>OY978463.1:13605000-14205000 GCA_963854805.1 Plagodis dolabraria
CTACTTACGATAAGTATGTTTCCTACGTTTATTATGTTTAATAAAAGGAGGTAGTCTACGTCAAACTTGCTACAGCCTATTAATGGTAAAGGTGATTCTGACGTTTAACATGCGTCAGCTTACGTACTGTAAGGAGGTTGCCTACATCAGCTTTGGTACAGCCTATTTATGGTAAAGATGTTCCCTACGTTTACCATGTATTGAACTACGTACAGTAAGGTGGTGGCCTACGTCAATATTGTTGCAGCCTACTTATGGCAAAGATGTTCCCTGCGTTAGTCATGTATCGGCCTATGTACAGTAAGGAGGTACCGTAAGTCAAATCTGATGCAGCCTACTTATAGTAAAGATGATCCCTACGTATCTCATGTATCAGCCTACTTACAGGAAGGAGGTTACGTACACCAATCTTGATGCAGGCTACTTATGGTAAGTATTTTCCATACGTCTGTCATGTAGTGGCCTACATACAGTAAGGAGATTGCGTACGTTAATCTTGATGCAGCCTACTTATAGTAAGGATGTTCCTTATATTTATAATGCATCGTCCTACGTACAGTAAAGAGGTTGCGTACGTCAATCGTGGTGCAGCCCATTTACTGTAGGGATGATCCTCATATGTATCATGCATCGGCTGTATTATAGTAAGGAGGTTGCCTACGTCAATTTTGGCACAACCTACTAATAGTAAGGATTTTTTATATATTTATCATGCATTCGCCTATGTAGAGTATGGATATTACATATGTACATAAACCTGGACCATTATTACGCTTAAAATGTTATTAAGAGCACCATTTGTAGTATACAAAGGTAAACCTCTTTACTATATGAAGGTTGCTCCTGGTTTATTTATGCGCATTGGAATACAATTTGTGCACCCTACTCTACATAGATTGATGCATTCTATACGAAGAAAAGATCCAAACCATTAGTAAACTGCACTAAGGTTTACGTATACAACCTAGCTGTACAGAGGCTGATGCACGATTTAAGTAATTATTCTATATGCAGGCTGCACCTGTAATAAGACAGTAAATAAGCATATTAAATAAATAAATACATAAGGTTAATAAAAATTTATTATCATCAATTTGTGATCTATTTATTGAAAACAATATACAAAATTGTTCTGAAATAAAAATAAATATTTAGGTTCATTATCAATTATCAATTTAAGTTGAAAGACAGGTGAGCGTAGCCAGCCTAAGGTGGTACATGACATTATTAAGGACGTGGTGGAAAACTGTCAAACCTCAGATATCAGGCTTAAAAGACATGCGTACAACATTTCACGGAGTTTGAAAAATTTATCTTCGACATGGTCTCCATATACATTTTATTTTTCTATGCGGAATCAACAATGTATGCGAGGATCAAAGCAGTGCGGCGCACAGTTACAGTTTCAGATTCACCATCTGGAATAAATAAATATTTTACGAAATTTGTTAAATAAAAATGACACTCCCTAAAAAGTATTACCAAGAAGTTAGGAAACAATAGCTTATTAATGTCAGACTACACTCGCTATACCACAATAGTTAATTGTGCTGCACTTGTAGCGTTACGTTTCCAGCTTATTTGTAGTCGTCGGGTATGTTCTAAGGGTATTTAAAGTACTTACCACTAGCACTAGTCCCTGGAGTTATAAGAAAAGCCCCTCATTATTTTTTGGATATATATGGTTGAGATCTTGTAAAATCTGCAATCAATAACAGATCATTCGAATAATTCCACTTTGAAAGTAATATGAAACATAAATATGAATTATGAAAGTAAAATATCATGTAGGTTTGAAAATTTAACATACCAAAATATACCTTGGGGTTATCGGAGAGTTGGATTGTCATAGGTAGTCGGATGTGTTCTTTATTCTCATAATATTTCTTTAACACCAGTATCAGCAGTCTTTCTCGAGGATTTTTGTACTCAGTGTCACGTATCAATATTATTTTTAGCCAAGTCAATTTGTCTTCTAATAAAGTAGCATCTGTAACAATTGTGTAGACTTCATTTACATAAATATATTTGTTTTCAACCGGCCTTGGGATGCCCGGATAAAATTGCACCATCCATATCTTTCTGTGGGAGTTGCAAGTGGCGACAAAAGGGAAAATATCACAACTTAGACAGCTGCCTTTTCCGAAGAACTGTCATCTTACAAACGAGCTCCCAAAGTTGCTTGCCAAGCATGGACATTATGGCAAATGAAATGAAATATAATTTGCAATTATAGCCCCCTTTCTTAATAGAGGGAGGCATTTGTTCAACGTTTGACTAAATCATTTATAACTAAGACTTTAAAAAAACAACAAAGTCGCTTACCTGTGAATGTTGCCGTTTAGTATTTGAATTCACTGGTTGCCGGATAGCCAGGCTGTGTCTTTGGCCTTTCTTTATACACACAGACCCACTTTGGGGCGACTGAACCCCTTTCTTCGTTTAATCAAATTTGATTGGTGATAAATTGATTTTGGAAACTTTGTAATAAAAGATTTTTTATAAATAATCACTGTTGAAAACATTTACATGCGCGCGTGACGCGATTGCCACGGTCTCGCAGAAAACTAATATTATAGCTGTTGCATTACGCTCCAGCCAGTATTGCCAGCGTGTTAATCAAAATCAGCCGAGTATTCACATAAAAATATTTTAATATTAATAAAATTAGATATTAACTTTGATATCATTGATGCATTGTTTAGACTTTTCAAAAACTATAATAATAACAATTGCTCCCCGCGGTTTTATCCATGTAGACAAAACAATCCATGTTTAGTAGTATTAGATTAAATATTTATAAAAAAAAACTGAACACTTGCTTACAGCCTCAAAAGCTCTGTTTTACAATTAGTATGGTTAGATTAAAAAATACCAAAATCATCAGGTGAGAATGTGGCTAAATGCTGTTATAAATAAAAAATTTGTAATTTTTCCTGGTCAAGAACAGTAACATTAGTAATGCTAAGTTTTAATAAAACACTTAAAAATATAAAAATATATCCAATGACGATTCCGCCTAATTTTCTTGCTAAGCCGATGTAACGTCACAAACAACACGCAGTCAAACCGTTTGACGCGTGTCGCTTCTACACGAAGCATCCTCAGGAGGTCTTGACTATACGAGTGCACGATCGCACCTTCTCGACTCACGTGTTTGTGACGTCACGTCGGCTTAACAGGAAAATTAGGCGAAATCGTTACTAGTTATATTTTAATAGTTTTTAAGAGTTTTGTTAAAATATTAATTTAATGGTTTTTTTAATATTTTCAAAATATTTGATATTATTATATTTCCACAAGGTAACGCCTGAATCGATTCATTAGAAATACTAAGGTTTGTAAGTAAGGACGAGAATGTATATTTGTTATATTTGTATTTATATATATATATATATATATATATATATATATATATATATATACGCTGAAATTGCTGGACCACTTTGGATGAAACTGAAATATAAATAGAAATATAGATAGTTTAGGTCTTAGATAAACACAACGCAAACTTCTTACTATCATAATCATCATGACCATCATCACTTTATTGCCTACGTGAATGATACTGCGGGATGCAGTAGGTATATACCAAATATATTTTTAAAAATAACAGAAAAAAAACCTTATATCAATTTTTTATTCTATATAGTCATTTTATTATTTCTGTCCTTATTGAACTATTATGATGAAAACACCACGTAACGATACCGATACAAGCAACGTTATATATATGTTGTATTTGATGTAAAAAATGAGGCACAAACTAAAAGTACAAATGCACATAATAGACATAACTAAAGAAGTACCAAATCGAAATATGGGGTTTCAGTGCAGAGTAACTAGTTTTTATTTATTTGCACGCGTATAACAATTGATTTGTTTGTATTTTATACGAACATGAGTACGAGCGCAAAATTGATTGTAAATGAAGAACTATTAAAATAAGCAATGGTCGAAAATCAGCGTTTATGAAACACTGCTTTCGTATTTTTTTATTCGGCATCTGGCAACACTAATCTTCTGTCGTAAAACAATCTTTAAAATGTCGAGGGAACAGTATATTATTGCGCCCGCAACATTTAAATAATGTACAAATGCAGTATGTCTAAAAACGTATAATGATGTTCCCTACGTTCATCACGCATAGGCCTACGCGCAGTAAGTAGGTTACTTAAATGAATTTTACGTAAATTTATTGCGCATAAATTCACGTACGGTAAATAGTTTTTCTACGTCAACCTTGAAGCTGCTCACTTGTGGTAAAGATCTTTCTTACCAAATCATGCATCAGCCTACGTACTGGAAGGAGCTTGCATAATTCGCTTACTTATATCGTGCATCGGCCTACGTGCAGTAAGGAGTTTTAGCGCAGTCTACTTAAATGTAACTAATAATGTTTTCTACGTACCTACATCATGCATCAAGCTACGTACATATAGGAGATTGTCTACTTATACCTTGTTGTTGCCTACTCACAGTAGGAGTCTGTTTCCAAAATACTTACAATAAATAGACGATCTCCTTATAGTCACGACGCAAACTACTTGAAACATTATTTTTTTTAGTCAAGACGTTTGTGTCATCCTGTTAATGTTGGAGTACATTTATAAAGATGCGACAGCATAATGTAATGTTCTATCTGTGACGTCATATCCATGGACTACTTCCTAGAATGTATCTGCCTATATCGGTTACGTATGTTGAGTCTTGTTGACGGACCCGACAGACGGGTACGTATTTAACGGCAATATCAGTACACAACATGTTGTAACTTAGTGACGTGTTGATACGCTTCAACATTATTTTGTATTATCCAACATTTTTACGGCTGTAGATTACGTATTTTAGATAAAACTACACATACATTGTGAAAAGACTTCGCTACATTTCATTTTTTTCTCAGTGTGAAACTAAAAGACAAAGCATGTCTTGGAAACGACCATCCTCTCCATCCATTAAAAAATTTCGAGTTGCTCCTACCGCTGGCAAAGTTATGGCCTCTGTGTTCTGGGATAGTGAAGGAATCCTTTTTATTGATTACATGCCAAAAGGCCAGACGATTACTGGACCCTATTACGCAAATTTAATCCCGAAAGTGCGTGAAGCGATTAAAGAAAAACGTCGTGGAAAACTGTCGTTGGGCGTGTTGTTCCTTCAAGATAACGCTCCTGCTCATCGATCGGAAGTTGCGGTCAACGCAATCCGCTGTGCTGGCTTCAATCTCCTTGACCACCCACCATATTCTCCGGACTTAGCCCCAAGTGATTTTCACTTGTTTCCAAAATTAAAAGAGGAAATTCGTGGAACAAAATTTCACGATAATGACGCGGTTATAGCTGCCGTAGAGGACTTTTTCGAGAGTCAAGAAAATATTTTTTTTTCACAAGGAATAAGGAAGTTAGAAACGCGTTATTCTAAATGCATTGCATTGGAGGGAGATTATGTAGAAAAATAAAATATTATTATTTAAATCTTTGCATTTTTTAATATTGATTCCAAGAATTTTTTGATTCACCCTCGTACATTATACACAAGTGGTACGAGAATTATATTGATCACAACGGTAGTACAAAAAATTTTATAAAAAAAATAACAAATTCAATATGATGGTTAAAGAAATATAGGAAAGTTTGAGTTGCGACTCATTGTCATGTTAGCTCAATTGGTTATAACATACCCCGGCTAAAGGGGTGGTGGACGTGGGTTCAAATGCCGCACCATGACTTAAATTTTTCCTCTCGTAAATTGGTAATTTTGTAAAAACAACTGACTTCAAATTGAAAATATTCTAAAACAAAAAATGCACTAAAAAGTAAGTATTTAAACCAAACCTTCGCATACAGTTTTTCTTGTTTATTTTACTTCAACAAGTAAAAATGAGACCATCATTATCATTAATATAGTCGAAGCTAATTAAATACGCTTATTAGGGATAACTCAAATACTGCTAGATCTCACTGAAATTTTAATAAGATCATGTCAAGCCACAGCTTTCGAATATAAAAATATCAAAATCAGTTCATCCTGTAAAAAGTTATGACGTAGCACACACAAAAATATAAACAGTCGATATAAGAACCATTTTGTAAGTCGTTTATAAACTACCCAATTGCAAGTGGGAATCGTGCTAAGATCCTGAACTGAACGAAAAATTACGATTTGGCGGTAATGCATAGATTTTAATTTATAAACTTTATTTTTTAATATACCAACCATGTTTTAGAACGGAACTGTCGGCGCGCGAATCGAAACGCACTTGACCAGCTTTATTTTTGTCACTTGCTGTGTCGTGTATGTTATAAATAGCTAAATTTGATCATTCAGAGTCAATATTTTACATTATTGTGTGAATATCGGGTGCCTATTATATGTCATTCATTACACGTGATAAATCTTAAACGTTAACGATATCAATAGCTCTGTGGGCAGTCTTCGTCATAACATCGGGTTTGCGATGATTTCTTATTCATTCAGAATTTGCGCTTATTGCATCTTGCAGATTGTGTTAGGAATAAATAAATTATATCTTTTTTTATACTAAAATACGCCCTAAAACCACGACAATATTACTGAGAGTCAAGCAGGAGACGTTGCGTTGCCCGATTTGACATAGTCATTTTCGAGAGTTCCCGCTTTTATAAGTTTAATTCTGTAATCATTTTGGGAACATTCTTGATATACTATTTCGATACCGCATGGTGGGAGGGAATTTTGCGAATGCTTGCCCAGCTATCACCCCCAAGCAGAAAATCTGTCGCCATGCACATAGTGCGTTCGGGCAGTAGTCCTTGAAAGTCACTAAAATTACAGACACATGAGATGAGACTTAACTGCTTTTTGATTGGCGCAGTGCAGTACATCTCTTATAAGCAGAAGTTACCGCTTAAGGTTGTGCCGTACATAATTTGCTCACCAAAAACCCCATAAAGCTTGGTATTGTCGAGACCTACGGGTAAAATGCTATTTTATATTGAAATTTTGTGCTTTTTTCTTTGGTTCCTTAAACCTGAAAACACGATTGGAAAAAAAAACCTCGATAGAAAAAAATTATGAAAAATGTGTGTTTTACACACGTTTTGTTATTTATATCACAAACTCGTTGATAATACAAGATGATTTTTACTTTGATAAATAGAGAATAACTATTCCCTTAGTTCCTTAAACCAATTATATTATTAAATGTGTACTTTTCTCATAATTAACAATTATTTGATATGGCGCTTTTGACCTTTTTAAAATGCTGTAGTTGCTAATCGCATTGGCAATCTGTCCCTTTCGTAAGCGTTCGTTATCCATTGCATGCTTTTTCTTTCTATCTTTAGTCAGTATGCCCCGGCATTCCTGCGAGGCGGACGTATTGTTCGGCTTCCTGCCACCGCGTTCCAAATAATTTACGTAGTTTTGTCTGTGTTTATTAACTAACATGATACTGGTATTATATTTTTTGTGCCGGAGACGATGAGAAAACCAAGAAAATTTGGTCCTATAGTCTGTTTCAAATCCTCTGCGAAACTCGGCCATTGACCTTTGAGCGGACTGCAGCGACTCTCAACCTTACCGCCTCTGATCGACCTTGTCTCGGACACTACCTTGTACCACGCGAAACGCGCTTAAACGCATAAACGACAAGGAAGCGATGCATAATTGTATGGAAAGCGATATCTATCGCTTTTTTCGGCGCTTACATAATACCGGGGGAACAATGCACGAGTTTCTCAGGGGATTTGAAACAGACTATATAAAAAATATTTAAAAGAGAGGGCCAGTAAAATAATAATATAATGATAATAATTTATTTCAGTTATTAAACCATAAAATGTACATTCAAACATATAATTAATATCATATCAAAATACCTTAAAATCAAATACCTAATCACATTATAACGGTCATTAAAATATTAGTGAAATCGTAATCTTACCTTACCCTTAGTAAAATCAAATATAATTATTAGTAGTATTGCAATAAAATAAAAATTAAATAATAATAGTACAATAAGTCAAAGTATGTGATAATGTCAAGTAAAAATTATGATTTAATGAGAAAGAAAAAGAAGTAAGTATACCTACGTACCTATTTGTATTTTTTTTAACTTCCTATATGTCCTAAAACCTTCTCAGTTATTCTTTGAATATTTTTTGTGCTGGTTCAAGTGGTCTGGTGTTAGTATTTATGAAGATTGGAATGCAATACCTACTTATGGGTAGGTAAGTTAACTTTTCCTATAATTACCTTTCTATACCTACTTATGTTCTACTAAATTCTTTACAGAAACCAAAACGCTTCGTCCATTGAGCTAGTGAATGTGACCGATGCTGCTCAAGCACAAGATAGCGTGGATAACGCACGGGCGGCGTCATCTGATCGCTGTGATCATGCGACGATGGGGTCGTTGACCTGTCTGCCAGAACAAAATAGATAGTACGGTGACGACTTTGGCAATCAAAAATCGGAACTGTACCATACAAGGTTGGTAACTAGCCTGGTATTTGTACTTACCTTCTACGAACCACCTACAGAATAAAATTTAGAACCATATATATACATATATATATATCTAAATGCCGCCTTGTGTGATTGTTCATATAAGTACTTACCTACCTGACTTACCCCTGCGGTTTTACCCCTCCCCTATCAACAATTTTATTATGCTAATGGATATTTTCTGGGATAAAAAGATCTATAAGGTATTCAGATACTAATATCTACCAAATCTATGTTAGGTTGGTGCATACCTGTACAAATCTTGACCAAGATTCGTTCAGCCATATTATGTAGGTATGTAACTACACAGAGAAGATTATAACATAAGTACTGAGGTATCTAAGCTAACTCATTATAAAACTTGGTTTTTTACAGCTAGCACCTGTTGGTGTTGTCGAGGATGCTACCCGGACTAGGCCTAGAACTATTCCTGCCTCTCATGGACTGCTGACGGAACACACTGTTAGGAGCTTGGCAATACATTTCTCTACTTTGGGGTGGTTACACAAACTGTTATGCGTACTGCACGTACCTATCCTACTTAATATTATGATATTACTTATGTAGAAAATAGGTAAGTAAGTACCTATGTAAGTTTACTACTAACATCTATACCTATCTATTATCTATGCTATAAAAATAATATTCAGAAATCAAATTGATTAATTTATTGAGCTCGTGAATGTGAGTTACGAGCTGGTGTATTCCACTTCGATCCCACGAAGAGATACCACATGGTAACAGTTATATTTTTTATTAATTTTCTTTTCCGTTCTGATCCCACTTATAATTTAAAATGGGATCCGTAAATTTTTAATTATTTTACTATTCCGTTCTGATCCCACCTACTCTTTAATATATTTAGGCACTTAATTATTACGGTTTGCAAGATAAGTTTCAAAAAAATAATATTTAGTAACTAATTTTCAAAGTACCAAGAGGGCAAAAGTATTAAGAAGTCATATATACTACTTTGCATATTTGCTAACAGCAACTTTGCCAAAAAGCACCCCAATATCAGCTTCTATATTATTTAGAAAAAGATGCAAACTTTAACTGTAGGTAAATATTTAACAAATTCAAAAAAGTTACTCAAAATATAACATAGTGGATAAGGTTGGTTAGATTAATTTAGCTTAATCGATAACTTAAGGTCTGTGCTTTTTTGAGTTTAATTTTAGCCCATATGTATAATACATTGTGTAAATACAGTTTTTCTATTACGAAATCTACAGTAGAAACTCCTGTGAACTTCTGCTTTCCTGGTACTTTAAGTTTAATAAATAAATAAATCATACAACAATCCAGTTTGATTCAAAGAGAACTAAAGTATGAAACTCCCACGAGCTTCTGCTATCCTTGTAGTTTGAGAATTCGTACATTGAAATTTATGCTATTGTGTGCATCTTTCTAACTTAAGCACGTTACCTATTATTAAATCTGTAGCCCAAGCACGAACATTTCTATAGACAGTAACGTAAACGGATCGAGTTCCTTTTACGCACTGTAGGGGCGCTGATCAAATCCTATATAAAATGGTGACATTTCGATACGTTCAAGAAACGGAGAAATTTTGCCTAGTTATTCGTGTCGTGCTAGGGCTACAGGACAATAAAACAAGTGGGATCAGAATGGAACGGAAAATAGGACGGGATCAGAACGGAATTTTATTTTATAAATATTTCGAGTAGCAGACTAACGTACCTACTCTATGCAGAAAGTAGGTAAATACCTATATCACAATACCACGGTAATAGTATCTATAAAAATTACCGTGACAATACGTACCTACCTAAGTAGATAGTTAGTACTGCATACGAACCTACGTAAGTTGGTATTATACCATGATTGATAGGTACGTATTTTGGTTACGTGCTTATTCATGGTTATTCTTTTAGAACTAATTATTATAAATTACCTAGTAAATAGCTAATGAACTGTTTATTATCATGAAAATCAATAATTAAGTACCTACCGAGGTTCACTAGGTAGTTGCAACCTTGTTCGATAGGTTTTTGTTATACCTATCGGTTTTAAAAATACCTAGAAAGTACGTTCTTATTATATTTTTTTCCAATAAAGATATTATAATTGAATGAAAGTACTTTTATTACAATACAACAATACCTAACTACATACATTACACAATATATATGAACAACCAATGACCGTAAACATTATGTAAGTATATATTTATAACTTACTAGGGCAATAGAATAAAATAAAGAGAAAATCACAAATTCTGTATTTCACTTACCTGCAATCACAGTTTATATACCTACCTACTGATTGCTAGCGCCCTGCGTGGAAATATAAAACGTACAATACAGCTGCGTTCACTATAATCCGACTGAAGCGCGTTGCTTGCGAAGCGGGACCTTACTTGTAAATTCGGTCGCATTGGCGAAATCCATCTTTCCGCGCTGGTATGGCGCGTCCTTAACATAAGGTGAGCCTCATGCTTGTTCCGTCACAATAAAAAAAATCACAACACAAAATGAAACAAATGGGTATCAATGAACTGTGACAATAGTATTCTATTGACCTCCCACGGTTGGTAATTAGGTTGATTTCTAATTAATAAGTGAATTCTTACTTTTAAATTAGACGTTTGATTGTTAAAGTAATTGAATTAGAAACTTGATAAAAAGAACAAGAAAATTAGTTTACTGCTATTTGAAGAATTAGCTTGTTTTGTAAAGCGGTCGACTGATTTATCTATTGTTATAAAATTCCACTCTCATTATTGAAAGAACTGTCACTGTTCCACGGTAGTGAGATGATTCAATTACAATTGTATAGAATTGAATGTCACACTAATATAATACATCATGGCTTTTTGCATACAATTACAATCATTGCTAATTGCCAGTACGTGCTAATACCGAATGTTTCTGGAACCGGTCTGGTGAAGCGTCAATGCCTTATTTATGTAATAATTTTCTTTCTCATATATTACTACTCCTATATCTTAGTTCTAAATTGATGAACCATCAGGATAGCGCCAATATGCTGCAGAGCCCATCGTATCATGTGCTTTCTGAGTTTTAGCTCAACGGATCCCAGAGATGGCGTTAGCAGTGTCGTTTCGGATTTTTGATGATTTAGATATTTGATGTTATAATCTACCTACAAAAAGCCATACAAGGCGCTCGCAACGAATATTTTTGTATAGGAGGTAAAGTGTAGACTATGCATTCATGTTTCCTTCGCTAAAAAACGCACATCACCGCTCTGTTTTTATTTTATTTATTTGATTGAACACTAGAAATAACCTTTGATTTATACTCATTATTGTATGGACATCACAGTGAAGTGAGTGAAATATATTTTTTGCAAGACTTTATCCCGATTATTTGGGATTTGTGTGTCGCCGGCCGGTCGCCATATAAGAACGCCAAGAACGACGTCTGCTGTAAATCCCAACTTGAAGGGTTTGTAGGCATAAACGAGGATAGCTTAAGGTACGTGGGCTATTTACTACTGCATTGTGTATGTACTTACTGGTGTTTTCAGGGAGGTTCATCAATTTGCTCTAAATGTCAGCCATAAATATTAGGCGCCATTGACCCCAACTAATTATACTGTACGCAAGTACACATCAGGTGTAGGCTAGTATATTTACACGCCTCACCACGGTCCTATACTTACAATATTTTTTTTTTTTACCGAAGAATGGAACCGACTTCAACGCTCATGTCCCTTGATATTTACGGGATCGATTGTCATTCGTTGGTAATGACTATATCATCAAGATAGGAAAAATCTTTTCAGTTATTGGACTGTAACTCAAAAACGGCTTGACCGATTTTGATGAAATTTAAATAAGCACCAGCAAATAAAAAAAGAATCAATAAAATCAGTTCACCAAGTATAAAGTTCTGAGGTAACATACATAATAAAAAAGCAAGTCGAACTGAGAATCTCCTCCTTTTTTTGAAGTCGGTAAAAAAATTAAAAGCATACATACATAAAATAGTTTTTTTTATCACTTGTTGGCTTACCACTTTTGACCACCCTGATGGAAAGTGATGATGTGGTCGGAGATGTTGTTCAGGCTAACCTAGAATTACTGAGATTCGTTAGCATCTGAAGATAATACATACTACAATCTTTTATTGCAACCGCAAAGAGTAGAAGTAAATGTAAGTACCTACATCCCAGGAATGAGAAGTAATCGTCATGTTCTGTTTCGGTAACTCACCGTATGCTTTGTAGATACTTAAATATGAATATATATATTATTTATGAAATTAAACTACCTACATATAAAATATTAAAAATACTAATTCAGAACTCACCCAAAAACAATTTCTGTTTATTCTTTTTCCAGCTGAAGTCGTCAACACACATTATGTTTAATTAGAGAAGCATTTTAATAATGTTTAATTGTAAGTATGTCGCCGGGTCCGCCATCTTGTGGACAAGACAGAATTCACGAATTTTAATTTGGACGCGCGGTTCCAGTGATACTTCTTCTTGATACGGTTTATGTTGCAGAGCATTATGTGAATTTGAACATTTTAAAAATGTTGCTGGATTTTTTTAATTCTTTCCTTTCTATTGGTATGGTATATTCTATTGGTATGATACTATAATACGGTGTTAAAGAACGATAGGAAAAACTAGAGTTATGACTCATTATCATGCTATCTCAGTCGGTCAGAACATACCCCGGCTAAAGGGGTGGAAGGACGCGGGTTCATATCCTGCACATGACTTTTTTCTCTCGTAAATTTGTATTTACGAGAGGATTGTTTTTGAAGCGCTCGTAGCGAAGTTTGCTTAGCCGTTCTGAACCGATCAGCAAAGTTAAGCAACGCCCGCCGCGGTCATGAGTTGGATGGGTGACCGCTGGTGACATTACTACTGAGCGCTTCCGTGCTTCGGAGGGCACGTTAAGCCGTCGGTCCCGGTTGTTGTCTTAGGATGGCAGTCGTTACAGCATGGTGGTAGGGCATTTAGCGAATGCCCGCCTGGCTAGCTACCACCCTCAAGTAGAAAATCTGTCGCCAAGCACCTAACGGTGTGTTCCGGCAGCTGTCCTTGAGAGCCAGTAATTTTAGGTTAGCCTGAACAACATCTTCGACCACATCATCACTTACCATCAGGTGAGATAGTGGTCAAAGGCTAACCTACCAGGCATAAAAAAAAAAAAAAAAATTGTAATGATAAAGATATTTACAAAACATGGTGGGTACGAATGAACTACGTACAGTTGACCGAGCAAGTACGAAGCGCGAGCGAAGTTTCAGTTATTCCGCCGTTTCAGCATGGGCAAAAATTGTGATGTAGGCATGTCTGTCCGGCGGGTGTCCGCACAGTCGTACAGTACCTATATAGGTATTCTCTTCTACAAGTCGCATTTCTCAAGCGATGCAATTAGCCGTTTATTGGAGGCTTTCTAACCTATTTGCCGTATGAAGGTAACTTTCAGCAGATTCTATACAGTTTAGTAACCTTGGGAAAACGAAATAATAATGAGTTAGAAGACTAAATGTATCTACCAATCAGTACATTGATAAGTATGACATATTTGAACGTGTAACGTGTGTCTCGTATAGTGACGGGCGCAGAACATCTAAGAACGAAGGCATTTTTTTTTAATAATTGATAGATAGCCTTCACAGAAAAGAGAAAGCAATTATATCTCTATGATAGCCTTTGACCACTATCTTACCTGATGGTAAGTGATGATGTAGTCGAAGAAGTTGTTTAGGCTAACCTAGAATTACTGGCTCTCAAGGACAGCTGCCGGAAGTCGGAACACACCGTTACGTGCTTGGCGACAGATTTTTCTACTTGAGGGTGGTAGCTAGCCAGGCGGGCAATCGAATAATGGCTTAAAATCACCATGAAAACTGTATGAAGCAAGTCTCGTCACCTCATAAAGATAATGAAAAAACTGAATCAAAATCAGAAAACTTTATTAGCCATTATAAAAGCAGACGTACACTTGGGGCATTTTACAATATTTTTCCCCTTATTAACAACACTCTACAGAAGTACAAACTAAATACAATACTTCAGCTACTACAATGATAATTATATAATATCTAAATATAAATTCAGTATTATAAATATGAACCTAAAAGATTGTTCACTCGGTATGTATGATAAAACGATGTGAAACGAAGTAAATTCATAATGTGATTTTTATTTATGATTGGTAACATCTATTTAAAATTAATATACAGAAGTAGATTAATGTGAATTATACAAAATAAAGTAGGGATCTTTTTTTTCAGCCTCAATAATTTTTGATAAAATCATATTAAATATATAGGTACTCGATAAATTTGGCTGATACAATACTCTAATTCTAGCATGTCAATATTTTTAAACTCGACTAAATGCCCTTCATAGATAGCGGAAAAATAATTTTGTCTGATCAGCACATACTTACTCTAATTAATAAAATATATTTTCACCCGCCTACGACATGGAAAGTGGGAGCCTGAGACCAGAGACAACATTTTTTGTCACAACCGGTAGCAAAGCAACTCTGTCACACCAATTATTTCTTCAACTAATAAGTGCTTTTAAACTGTACAACTTGGTTTGGTGAGTGCGACAGGGTTTCAACTCTTGTCAGTCCATCTAAAAGTCCGGTAGCTAAAAGTAATTTGTGAAATTACGTTCTTAGAATTCGGAGTCAATTAAGGCTGTGGGTAGACGGTACTCCGAATTGTTTTTTTTGGTTGAGTATTTTAACCGGAGGTGTCCTGTGAAATTAGGACTGTCTCGTTGATGAAGGGCGTGGTAAAGAGCTGAGATTACTCTGCTTTTAAAGTGTTATCGATTATTTTTTTATTGATTATCAAAGATCGAATAGTAACTTTACTGAACTGCATCAGGAGGATTGTTCTCTGCTGAACAGTCTCTCCCAATTAAGGCGATAATAGGTATACTTGAACAGTGTTTTAGCAAAATATATTTCGTCTACTAAGACCAAGTTAATTCCGAAACACGTATACGTAATATTTTCTCGGTAGAAAAAAAAAGTTGACTCTTAATTACGCTTTTAACGTAAATATAGTATTCATATGATAATGTATATAAATATATAAAAATATGATGGTGCATCCGTATCAGGAGGGATAATTTATGTTATATTTGCGATTTAAGTTGTTAGTTTTCTGTTAATAACATCCTTTCATTTATTCGCCCAAACTGACCGTGATTTCACTATCGCTGTCTCTCTTTCACTCCTACCCAGTCAGATATTGATAGAATTTCAATTTGACTGCGTCTTAAGGGGGCTTTTCTCATAATACCCACGCTGAGCAGGCGTCTTGGGGATGGCAGTGTAAGCAGTTTCTCAGAAGCCGCTCTTTGCTTTCTGGTATTTTACCCTTAGTTATCCGTGAAGACACCCGCAGGATGACGATGGGGGAGGTGATATTCTAGGCTAGCAATCTACGAGCTAATGCCTATACCTCAGGATTAAACTAGGGAGCATGGTGCAATAGTGCTTTTATAAAAACCAAATATTTGATAGACCAATTGGATTGGATTAGATTAGACTATCTTGGAGGTAGGTAAAAAAACATTTTTATATTGCTGATAGGTAAGTCTTTGACCACAATCTCACCTAATGCTAAACGATGATGTGGTCGAAAGTGCTAACAGGCTAACCTACTGGCTCTCAAGGACAGCTGCCGGAACACACCGTTAGGTGCTTGTCGACAGACTTTCTACATGAGGGTGGCCGCTAGATAGGCGGGCCATCGCAAAATGCCCTTCCACCATGCGGTGGAGCTCAAGCCCAAGGCGGAATTTGAAACATGGACCCGCTGCGAGGCAGTCCATAGCCAACAGCAATAAGCCATCACAGCTTCAAAAGATTTATTTTTAAATGTACTTACTTATCGATACTCTACAAAAGATAATTACAAGAATATTTATTAACATTACCAAATCATTAACAAACCTAAAAAATAAACACAAATAGCGCAAATGAGAGAACGAAACAATCTTCAAAAGGCATTTGTAATTGCTCGGAAAACTCTAATTGTAGTATTATAAGGATCTTTATTGGTTAAAAATTATAGGGTTTAATGTAGTTGGGTAAAAACTGGCTGTTGCTGGTCTTTACCGAGAATCGAACCGGCTAATTAGCCAATGGAGTCTGCACAGTTAGCTCGCGACACTTGTATCTCGTGACGTAGCGTTAGCAAAAACATTTGTAAATATGTTTTCTTTTTAATGAGCATTCATAATTTGTTTGATATTATCGGTTCATATGCCAATACTTTAACCTTATTTATATGAGTATATGAGACTTCAAATATAGTTTGCTGATTAAACAAAGTATGCCCTCTGCCTTATACCAACTAATTGCATTATCTTCGAACAGACAATTTATTTTATAAGTTATATTGACGAATCATATCAATATTTTATAGTAAGTAATTTCCCTAACTTGTCACACATAATTTTGGACGTTCCATTTTATTAAATATCTTTACTGCGAGGCCTGGACACTCACCCTCAAAGAAGTTAACAAACTTCTAGTGGCGGAGAGGAAGATTATGCGCAAGATTCTGGGCCCGGTCCAACGTGATGATGGCAGCTGGCGTTTGCGAAAGAACCAGGAGATCGAAGAACTGATCGCCGAGCGCAACATCATGGGAGAGACCAAAGCCCAAAGGCTACGCTGGGTGGGCCACTCACAGAGAATGGGGGAGGATCGCAATGTCAAGAAGGCATATCTTGGAGTTCCAAGTGGCCGCCGACCCGTCGGCAGGCCCAGATATCGCTGGATTGACGCTGTGGAGTCGGACCTGCGTGAGCTCCAAGCTGTCGACTGGCAAGAGGCAGCGCGGGACCGAGACCGATGGCGTTCTCTTGTATCGGAGGCCAAGACCCACTTTGGGTCGCTGCGCCAGAGGAGTAAGTGAGTAAGTAAGAAAGATTTTGCCACTACCCGAGATGTTTTTCGCGTCCTACCCTCGACTTGGGATGGAAACAGAAAATAATTGACACCACAGAGACACGTCTGTCAGTCAACGTCGAGCAGCCCCGTGGGTCGCATTCTTCGTAACTTTTCCAAAAGAACGTTTCTTTTTGTTAGCTTCGTGAGCTCTAAATTGAACTACTGCCGTGCAGAATTAATACCTATTTGTGTTGTGCTTGTGTGAACTTTCCAAAACCGACATCACTCAGAAGAAATCTCATCCAGCCAGCCTGTCTTGGGGATGGTTCGTGGAAGTATTAAAGCACAGTATTAAAGGTACGTGGTGGATTTCTTTGCCTCCTATTGAATATTTGTTTGGATCGTTAACTCGGCACGTCAACGTCATTAATCATTACACAGTCCACACAGCTCCATATTTTGAGTGTTCGCATATCGAACAATGGCTGTTATTCGTAGCTTAATCTTCCTACATTTTCGGGCAAATGAATGTATGATCTGGTTTCGTTCTTTAGTTTTATAGAAGCTATGCGCCAATCCAGATAAGGTATATCTGTGAGATTTTAACGTAAGGGCATATATTGTTAAAGTTGAAGTTTCCAAGTCTTTCACTTATCTTTCAAATATTGCTATGGACCATTTTTGATAGACCTTTATAGTGATACGGATATAGAGGGCAGATAGTAGATAAAAGGCTCAGGGACTAACTAAACAGGAAAGTGAATCCATTAAATTTATACTGCTTACAAACATATCAAAACTGTGCGGTAAGTTTTCAGATACTGTACACAAGGGACAAAACGGAACCCTTTTTTCTTCTCTATCTCAAACGGACGGATGAATATACCGTTTGTATATCATGAGTCCTTAGCTTGTAAATGGAAAGAGTTACAATGCCAACATTTTGATGTTTTATGTTTAATGTTAAACCAAACCAAAGGTTAGATTAGAAATTGAATTAAACTATTTCAGGTAATGAATAGATTCAGGCGTTACTTTGCGGAAATCCATATTTAATAATAAAAAATATTTTTAAAAGTATCGTAAAAAACATTAAATAATATTTAAATAAAACACTTGAAAAATATAAAAATATATATCTAGAGACAATTCCGCCTAATTTTCCTGTTATCTACGAGACGTCACAAACATTCAGTCTCGATCGTGCGCTCGGTGAGTCAAGACCTCCTGAAGATGCTTCGTTCAGAAGCAAAACTAGTGGGATATTCTTCCAGTTAGGCTGCGTGATGTTTGTGACGTCACGTAGATAACAGGAAAATTAGGTGGATTTGTCATGTGTTATGTGTTTTTAAGATACTCTTAAAAATATTTGCTATTATTAACTATTTCAGTCAAATAATTCGAGACCATTATTGTTTCTAGGGTTACCTCAAACACATTAAGTGATCGCACTAACAATAAAACTTTGCTTTTAAGAGTCATTGCGATGCCAAATCTTAAAAGAGACTTGCATTTAGTCGGTTTTTTGTGAATTGTGTTGCCTTTGTCATTGTGTATTCATTGTCACTAGTTATGTTAATGATTGATAAAATTTCGTATTTGATTTAGAGAACATATAATATAAATATTAAACGACAATACATAAGTGAGATAAGGACACCAAGGTTATGATGTTGATGATTTACAGTGAAGTAAATACTTGGAGTGACGGAACGGAAGCGAACACATTCTAATTTTAAGGCAAAGTGAGAGAACAATAGTAGACATAGTTCATAGATTGAACTTTCATTGCCTCCCACTTGCACATTATAGACAGCAATAGCGTGCAAGTGAGATGCAATGATTTTCGTGACCATTTTAGATTCGTTTCTTTCGTTCGTTCTTTCTTCGTTTCTTATATAACTCTAACTCTAAGTTATATAAGTAATTATTTTTAGATCTTCTATCTTATCAAGTCATAATCTCATCAACTCTTAGTCGTGATAAGTCGGAGTATCTCATTGATTTAATATAGTTATGTTATTTTATTATATTAAATGACATATTATTATGGCATAATTTGTATATAATACAAATTAGGTATGGTTTGAAAATATTTTTCTACTGACTCTACCTTTCATGCAGGTATTGCAATACGTTCAGCGCTGCTGGACACGTAGTTACTACTATAAAATCTGTGGTAATACATGGAAAGCTGTGAGGCTAACGAGTGGATATGGTATAATATGGCATCCGTCATCTGTCTGGGTTTTTGTGATCATTCATTGGGAATTAGTCATTTGTAGAAAGCGTGTAAAAGTTTAAAGATTTTGTTTTACTTGAAGGAAGTAAACGAGCTTAGGGAAGTACAGGTCTAGCCAGATTAAAACTAGGCACCTGCGCTGAAAGAAGACATTATTTATATAACGAGGAATGAACATTTTTCGACTTAAGTTCTTCCCGTGAACTCATAACCTATTTTATATTTATTCCGTGTAGATATACACACTCTTTATAGTCAAAATATATCTTTAAAAATCTCCCTTAGAGACTCCCTATAGAATCCATTTCATATATGGGTCGAATTGCGTTGTCGTAGCCCTTCTATATATACTCATAATATGCAGCAACATCCCACTTACATCGACTTCAGTGGTGGTATACTGCTCATCCCCTTAATTACCTCTTACAATATCTAACGAGAAGATACAGACTGTAAATCAAATGTATATGAATAGAAAATTACATAAAGTCATGCAAAAAGCCATTGAAAGTCAATAAAATTTGAAAATCGACCATGAATAACAAATAAACATAACTCATCAACCAGTGATCTGTATCGATTATTAAAATCGCGATTGGAATCGATTAATCGAGAACGGTAAGCGGGTATACGTTAATTGGTTTGCGCGGGATAAAACATTGGTTCTGATAACTCAATCGTCTGCGATTGTGGTTTTAATTTACATTACTCTGAAAGGATATTAATGGACGAAATACATCATGATTTACATAATTGGATAATATAATATAAACATAAAATGTAATATATTAACCTTAGATATGTATTTCAAAACCAAAAATGTATGACGAACATTTACAGTAGAACATAGTTTAGATATAAACGCATTCACAGCTAAATTAGTATGCTAAATGCTATAATCACAACAATCCGAGAATCGCCTGATTTGGGCCGAGCCGCTCTAATAGGCTCGGCCCAAATCAGGCGATTCTCGGATTTTGGTCAATTTGAGTGAGAACTTGTCAATTTGGATTTGGACAGAAAAAATATATATTATGTACTTAACTAAAATATTGTATTATATATTGACTCCCGCTCCTGTTCGTTATTTTTCTTTTTTTTCAGAAATCAGATTTTTTATTGAGTTCTTGGTGCTTAGGATGGCTATCGCGATTCAGCACGGGAATGCGGCGAGTGTGATGAGCACTTTTGCACCGGGAACGGTCAGGGGAGGGTTATCTGATAAGTTTTAGAATATTTTGACATTGATTTAATTTCGACTGTATATTGTTTGTAGTGTTTGTTTGTTGTTGTGTAGTATTTCAACCTATTTCATATGTTCATGTTAATAAATTTTCAAAACATGTAAAGTAATAAATGAAATTTTATAACTGATTAATGATTATATTGGCAATTAAAAGTATAAGTACACCTAAATTATGAAAATATTTCCTACATACATTCATACTTTCTGCCAACGCTATTCTCCTTCCTACGTTATATGACATTAGAAGGTTCATTTTCTAGTTATGTAAACAGCCGTAACGATTGTCAACAAGGAAATATTTATGTTAACTGTTTATTAATTGGTAAAAAATATCTGAAGTGCTGGAACCTCAACAATACTGAATTTTCACATGTACATAACTTTCGCTAAAATATGACTATTCTACTTGAATCTGTGTTGAAATTATTTTGTCTAATTTTCGCGCATTTTGGACAAACAATAGGTTCGTAGCCGCCACGTGCAGCGCACATTGAGATTGAACTTAATTTAATTAGCTTTGTTTTATTTTCCGTTACAGGTCCCTTATTGATCTGAATCACTAGAAAACCCCCAAAGTGGTCGGCTGAAGTATTGAATTTAAGGTTCTTCGAGGTCCCTAAGCAATGACAACCTAGCGGTACAAAACTTTAAAAAGTTCTGGTACTTTACGTGTGAGTATGAAGACGTTATTATGAGATATCCTGATAAATAAGTTTCTTTTATTTCTTGCCTTTAGCACGTACCTACATGAATGTTCTTGTTTCATTAAATCAAAAACATAATTTGTAATTGTCACGTTGGCGGCCGCTTGCGCTGGTTTCAATTTGGCGTTCAAATGAAGAGATTTGCGGACACTGGAAGGGCGTAAAACAATTTTCTTGGTCTCTTAGCAGTAACTAACCAAGGCTGATATAGGGCTGGCACCCAAAATTACTCTATTTAAAAATATCAGAGTTGCTTATCGTAAAAGTAGTTGCGATTAGCGAATATAAGAATGCATGGAGTAAGAATGTACTAGCAATAATAAAAAAGATATATATAGATTAGAATAATTAGATAAAACTCTTAAAGATGGTGGTTCCAGTAGTGTTACTGTAACTAAGTCTTGCTCTGTTAAAATATGGAAATGCGATGCCGCCAAACATGTTGCCAATAGGGATGTACTTATTGCCAATACAGTAGACTCGCGACAACCGTTTAGCAAGGCGGGGTTGTAGTCCGAAATAATTTTGAAAAGGAGCAGCTTGTAATTCAACAAATAGATTTCAACTTACCATTTTTATACGTATGTTGTGTAAAAATGGTAAGTTGAAATCTATTTGTACTAGGCACATAACTACTTGCTCTATCAATTTCGAACTAACACTGTTTTGAGGAGCGATACATATCAATAAACATATAATTAAACTTATGTCCAGACGGGCATAAAATGTTCCTCACCATGTAGGTTATGGTGATTTCAAAATGGATTTAAGATTGATATAATGTTTTCTTAAAGGTTGGTCTTTGATATGGCCGTCATCGGCAGGCTTTCTCAAGTCTAGTCACAAGATAAAATTTTTAAGGATGCCGTGATAATTTTTTTTTGTATGTACTTTTATGAGCAAGTCGGAATATAGGGGGATCCGGATTAGACAGGGGCCGGATTATATACCGCGGGTCAAATGTATACATTATGTCCATATCTATCTCGACAGCCCTGGCAACACAAGCCCCAATTGGCTGTCCGAGTAGGTGCCGTTGCCTCGGGTCTAATTATAACATCAGCAAGGCGGCCGTTCTTCGACAGATAATCTTTCACATTTTGTCATAACTGTCAGCCGAGGCCCAGGGCGATGCCAATGCTGCCAATATCCTTTAAAACCCGCCGCTCCATTTTGGCAGGCTCCTTTATTTTACGAGTGTCTCATGAAGAAGTGCTTCTGATGGTTTCTGATTTTGTTTTTTAATTACGGCGGCTGTTCAAGTTGTATTTCACGTCCTGACTTTTTATTTCCATGTTTATGCTATGCAAAACATACACAAAGATCTTTTTGCTCACACAGTTTGTAATCAATTACTTACAGATGCAGGCGTTACTATGCGGAAATTAATATTTAATATTATGAAATATAAAAAATAATTTGAGAAGTAATAGTTTAGAAAACATATAAAATCTATGCATCTAGTGACAATTCTGATTTACCTGCTAAGCCGACGTGATGTCATAAACGCCACGTAGCCCAACCGGAAGAATTTTCTACACGAATCTCTTCTACGCGTAGCATCATCAGGAGGCATCAGCCTTTTCGAGCGCATGAACGAGAAGAATTTTCAATAGATATAATCTTGTCTTTTGTGTATTTAAAAAAAAAAAAAGATATTTCTTAAAATATTAAAAAAATATATGGTATTCTTAAATTTATGGTCAGTTGGTAGCTATGCAATGGGTACTTTATACATATATACTAGGTACTCTGAAAATAAAGTACCGAGAAAAGATCGGTAATATACAAAATATTTCTTTTTATTCAAATTTATTTGATCACCTTCATAGTATGCTCCTCCAGAAACAATACACTTACCTACTCCAACGTATAATGTAATAAGTAATAAAAAAAAGAAAAATTAAACGCTTTTTCGGAATGGAGTTCATTTCTCGCCACGAATTATCCTTTATGTTTTCTACTACTGATGAAAACGAACGAAATGAAAATGACACGAAATGGTATGAGTACAGGGAAAAGAATGAAGTCGGTTGGAGCCATATAGGTTTTGTAGGTTCTACATTCGCAAGAGTTTGCAAGACTGCCCTGAAATAAAAACTTCTTATTGCGACTAATTAGTAACAGGCGTGGTGTTTATCATCAAGTATCTGTCTCCATCCATCATTATAAAGAAGGCTACGCTTCAGTATAGATGATGACAAACGCTCCGATCACTGGTGGGCGTCCAGGTATTAGTTATAGGTGGCACTCGCCTATTAACGGAGTCCGCCTTCCAACAACTGAATTTAAATTAACTTTCGAATTACTACTGGTACTCGACTCTGAAGTCATTGATACAATCTTCGAAAATGAGTCTTTTGAATAATAGCATTTTTTGTATGGGATCAAAAATAAACAATCAGATACCAAGCTCCATAATGGACCTATATAATCATTTATTTAAAATGAAGTTTAAGAAAATATTGTAGAAATGTTATTATATCGTAAGCGAATCCTTGTCTGTCAAAAATCTTAATTAACTGTATTATTATTGACATTAATTTGTAATTTGTATTTACATTATGTCCACTTTTTTGTATGTACCTATATAGAATTGATTTTATAATTGATATTGTATTGTCATTATATCTTATTATTAAATTATATAATTTATATATGTCATTAAATTATATGATTTATATTACATATTTATCTCCTCGGTTATTGCTAAATTAGCAATTGATTGCCGCCTCTCAATAATTTGTACGCCTATATATGGTCAAAACATGATGATCACTATATTTAATTATGACACCAATATGCATGCGTTTGTTATGTATAATACCTACTCATGTTTTATGCGAATGCATGGTTATCTTATTGATCAGGTAATCTGAGGGTCGTATCATTAAATGCATCTCAAAGTTGTAGTCGATCGATGATGCAGTTTTTGACAGATGTACCTTACATCAAATCTCAACTTTGTTATGCATTTATTAATATAGTCGTAGTAGTCTTAGAAGAAGCCATGTCTCATGAGCCAACCATTTCGATCGGATTGTTTCGTTTGCAGACTGGAATTATTTTTTACTAGCTTTCCGGGCGCGGCTCCGCCCACGCGTATGTCGGTTATCGCGCAAAAACATTAACCTCTTTTTGCGCAGTTGGATAAAAACTATCCTATGTTTTTTCCCGGGTCTCAAACTATTTCCATACCAAATTTCATTCAAATCGGTCCAGTAGTTTTGGCGTGAAAGCGTAACAGACAGACAGGCAGAGTTACTTTCGCATTTTTAATATGAAATTATTGACTAGTTATGAAAAAAAATCATTAGTTAAGAGAAAAATACCGAAAGGTGAGCTGCAGCGTCAAAAAAAAACAAAATTACAACTAAAGGAAAATATTTAACTACGTTGGGATTCGAACCCGCGATCGTCCGTTCCTATAGTCAAGACATGCATAGTCTTCCACTTGAACTATCGTAGAGAGTCATCACAGTCAAATGTATCCTTTCGCTTCCATCCTTTAATCTGTACCCCGGTTCGAATCGCGCACGCAGAGCTAATTATTCCTTTCATTGTAATTTTGTAAGCATGTAATGGTTATTTTTGTTCAGTTTTGGGTGCTACTAGCAATACTTATGCATCTAAAAATGTGGTAAACCGTTTCCAAGATATTCAGATTTAAAAGCACAGCCCACGCTCCGCACCCAGGACTGTGTAGCATTGGATCTCTGCTAGAATCAGCTATAGATGTTAGATGTATGAATTTGAACAAATATAGAAATAAAAATAGAATTAGAATACTAAGAAAGATAGGAAAGCATCTATTTGTGACATAACACAAAACTACCGTACATATATAAAACAGAAGAAATGAGACACTTTTTAGTTTAAAATGTTGCTCAGCAAGCGCTAAACCATGGCATTGATTTTCAATTTAGAATTCTAATCGATAACAGGACATGGAAAATATACAAAACATACAAGTCTAATTGAAAAAAAAAATTGCGTTATACGAAATAAACAACGAAGCGAATTAAAGCAACGCAATGCAGGGTTAGTTTTTATTTAGTTTTATTCTTAATTTAAATTCTTGCTATATCTTGGTAATTAGGATTAAAAAATTGTTTGATTGGGCTGACCGTACACGGACTATTTGTCTCAATTTCTTTAACAGCGAAAATCGGAAATGCGAAAAATCATATTACTTCACCTACAGCGCTTCTACAGCGAGCCCATGGTAGAGGTAAATCTTAAGAAATTAATTGAGCAGTGAGCGCCGACCGTAGGTACAGCCAGTGATTAAGGATTTCATTCCGTGCGTACGCATCTTGATAACGTCCTTATTTGTTTTAAAATAGATGTTTGCCAACTTGTATTTTATAATTGGCCATCATAAGAACATGGTCGGGAAGCTGCCTTCGTGAATTACATCTAGATATCGGACTGGATATCTTCGGACAGTACTTACATCTTTACAAAGTAAGTGTACCATTGGGATACATACCAGTGGTGGTCCTATTAAATGACATATTCTATATATGTCTTATTTTATGATTTACATGAATTGTTCTCGGTCTAAGAATATAACGACCTTGCCATAAATTCCTTGGATGTTGTAAAAAGACACTAATAATCATCATATATTTATACAATATACAATACATATTAATAAAAATATTAATTCTGCGAACAGCAACCCTAAAGTAGAAAATCACGTGAGATAGTGGTCAACGGCTAAACTATCAGACATAAAAAAACTTCAATTGGCGAATTTCTGGGATATTCTTAATATAGAACTATCTAAAGAATGTCTCAAGTTCTATCTATAATTATATACAATTTTTACCGTTTTTTCTGCAGTTGTCAATCTTCGACTTCGTCGTCCGGCTTTTCCCTGGGGACGAATTCTTTGAGATTGATCTTGCATCTGTTACTTCCTGGTTTCGTACGATTGTGACCTTAATACGTCTTAATTATGCCTTCGAGATCCATCGATTGAGGTACCTTATTCCGACATGCTGATAATTGCAGTATCATCTCATTCCAGTCTTCCATTAACCCAATGGTTTCGTTCGGGAGAAGAACCTTCAAAGAAAGTACCAAAAATATGGCTATTTTAGTATACCTTATTCAGCTGCAAGTACTAAAACTTTACAGAATAACAAATAGTGCCTTTATACAATCAGTAGATAACCATCAGTAGGTTTATAAAGCATTGGTGGTCGCAACGGGCGGCGGGCGGCGCGGCCATTTCCACTGAAATCGAAGGAGAAATGCTAGGAATCCAAATTAGGGCGAAAGGGTTACCCTGGTATCCGATCTGATAGTGGAAATATGTTTAATTCGTGTATTTCAAAGCAATTACTCGACTAGCTACGGGATATAATGTTCTTTATTGTAATTATTATGACAAATTGTGAAATAAAACTTATTGTTTTACTGTCTACGATAACTCAACTTGTGAGTTGTGACAACGACATGTTTTACCTATTTTGTATTTTATAAGTTAAATTACAATTTGTTATAACAAATAACAACAATGTTAAGACATATTGCAGTTTAACTTTTGGAGTATGGTTTGCTTCTAATCGAATTTTAATATATTTTGTTTATGGAAGACCTGCGTCTTTGCGAAGGTCTTTCAAGTCTTTCAGTGAAGTGAGCCATTCAACTAAAAGTAAGCAATTTATATGTGCATGGACTGTTGTCATTGCAATATTTATGTTAATGACTTACCGATACCAATGCGCCGTATGATCACAATGATGGAACTTATTTTGCTCAATGAATAAGCATTGCAATCTAACGGACCAATGCTGGGCACGCTGCAAACTGGTAGTGAGCTGGAGCATTTGGAATATCAGTAGGCCTGCAATGACCTTTGGCCTAAATGCTTTCAGTGTGGTAACTGTACTGTTGTATATAGTTTGCAGTCTTTTTTCAATGAAGGCAGCTAATTTATTATTCTTCAACATTTCCGTCCCTAGTGCCTATTATTATAATTATATACATAGTTTAAGTTCTCATTCAGAGTTTTTTATTATTTTTATGATGTGGTCGAAGATGTTGTTCGGGCTAAACTAGAATTACTGGCCCACAAAGACAGGTGCCGGAACACACCGTTACGTGCTTGGCGACTAATGTTCTACTTGTAGCTAAGTACTAGCTAGGCTTGGTAGCTAGCAAAGCAGGCATTCGTAAAATTACGTACCACCTCGCTATAACGACTACTACCTAAGACAACAAGCGGAACCGACGGCTTCGCAAGCCCTAAGCATGGAAACACGCAGTAGTAATGCCTTTAGCGGTCATCCATCCAAGCTCATGACCGTAGCGGACGTTGCTTACCTAGTTGATCGGTAAAAATGATTAAGTAAACTACTGTACGAGTGCTCCAAAAGTTTCTAATCTTTTTCATTCTAGTTACGCCACATCCAATTTACATATATCGTTGCACACGGACTTCTCTTCCATCCACTTCTTTCCTTGCCTGGCTGACAGGTATTATGATAATCTTTCTTATTCCTTAAGATTTAGCATCGATCATCGTCAAAAAATTATGAGCATTCGAATTACGAATTCCTTCCATGAATTGAACATAAGACGCGCCAACCGGCCGGTGTGGCCACCCCCAATTAACTACGTAACTTTCATCGATTCTCGACGATAATGAGCCTCTATATTACAACAAAAAACGTCACCGTTACATCGAGAAATTACAATGTAATAACCTATATGCAGGCGAAAGAAATTCCATACATCGATCGATTCAACTCACTACTAGGTACATAGGTACAGTCACTGAATGCTCGCGGCTTTTCTCGCTCTTTACGAGTATAACGAATTTTGTTTCAGTCAGACTGAACGTGATGAACTGATACGAATAAACAGATTACAAAATTAATTGTTACCGGCAGCGTATGCCTTTATTAATAAAATACTACGAACTATATACAGCTACTACAATAAAAGCATTTAGACAATCTACAAGTCATTGCAGACTCAAAGGCAGTATAAATGCTCCAGCCCACTAACAGTTGGAAGCGTGCCCACGATGCTGGCAGCATTGCCCCGTTGAATTGCAATGCTTGTATATATTGTAACAACATAAATTGTGGGTTCTCGCAACAGCTCTAACTTGTTCATACTTAGCAATTGGTACTGAGACTTGTAAAATCACAATTTCCTGCCAATTAGCCTTCTCGCTTGTTTGTCTGTGTGGAAAAAAATACCACCAACTACGCACCTATCTACATTCAACACTTCATACTTCTTCTGAGTGCTACATCAATGCTTTTCTGGTAATAAAGTCCTACCACAGATCAACAGCCGGAAGACGTCCATTGTTGAACAAATGCCTTCCCCATTTTCAGTTTGCCATAATCCCCACGCTTAGCAGGCGTCTTGGTAATCACAGTGTAAGATGGCAGTTCTTCAGAAGGCGCTGCTGCCTACCTTCTGGTATTTTCCCTTATGTTATGTTACCTTTAACAATTCCCACAGGATGATGTGAGGGGGGTATAATTATAGTTCGGCGGGTCTACCGAGTGTTTTTGTTAATTTGCTCAATCTCACGGAATTTTCCGGTCTTTATGCAATCAATACTCCAGCTCACTAATAGCTAATAGTAGGTAGCATATATGCTTCTGCAAAGTTGGTCTAGATTTAATGTGAAGACTCTATTTTCGAAACAGGGAAAACGTATAAACTTAAAAATGTATGCAAAGTATACCTATATATTCTGTTTCACATATAAAAAATGATTAATATAGACAGATTTGTAATTTTGTAAGGACATTGTTATAATTAGTAATTGAAGTTGTTGACTATTTAAAGGAGTATTATTATATTATACAGTGTTAAAATATAATAAAATAAAAATAAATTTTTTAAGAGATTTTGAGTTAAAATCTCCATAATATCAATGGAACTGAATGTAAATAACCTAAAAACTGATTTGATTCTGCTATATTCTTATTTCTATTAGGTTATTATATAACCTATCGGCGAGCGATAAAATATAATGTGTACTTTTAACAAACAAACATCCAGTAACTACAATTTTATTCATGTATAGACAGATTCATACCTACCATTCACTCATTTGTCCAATCTAACCAGACTTATTCGGAACTACCCATATTATAGAAACTCTTCGAAAAGTGGAAACAACACAGACCAAGTTAAGTTGGTCATGGGTGTTTTACGTGAAGTGGCCATCACATGGAATAAAATGACCAATTACAATAAAATACCGTCGGGGTATTGTAATAAACAGCCATTTTGGTAAATAAATAAATAAATGAGTAATTAATGATCTCGCGGGTCATGAAAAATAGAGATGTGACACGATGAAATCAATTAAAGGACATTTTTATACACCTCACAAAGACTATTTAGCTTCAGCGCTTTACGAGATTGTACTGCAGTCTAGAACTAAGTAGGTCGTCTAACCAAACGATCCAAACACGCAGCGCCACAACGCTTGTAGGCTAATGTTTCGAAGAAAAAAGTTCACTTACAGCGCTTAAGCTAATTGCATCATCTTACCAAACTATTCAAACATGCAGCGCTAGACTACTTCTTAGGTATGGTTTCTCAATATCAAAGACTATCACCACACAGAACAGACATGGTTTTTGTACCTAAGAAACTTTGTGAAGAGTATATTAGTTAAAAAATAGTATAACTGAGGGACACTAACTGCGCTATTCAGGGTACAATTGGCTATTTACTAGAAACAAAGGATTAATAACTTTTAAAAAAATTTAGATTTTTTATTATCATAATATAAAGTCTAGATTAAAAAAAGTAAATCGTATTTTTCATACATACATTTAAGTACATATTATATTTTTTACTTCAGGGTTTTTAATATATTTTATTCAATCCGCATTTGACGTATTTATTTAGTTACTTATGTTAAGAGAATACTTACGAGTAATTGACATATGTTATATATTTATGAGAGGAATAATAAAGCACTTGATCAAGTCGCTTTGCAAATATTTAATCCAAATTTTTCCAGTCATTTGGGAGTTATGATGATAAACAGACACGTCAAACCTTTTTCGTCGTGAGTAAAAACTAGGTTATTGACTCATTGTTGCTAGTTGTCATATCTGTCCACTTAATCTATGAATTTTACTCCGTAAACATGGCTGCCTATGCGGTCGTGAAGCATTGTCTTTGGCGATTACAAATCATAATGTATTCGGGCGTGTTTAATACCAAAATCTGAACTTATTTGTGAAAAGTGATTCCATCGCTTTTATTAGTTTTTCACGACTGGTTTTTGCAGTATCTCAGGATGCAGGATAGCATTTTGCATACACAATTTTCGTTCAAAAGTGCGTGTGATCTCTATGAGTGCCCAGTTGTGTATGGGTGAGCATATGCTGGCTTATCTTACCTGTTCGACTTTGCTCGTTTGAGATGTCGCGTCGCGTTGAGATATTCCTGATTTTGGAGGTTCTTTACTTAAATTCTTTGAGGTCTTGGATTCTCACGAGGAATATGCGCTAAAGTTAAGGAACCTTCAACGCGTGGTCCACTCTGAGAACTATCCATGCAGAAGTATATATACTGCATAGTTCATCTGCATAGGTTATAACCTATGCAGATATATTATTATATGCCCTGTAGGTATTGAAGGACAGTATGAACCTAGTCGCTATTGATTTGATTTTGACATATTACTAATTTTTTTGCCTAGCATGCGTCAATGCCGCTTAAATAACAAGAAAGTCTAGTAGAGTTCTGCAGCCAACAGCGGAACACAACATTATTGTCCTCGGTAAAAAAAACTATCATAAATATGACAGTGTGTTAATATTGTTTGTTGAGTGTTGATAGTGAGTACATAGAATGGTTAAATTTTTTACACTACTAGAAGCGTTCCTTACCTACGTTAGTGCGCATTTGGCGTGTAACTTTTCACACTCATGTTGTCGTTCACAATTACAACTTTATAGAGGAGCGTGTTCTGTTCCTTACCACCCTACCGTTCCAATCCTCTGAAAGTGGCAACTCATCATCAAAATTGGTAGTTAGAAGGTGACGTGACATGACTGACATTTATTGATGATAGAATTTGAGGCATTCACTTGATTTTTTCAGGTAAACAGAACATTCAAATATTGATAATGTGAATAAATTTTGCTACTGCTCTGCCAAAAAAGTAACCACGCCATAACGTAGGTAAATGATTCAATATCAATGCTGATATTTGCAGTGATAAAATACTGTTTCGTACCTACGAGTAAGTACTCGTACTGAACTACACAGTTGTTTATATTTTGAATAGGTTGTTTTAGTTGAACAAAAACCAAGCAACTACACTGTGAGGTGCTGAACGTAGCCTTTGTTAATTATTTAATCACTAAGCAAAGCTGATTCCTGATTAATAGACCACAAGCCTTATTGTCTAAAACTAGAATTAGAATGGAGATAAACTTCAATTTGAATTTGAAATCGTGAATGGGCGGTTTGGTAAGATTAGAAAGCATAAATTCAAGACTACAAAAGAGTACAAATTTCAAGACTACAAATCAGAAACACTGTCCCACCTCTATTTTTTCGCAGCTGTCGCGTCGCGGCATACAAATCTGTGCATTAAAAAGTATTAACATCGATTATGGAGTGACCAGTTTTTATTTGCTGACGGTACCAATTAGCTGGGTAGGGACAGCAGGAAACTGACTGAAGGATGGATGGCAGTGGTGGCTTTAGGGTACCGTACTATTGTGACAGGTAACTCGTAACGCTACTGTATAGTATTAGTATTGAATCAACTATTTCATATTCAAGCCGACTTGTAAGTGTCATTAACACAAAGTACGTATCATTATTAAAACTTACGTAACTATAAGATATTATAGTACCTATATTGTAATTTAAGGCTTGCACTACCGAATTTTATAGTTGTGAACGCGGCGATGCCCGACTAGTTTCGTGGGATTAGGACCGACTTCATTAATGAGCGACACGGGCGGCTTCAATAATGCAGAGATAAAACTTAAATCACAAATTACGTACTTTGTTTAGTCAACAAGGATTGATTCGAAAGGAGAATGTTCAAAGGCAGGTCCTCTAAATGGCGGAGTGTCCCATTAAAATATTATGCTAAAATCGTTACATATTTTTTTAAGTCTTCTATCATACACAGCGATTTTCTTTTCACCCTAGCATTCAAAGTTTTCTTAAAGAGTACTATTTTTATAAATTATTTATTTCCTGTAATTTCAACACTAACAACCAAAGATAATAATTATGCACTACAATATTGCCAACTATTCGAATTGCGAGTTATTTATAGTTCGCATTTTTTCACAATCTAAAATCAATTAAAAATACATAGATATAACTTAATTGATTACTATATATTTCGTTTTTTTTGACACGATGTTAGTTTTGCATTTAATTGATAATCTATCGACAGCGCAGAAACAATCCATACCGTTAGTATACTAGAACTAAACTTCTAACTTATTTCATTTACTATCAGTACTATTGATAGTTCTGAAGACTATCCTATTGATAGTTTATGTATGTATATTTATAGGTGCCTAGTGTGCTATATTATTGTTCTTTACCTACTACAGTGGCTTACTGTCAGGCCACCGGGCTAGTAACAAGGAGAACGTTAGAATTTAGCGAGTACGAAAATATAATAAAACAACGGTTTATTGCAGCCATAGAAATAATAAGCCATAGAAATAAGGAAAGTGAAAGCACGGCTGTCTGAACAGTGACACACACAAAGTTAGGCAAAATCCATATGGTTGGACTCAATTTAAAAATGTCAACTGGCAACACTACTGATCTATGTACGTCAGTGTTATGCTGTCATATCGTGTTACTGTCAAAAACGTGCGATTTTTCCATTTTTCAAACATTGATAGAACTGCTGCCAATCTGGATAATTTCCTAGATTAAATCTTAGTGATTTAAGAAGTTTCGCATTAGGATGTTATCAATACAGACAGGAAAAATCTTACAACTGGGAGCATGTGCGAGCAAATAGATTGCTTTATATTTTTATATTGTGTAGAATTAAGCAATGAAGTAGAAGATTTGCCATTAATATTAGGTCTAAATAATTAATTAGTGAACAGACCAGAATAAAGTTGTTAAGACCTACCTTCTAAACAATCAGGTTGAGGATAATGATAAGTACTTATGATTATGGTATTATTCAATTTGTGTTATAAGTATTCTGGTCTTTGGTTTGATAATGTTCGTAACTTCAATAACTAGAATATAAAAATTAAATCACTCTTAAACCAGGGTAAAATTTAGAAAAATGGCTACCGATTCTAAAATAAGGCTGTTTTATTAACAAATTTAAAAAGAAATAATCATGACACTACACATTTTTCAGGGGACCTAAGTCTTCTAGTGAAATGGGCATTGGCGTATGGTAGTTTTGATTTTCAGCAAGTGAAATTGCTTCTGTAAACACGCTTATACGAACTTACGTAATGTAATCTATGGGGAACTACATCGACGTTCACCTTTTTATTCTGTGCCTATATCCATTGTTGCATCATCGTAATTTTTTTCACAACCACACCAGATGGTAAGCAATGACGCGTTCTAGAGCGGTAGTGAGAGGCCTAGAGTTACATTCTCTGAAGGGCGGATGCAGGAACTCACCGTTAGGTGCGTGGCGACATTTCTGCTGCAAGCGCTCCATTTTGGTAAAATCAGACAGATCTAATGATAACAGATTGTTAATAAGGAAAATTAATGTGTGAGATATTTATTATCATTATTAATTATCAACTAATACTAAGACATATCCAACGTGTCTTTATGGAGAATAAGTTTATACTCCTTTTTTCCCTGATTTTTTAAAGGTTATAACTAAGTAAATATAATAAATACGACTAGAACTTCTGACTTGTACACGGTCAAAATATGGATAAGGAGAATTACGTAACAAAAGCGCTCCTTTCGTGCTGGAGAAGGAAAAAATCTAATTTATTTCATTATTTATATAAGGTGACTATAGAATCGATAACTGAATGTAATCCACTCATAATTATCGATAACTGAATGTAATCCACTCATAATTAATTTTCACATAAACAAAATTAATACTAACTATTGCCTAAGCTGTGGCGCGTTGACTTTGAGAATGATAGCGACGACAACACTCGCGGCCGCCGTGGACTAGACTCACACTTATACACACGTTCTAAGTATTCTAACGCATTGCGAGGGCAATGAACTCGGTAGGTATACCTACGCATTGCGAGGGCAATGAACTCGGTAGGTGTTGTCGTCGCTATCATTCTCAAAGTCAACGCGCCACAGTTTAGGCAATAGTTAGTATTAATTTTGTTTATGTGAAAAATAATTATGAGTGGATCACATTCAGTTATCGATTCTACACCATCCCCCGCAGTATTGTTGATGAATTAATAGTCACCTTATATATGGTTTTCTTATGTATAATGTTTCCATTAAAATCAGGCACAGTTGAATCCGAATTTTGCTAACAATCATGCATAACTCACACGGTAAAAAAGGATTCCTTGATTCAAGATAATATGCATTTATATATGCACTATGCAGTAAATTGTCTTAAGTTAAGAATATATATTTAGTTGAATTTCAAATAAATATTAATATACAACAATATAATCTGCGTTCATTCAAAATAACACTCGCCATTGATTGAATATATCAAAATCTTCAATTAAGAAAATTAATGTATCGGTTAGAATGAATGATTTAAGAAAATTATGGCTTAAGACAATCATTTCTTACAATCAACGTATGAAATACCTTGTTCTAAGTTGTCGCGTATTTAAACTAAAGAACAAAATATTTTAGATCTGAATTAATGATGTTAAAAATTTTGACTAGAGAGGTTATCGTTTTGGGTCAAATGAATACATTATCACAGTTACTGTTTTTAAGCAATCGCTTCTTACTATCAAGATTACTGATATCTTGTGCCAAGTAGCAGGTGATTAAATTAAGATATTTTTTCTTTCTAGAAAGAAATTGTTATTTTAACTGAATATAATATTTTACTCTAGCAAAATAAATATTTATTGCCGTGACCTTTGATATGATTCCTTTAATAACTTAAATAATTATGCAGAAAGCAATAATGGTATTCATATGAGATTTAACGTTTTTAAAACAAATAAATCATAATATTGATAGAATAAAAAATGTTATCGTCACAATATACATGAATGTTAACCTAAAGTATTATTATAATCTAACGTATTAATACAAAGCAATATCTAGTTATTAAAAGAGTTCAACCTTTCAGACAAATATAATAGAGATATCGGGTTGAAATGTAGGTATTTAGTTTAATATTGCCTTTAAATTGCTTCAATTTAATATTCATGTATTTTGAAGATGTATTTAATTAGCTCAATAATAATAAGATTTGCAAGGAAACTGACATAAGCTTCACTGAAGTAGCGAATTTATCAGGGCAAAACACCAGGAACCCGGGGGGTTACCACAACCTGTTAAGGTTGCGCATTGGGGGCACTTCTCTCTTGCTCACGCATTTCATATTAAAAAGAACGCGAAATCGCGTGAGCGAGAGAGAAGTGCGCTCAATGCGCAACCTTAAAAGGTTGTGGTAACCCCCCGGGCTTCCTGGTGTTTTGCCCTGATAAATTCGCTACTTCAGTGAAGCTTATGTCAGTTTCCTTGCAAATCTTATTATTAAATATATCTTCGAAATAAATTATTTGAGGCAACTAAAGCACAATATTAAACTAAATACCTACGTTTTAACCCGATATCTCTATATATTTGGCTGAAAGGTTGAACTCTTTTAAGAACTAGATATTGCTTTGTAATAAATAGGTTAGATAATAATAATCAGTCTACTTACATAATATTGATTTGTGGTAAAACAGAGGAGTGGAAAAAGAAAGCCATGAATCAATTATTATAGTACTTTATGAATATATTGTTTACCTTAAATCACACGCATTTTCAATTAATTATCTTGTAATTCTTATACAAAAATAAATAATAATAATAGATTTACACTAATAAAAACAGACAACAGAGCATTATAAGTAAGTACTCAAAACAACAACGTTATCCTTTGTTACTATAATTATCTTAATACCTTAAACCCCACGCATTTTCAATTAATCATCTTCTAGTTGAATCCAAAAATTCTTTAATTATTTTTTCTTAACTTATTCCCTTGTCGTATTTGAACATATTTCTTTATGATCTGGAGTAAGATGTTCTGAAAGATCTTTTGTAAGGCCTTTACCTGAAAATAATGTGCATACTTATAAGTAATAATAAACGACTCAATAATAGTACATTGTTCACAAAGGGGAGAAAGTGACCTATTCTCACGAGGATGTTAGTACACTGAAGTGGGAATCGGTCAGTTGTTCCTGAGTGAAGAATAGCATTATAAATTGGAAGTATAGTACTTTGTATCTAACAAAAGATTTTTGTGGTAACGTGACGTGACACTGGCTAAATGCACGAAACTTTGGAGCTAATAACGAAAAAGTGGGGAGTTTAATTTTGCACTGTGCATTTTTAAGCACACTTTAGCATTGTAATAACTGACTTTAGGTACGTAGATACTTTTAACTCGCTTTCAAACAAAATAAGAGGTTCTTTCCGAGCAAGTGTTGTACCTTAATTGTCTTCAATGAGTCTTCAATTTGATTGTTACACATGACTTAGGTACCGACGCTATGTCACCATGTTTAACAATCACGCGAAACTCTAGTGCCCTACATAATTATGTACCTACCTATTGAAAAACTGGCTATCTTAGCTCAGGTGAAATATGCTAAATATGCCTACATACAACGACCTTCGTTAGATTTGACGGTCCAAATCGTCTGCGCCGGGTGTTCTATATACATAAGTATGTACATATTTTTTTTATGCCTAAAAGGTTAGCCTTTGACCTCTATCTCACCTGCTTGTAAGTGATGATGTGGTCGAAGGTGTTGTAGAGGCTAAGCTAGAATTACTGGCTCTCAAGGACAGCTGCCAGAACACACCGTTAGGTGCTTGGTAACAGATTTTCTACTTGAGTTTGGTAGCTAGCCAAGCGGACATTCACAAAATGCCCTACCACCATGCTATAACGACTGCAATCCTAAGACAACAACTGAGACCGATGGCTTAACGTGCCCTCTGAATCACGGAAGCGCTCAGTAGTAATGTCACTAGCGGTCACCCATCCAAGTAATGACCGCGGCGGAAATTGCTTAACTTTGCTGATCGGTTAATAAACTTCGCTACGAGCGCTTCAAAAATAGTAGCGATATGAAACCTACTGTTAAGAAAGGACCTACTAAGTACTTACTGCAAAATGCTTGAATGATTTCTTGAGGCATCTGCAAAGATATCAAGACTCCTTAAATCATCCGGATCAGCAGCATCCATGGTATATGTATTACAACTAGTAATTTTGCGACCAAGACAATAATCAACTTCAATTCATGTACATATTTTTTCGCCTTGTGCGGAGGAGTGGGAACTTGATAGACCACCAAATTTGAAGTCCTTACATACACAAAAGTGAAAAGAGTCAATTCAATAAACAAATTTACTATAAGCAGAGTACTTCACGATCACTTCAGTCGGACGCGGAGCAAACAACCAGTCAGTGTGGTCATTACATAAATCCAAAAACGCCAATACCATACTTTTTTGAGTGATGTATTTTTGGCACTTATAGCCGTTTTATCATTAATTGTAAAATATAAGCTATTCGAGTTGAACTCATGCATTAAACGTTTTTAAAACCACAAATTGTTTATTAATGTGAACATGAATCGGAAACTTTCTGACGACTCAAGTACAAGTACAAATGCTTCCAAATAGCTCAATAGAAGTTCAATGACGCTGCTTACGAATACCAACGGTCGTACCAAATGTACTTCACGTCGATCATAAATTTGAAATTTATAAGGGTTTTTTATAAACCCAACAATTTTTTTGTAAATTACTTTGTAAAAAAATGACAGTCACGTGAGTTTTACCGTCGCCCCGTGTGGATTTGCCACGTAAATATTGATGGTAACATAAAGTAGCGTTAGCAAACTTGGTTACATACTACGAACTAAAAATCTAATAGCAACTCAGCACGTACTCCTATTCATTATGTAGATTTTAGTGTATTATAGGTGCCTAAACCGATCCTCATGTAATTCGGTAGGAAAAATATACAATATATATATCCGCACATACATGCATACTATATACACGAGAATTGCTCATTTTAGAGTATAAGATTATGGAAATATTTTTATTGGAATTATGTAGGTAATTACTTATTCTATTTTAATGTAGTACTTGGTTTATGTTAGTGGATAAGTTTTTGAAAGTGTGCCTCGTAATTTCATTCTTCACATACTCATTCCGATTTCTAACGAACAGTGATATGTGAAGAACCAACGATAAATAGAAAAATAATCAACATAATATAGAAACAGCCAACATTTAGCCAAGTTCAAACCGGAAAAGCTATTCTGGCAACACTTTAAGTAACTACAAACAGAAAGAAGACTAGGGTGTTTTCAAGCCAAGACAACGATTTTCTTGGAAGAACAAAATATATTATCTTAAACTAAGTATAAATTAATTTATTTCGAAACAATTATAATTGAATAATTTGATCGGATACCCTTTTAAACTAATATTAATTTATTGATACAATTAACTTATAAAACTTCTGTTAAATAAATTACCTACTTATGTATGTAATTTATTTTTATTATAAATTAAAATTTATATAATATAAAGATAAAATAATAAAATAACTATTTATATTAGTATATGAAATAGTATTATCTGAAAATATATTACTTCGCTTGAATAATATAAACTTCTAAACGAAAATAGAGAGAAACTCAGCTCAATGATCGTCGTGTATTAGAACAAGAACAAAGTTGTGTCAATCTAAGAAAGTATTGTATGAAAATAACATTTAATTTCCTTAATCTAATTGAAGTAGGGACTTTGACTGTACATTAAAAACAAATTTGGTCCGAAGTCATAATTTAGTTTTAACAATGAAAGTAGTGTATTGGAACAAATTAATCATAATATTTTGGAATGAACTACATTCATTGGTTTGAAGCAAAATCACTCTATAGTTAAAATAAAACGCGTTTTATGATGATGACACCGTACGTTTGAATTAAGACCGAGAATATCTTAATATAAAACAAACATTATTTCAACATATATTTTGCAATTTTCTTTTAACATTCGTGCTTAGTTTCATATAAGATTGTCAGATATTCAATTAGAAGACATATTCGCTTCACGCAAAGACATGCAACGATTGAAACAAATACTAAGTTTTCTTTCTTGTAAGCAAATATTTTGTTTTGAAGCAACAAAATTTTCTTCAAGCTTCACTAAATTATTAATTTATATTAAGAAAATGTATAATTTAGTTTAATATGCTATCATTGTATCGGAAACTAAACTATTTCATCTCAAAAAAATATGTTTAAGACAACAAAATGTCTTAACCGAAGAAATTCTCCTTACTCTTTTTTTTCCGTGCATTAATACAGACTTCAGTATTGTAATTATTCTACCAATCTATCGAAAAGCACTACAAGATGCTCAGATTAATATTCAAAACAATAAAATGTATTTTATACAGTTAGCTTTGTAATCAGAATGCCACCTGAACCAAGCAAAGATGAATCAGATATTAACCTTCGTATCACCAGGATATAAGTCGCTTAGCCGCTCCTCCGCCTTCTAGCGAGAACGGAAGCCACGACGACAGGCTTTCCCCCGCATGGGAAGCCACTCTCATTATTATTGCTTAACCAAGTACGGTCAAAAGAAGCTTACACCACATTAGAAAGAAAGAAAGAAATGTTTGTTTTGCAACAAATAAATAATAATAGCAAATTGTAAGACAAATTATAAAAGAAACAAACTTGTATTTGTCGCAAAATCGGCCTCAACTCAGCGTTATGCTGGTCGTTCAACCAGTAATTTCAACCATTAATCGGTATTAAACGCCGGACCACATTATACCTAAACAGCAATTATTTCAAAAATGTAATTTGTTCCAGTTAGGGATAAAGCTAAGTTGTACAAAAAAACTTGCGTTTTGTTAGTTGATTACAGATATATACCCATAGAAATCGAAAATTTTGTCTCTGAAGACTGACTTCCTATAACTTAATTTCCTACTAGAAGAGATTTTCCTGCTCAAAATTCAAAATTCACGATTCATGATGGTACACAGTCATCATAAACCCTTTTTTATTGTATAGTGTTGTGACATAGCAAGCACGAGGATCTCTTAATGTTAAGCGGTAACCTCCTACCTATAACTTAATTCATTCTAGAAGAGATTTTCATACTAGGGTAATTAATGTGTTCAATGGGGTAACTACCTGCCTACAACTGAGTCTCGAGCGAGTGTATCCAATATACTTGTTCAGCACCGCTCATGACCATTTCTCCAGAAAATGTTGCCACCAGTTAAATGAGACAAAACACATCCCAATTTACCACTGGAACTGCGGAACATTATCGTACTGGGCAGAGAGCGACTCGTGGAAATACGATGGTACACAGTCATCATAAACCCGTTTTTTTTGTATAGGGTTGTGACATAGCAAGCACGAGGATCTCCTAATGTTACGCGGTAACCTCAGCCTATAACAGATGTATTGCGTCACAAATGACGATCTGCACTGCGCCCGTCACCCTTAGACATGTATAGTTAAGTCACCAGACCTGTACCTGTAATTTTATTAGCTCTCAAGGACTGTAACCGGAACACACTGTAAGGTGCTTGACGACAGATTTTCTACTTTAGAGGGGTCAGCAAGCATTCGCAAAAAACCCTTCCACCATGCGGTGCAGCTCAAGCTAACGGTGGGTACCGAACCATGGACTTGCAGCATGGCAGTTCGTATCTATTACCGCTCGGCTATCGTTGCTCCGAAAATAAATAATTTAAGGGTATATTTTAGACGAACGCCCCCGTACAAAACGCAGCTCCAATCTCATTTTAATAATAGCAGATAAAACTCAATGTTTTTTTACCTACGTAGTCACTACCCTAATATCTAGGTTTGTGGTCCCTCAGATTTTCATTAAATTATACAGTTTTGAAATTACACTAGCTCAAAAACTCGTAATTTTAGATAAAAGAAAGACCCAACTTTAAGCATCACTTTCAAGAAAAATAAGCATGTTTTTAATATTTCTATTGCACCACAAACATGGGGAATATAATGAACTTTCTAAAATGGGAAGTTATTTATACATGTGTACTATAGTTTTTAAATAAATCTGGAGCTAAAATAAAATATATTATATTATATTATTATTGCTATAACTGGCTCAAACTCCTAAAAACGAGTGCTATATACTAAACGCTATATAATAAAAAAATTCATTATTAGTCCAAAAGAAAAAGGTTTTAAGCCAGAAACGATAGGTCTAATAATACACTATATTTACATGCGAGTTTTTTAAAATAACAAGTTTAGTTTATATAAAAGTTCACGCTTTGGCTGGCGGGTATATGTCCTTAAGCAAACCCAGATAATATATATAATTATTATCAATGTAGCACAATCCTAAGCCAACCCTGTTTCTGAACACTCTACAGATTTTATTTTATTTATAAAATTTTATTTTAATTATACGCACACGAACGTTGTTAAAAATGATAATAATAAAACAAAAAAATGCACTTATAAACGTATTTATAATTTAATATCAATAATTTACAAATATATCTTCAAAGCTGCTTAACTAAAATAAGGAATTGCAGATGGACTGAATTTGAACAAGTTTATTATTTTCTGATACAATTCAACTATGGTCTATTTTGTACAATTAGGTTGCCTATATATACAGGGTTGTTGGAGATATGCTATCAACCATTTACGGGCCACTTCTGTTTAACATAACAAACGACTTTAGTTCTACGACATTACTCAAAATGAAAATATTAAAAAAAAAGATTTTCATTACTGTCTAACATTTAATGGTTCTCTCTCATTGTACGATGTAGCAACAATGCTTCTTACGAGCTTCGTAGCGCCGCCGCTACGCGCCCTTTGAACTACGATTGTTTAAATCGAGCGTAGCGAGCGTTTGTATGGCACAATAAGAAAACTGAATAATAAATGCTTTGAACTCAAGATGATTATTAGGATTAATAGCAGTCAATCTTATGTGGTTGTTGGCATTTTTTCAATAAACCCGTTTATATGCTTGATAAAATAATGCGAGCGTATCCTTATAGTTTACTATCAACAAAAAGTCGAACAAAATCCAAATTATTAGCTTAGGTATATAAATGATTTAAATTAAACTATCACAACGAAAGGAAGAATTTGACTTGAAATGAGTGGAATATGAGACCACAACAGATTCGTCCCTCATTCTGGGGTATACTCTACCTATTCTGAATTATCATGGCGTGAGACACTCTGCCAATTTGTCATTTTGTTCTTAATATTGTATCGTGAGGGGAAGGCTATATCTATACATTTAACAAACTACGAATTAATATGTAAGAAAAAAACAGCAGAAAGCAAAATGCGGCGAGCGTGGTTTAAAAAATGTACCGAGTAGCTCAAACAAAAAGCTACCAATCGAATGGAATCATTTCTAAGCGCCAAATCAATTACCCATTCCAATTGAGTTTGGAAGATTGTGCTCGGTTTGTTAATTGTGAACTTGATGAGTCTGAAATCAATGCGGTTAACCGTATGACATTACACCCCTTCACATATTTATTCGTAGTTAACAAAGTATTCATATCTCAAATCGATATCTATTATTAATTTTAGATGAAAACCATAATTTTCTCTTGCTTGCTGTCAACTTCGACCACATCAACAATTAGCCACAGGTTAATTAAGGAAATATCGCTGATTTATAATTAGGAAGATCTATAAATGAACAGTAAAATATTTAGAGTTTAATTATACACCGACTTGTTTTGTCAATAGTAATTTAAAGGAAAATAAAAGTTTGAGGACTATAAAACAGACAAACAATGTTTTGATAGCTTAGGAAAATTTACAGTCGTAAAACTAAGTAGATTAGGAAAATTATCTATCAAAACCACAATTAAAATTATATCTAATTTAAATGTATTGTTTGGAGTATACATAAAATAACAATAACTTTTTTAATAAAAAATCTACTACCTAAAGGTTAACTTAAACATATATTTACTCTAGCACAAGATTCTTTAGATAATAAATTAAAATATTTACATATTTACTTATACCTAGTTGTTTAGGAAACATAATTATAATACACTTCGTAATGAATGACTAATATTTTGATTAGGTATATCGGAATTAGGTTTTACTAACAAGACATTTTTAGTAGCAAGCACTCTGGAGACTCCATCTATGTCCGGTAGATGGCAGGCCTCCCGGGCATAGATCCAGCCCCTATCACATTGGCCCAGAACATGAATAGTAAAACGTGGGTCCTTAGACACATCAGCGTTCTCTAACTTCGAGAATATGAATGCGTTTCAAAAAACTTATTTCTTATATTACGTAGATAACTGCTCATTCTACCGTTTATGCGGAATAACTTAAATTTATAATTAACTAGCTTGGCCGCGGCTCGTATATCGGTTATCGCGTAAAAACATTAACCTATATTTGCGCAGTTGGATAAAAGCTATCCTGTGTCCTTCCCCGCACCTCAAACTATTTCCATACCAAATTTCATCTAAATCGGTCCAGTAGTTTTGGCGTGAAAGCGAGATAGACAGATAAAAGGACAGACATACAGTGGTACTTACTTTCACATTTACGAGTATAATATTAGGTTGGATTAACAATTTTAAATGTGTTCCTATTCGTAATGAATGAAGTCGATGATTCAGTTAGTATATCAACATGTTTTAAAAAAATATGTCTTAAAATTATGCCTAATAAATTAGACGGTTTATATAACGGTCAACATTTCCATACAGTGAAATACACTTACATACTTATACTCGTACTTCAGTACAACAATAGATAAAATCAATATAGCCGGATCAAAATAAGAAATGAATAGAATGAACGGAACGAATTGTGAATTATATTTTCATGAAATACAACGGAAGTGCCAATATTCTTCTATTGATGGCAAAGCAGAATCATAAGTTGATATTTAAGTGCCTCTCTGTCATGATCAGTACAGAAATTTTGGATATTTTTAAGATCTTTCGATTCATTTGCACTTACAAAAGTTAAAATAACTTTTAAAACAATTTGGATCGTTTTATAAATAGGTAAATATCTATAATTCAGTTCAATAAGTGATTTCAAGTTATTTTTGACATAGTTATATCACACAATCTTGTTGTATGAAACCGTTTTCTATTTACATGTATATAAAGTTCCAGCTAATTAATTTATGAAACATACAATCGTGCATATATTCATTTCTGATCAACCTTCTTTGTGGTTTTATAACTAGCTTCATAGTGTCATCTCCCGATGTTTAGGGACAATTAAAAACAAACTGTTGAAAAGCAACATGGTTGCATTAAAGTTAGGTAATAAGGAATCTGCAGTTCACGTTTTACATACGCCAGCTTCTATAATTAAATTGCGCAAATTTCTACAGCATCTATAACTTTATACAGCCTTATAGTCTCTGTTCAGAAATGCGATCTCTCAATAAGAGTCTTTCTATAAATCTTTAGCACAGTAGAAAACACTTCAGAAGAACCATCTATTATGATGGTGGTTCTCTTTCACGCGTCTCCGCGTGATCCAAACGTCAATGTGGCTGAAGAGAGTTTAATATATTCATGTTGATAGCGTGTTGATGACTCGGCGGGCCTCCTAGAAAACTGAGTTGTGGTCTGGAAGCAGCTGCCATAGCTGCAAACAGAGGCGGAGCTCCTCCCCCTCCAAAGAGGGCAAATGAGGGCGGTAACAGGGGTCGCGCTGATAGCCTCAGCTTTTCAATCTCCGCTTCTTGGAGCCGCTTCGCTTTTGCGCGTCGGTTTTGGAACCATATCTTCACCTGGAAGAGAGAATGATTTGAGTAAAGTGGGTATGCTGGTTGATAATAAGATGGAATAACAGAGCACTAATAAATATTTATTTAGTATGCTAGAGTATGCAAAGTAGATTTGGAGACGCTTTCTGTGAGTTTGTGATAAAATTATTTGAATAAACTACGTTTTTTAGTGTTTAAAAAGAATTATTTGATATGAAAGTTTGAACGAGACTTCATCATAGGTGGTGGCAATTTGTGAAATAGAAGAAAATTAAAAATTCCATGAAAATATTTCATAGCTTTCTTTTGCTTAGTTTACCTTTTTCAACAATCTAACAATAAGAATATCCTCTTAAATCGGTTTCGCCGGGGTTCAATGTAAATATTGCTCAATTACGGCTTGACATGGATATTTTCTCGATATATATAGTTCTATGACCCTAAAAAACTTCTTTTCCTAGCTTGTATTTCTGCGCTGCATGTTCTTAGTGTTTGATACTAGACTAGATACTAGCTACTGGAGCTACAAACCAAAGAGTAATCCTGTTGTCCTCAAATGAGTTTTAGTAAGTCTTAAGCTGAGTGAGAATTCGGCCTGTTTCACGATAATCAGGTACTGCTTGTTACTGAACTTCTGTTAGATACCAGAGATAAGAAGTAAAGAATATCACTGTTGCTTTACCAGTTTCAGTAATCTCAAGATATATGAGAAATCTACTCGCTCTGAAGCTCATGTATTGCTTTTCTCGGACCTTCTCCTGGATATCAAAGCGTAGAACTAAAGATAATCGCTGTTGCTTTAAAATATGTTTAAGTCAGTCTGTAGCTGAGTGAGATACTCGTATATGCTTTACAAGTTTACACGATGCTTAGGAACTGCTTGCCATTTAACTCCTTTTGAATCAAAGATCCTAGTTGGCCTTACCTGTGTTTCAGTGAGCCTCAAGCTGGATGAAAACTCTGCTCGCTCCGCGATGCTCAGGTATTGCTTGTCACGGAACTTCTTCTCGAGTGCAAGCAGCTGCTGCGTAGTGAACGGAGTCCGCGGCTTCCGGTTGGGCTTGTGCTTGCGGAGTTGACAGCGGACCACTGGAGGTCCGGTGGGAGGTCCTGCTAGAAAAGTAAGATCTTTTTTATAATGGAGATAACGTGTTTATGTTTTATGGTAAAGAGAGGCGTAACGCTTCGGTAGACGGCCTTATGTTAAGCTTTACAAATATAGAGAGTACCCAGAACACGAAAGTAGTCTGCATGTCTTTTCCTAGTAAGTAAGTCTGTTACTATATATTAGCGGTTGAAAATAGTTTAACACTAGTTTTAATGGGCTTTCATATATTATTTATTAAGGGTGGACTGCCTGGTCAGTTCTCCATACAAATGTCGTAAGGTTATCACTCCCTTATTTGAGGATTTAGGTCCAAAACAAAGCATGATATCGATAGATTTCTATATTATCTAGGCTTGTATCGTAACGTTTTTTTAATAAGATTCGAGGCTCATGACTTGAAAGTTATGAGCCTCATGTTAATATAAAGTTTTCGAGGCTCATAACTTTCAACTTAATTATCTAAAAATTTCAGCATCATACAATACTAGATAATGACAAGATCGATATTATGCTTAATTCTGGACCTAAAATCTCAAATGAGGGAGTGATCACCCTAAGATGTTTGTATGGAGAAGTGACCGGTCAGTTCAACCATAAGGAATAAAGTTATAAAAAAAGAGCACTAGCCAGGTAATTTGAAGGGTTAAGTAAGACAGTACCAATGCTCAGAACATTATTTGCAGAATCAAGTAGGTACCTATTAAGGATAAGGTTAGCGATAGCAACGATCTTCACTCATGAAATTCTTTAGGTTGTAGCCCAAAGTCCAAACTAAACATTCATTACCAAGTTTTGTGTTGGAAACAATACAAACTCTAATATAGTTAAATTATTATTATTGTGCATAAAATATGGTGATCACGTCCATTTTAGAAAAAGAATTCTACAATGGATGCTATCTTCAACAGGGTCTTAAAGTTAATGAGACAACTACATATATCAATATCATTATAATTTGTTTGTCGAAACCATTTACATAGTTTCAACTTTTATAGCAATACCAAAAGGAAATGAATATTTTACTAGATACAATATAGGATAAATATAGTATAAAGACAAGGTGACAGGTTTCTACAAGTAAATGCATATGGTTTGAACGCATTATGAAGGCATAGTAAAGTCAGAAAAGTAGGCATTAAAATCTCTTACTCGCTGGATACGCGAAGGTTATCCATATCTCAAATTTTATATGAAGTTCAGTAATATTTATACTTATACTATAGCAAATCAATTCGCAGAAATTTTTGTAGGACGACTTTTATGATTGTTAATAATAACATTATCTTTAAATAAATCAATGCGCTCTGGACACGCTACGTAATTTCCATGTGCCAGTGTGCATGGTGTGGCACGTGCGTACGTGTGCGTACACGTGTAGTCGCGATTGGTACCATAAAGTTAAACTACTTTTAATATTTATATTATTGCAATGACTCATGCTGCGTGTATTACATAACGAAATTACAACGAGAGAAAAAGTAATAGTACTGTGCGGAAATCAACCCCACGCCATTCTGCCCTATATGCCCTAACCGCTAAGACAACATAACATTTGTCTCATGACTCTAATTTGGCCTCTCGTTCTTAGCCATCGTATGGGAATGGAGCCACATTTATAGATCAGCTTACGGTGTAATTACTACAAAAAATACTAATTTTTGCAATTTGTTTTAAGCTTTTTAACGATGACGCAAAAAACGACTAATTTAATATACTTGTCTGTTTTTTATTTTTTTATGATGAAGGTAAGGTAAAATTACGCAGTCAATAGCTAGACTGCATGCTAGTTTTGTCCCTCTATATCTTAAAGAATGATATTTCATATTTCTAAATACAATCACTACCACTTATTAAGCGAAAATAGCGCACCGTCCCCTATGACGATGGTTAAAGTAATATAACTGGAGCACGAAATTTCAGCTCGAAAGAGCGTGCCCAGGTAGCCGAGTGGTTTAGGCATCCGGCGCGAAATCGGAGGATGCGGGTTCGATTCCCGCCCAGAGCATACATTTTTGTGCTCCAATAATTTGTAAAATATGGTATTTAATTTCACAGACACGCTAAATATTTATGTAAGACCTAACACTCCAACAGTCCCAAATTAGCACAACAAATTCTACAAACAGGTGGTCGTTAGCCCGACACTTAGCTTCTATAGTAACTATACATTAACTGTGGCTAACAGTAGACCACCTAGCCACTTAACTCTATTCTTGTTCTGTGTAACAATCGCCGTGAAATTCGACAGTTAAGTTTAATCGGTGGTTAAGTTTCGGGGCGTTACGGTGTTCGGGGTAAATTGAAATGTTGCAGTAGTTAGGCATGGGTATTGCTTCCTTGTATTTGAAAGTGGTATATAATAAGTTATAGGTATACTTACTACTTTACCTACAAGGAAAAATATACTCACGCTTTTTTTATTTGGGTTTCATATTAGAAAACGGGACCCTATTACTAGGCATGGGCTAGGGCTATACGTCAGTCCGCATATCTTTAAATTGCTCTTAAGATCTGTGATAGGTTGAAGTTTTCACCGAATTTCGGTTAGCTTAGAAGGAATATTTTGCTTTTTGGGGTGGCGGCTATAGAATGCCGCTCCCCCATTGCTACCAATAGGTGTCGTAAGAGGGACTAAATGTAAAATACCGTAAGGTGGGCAGCACCGCCTTCTGAGGAACTGATATCTTAAACTGCGATCCCCAAGACGTCTGCCAAATGTGTGGGGATTACGGCAAACCCCCCTTTATTGGAGGAGGCTGTGTTCGGCAGTGGACAATCCGTCTGGACAGTGCAGTACAGTACAAGGAATAAGTATACGAACGATTATAGCTATGGACTGCAGTGCCGTAGGTCCCTGGTTCGATCCCCGCCGCCAGCTTGAGCTTCACCGCATGGTGGAAGGGCATTTTACGAATGCCCGCCTTGCTAGCTACCACCCTCAAGTAGAAAATCTGTAGCCAGGCACTTAACAGTGTGTTCGGGCAGCGCAGTCCTTGAGAGCCAGAAAAATTACAACAACTGCATGTCTCAATGTGACGGGCGCAGTGCAATTCGTCACATGAAAAATGCATTTACTATAGGCAGAGGTTAATCCGCTTAACATAGGATGGGCCTCGAGCAAGTTCCGTCACAATAACATAAAAAAAAATCAAACGTCAAACTGCTTATGGTTATAGCCCAATATTCAACGTACAAAAACCAATCATAGGTTTAAACGAGTCAAGTGATGCATTTAAAGTAGTGAACTCAGATAACGTTGAATAACCTAGTTCATCGGCTAAGAACGACTAGGAAAGCAGCGCTACGAGTGCTTTCTCTCGAATCATCTAAAATGGTAGTGTCATCAATACAGCTGTGCTTTACCTAAAGTTGTTATTGAATAGGTAAGTAAGTTCCTGCGTGAACATCAGAAGTATGATATCTATATATTAGTATTAGTTAATACATTACTGCAGAAAACAGTGAGTAAGCCTTCCTGGCCAAGTATTACTTAACCGGACCGAACCGCAGGTGAGGTCCAGTTATATACGAGGCCAGGATGGCTTAATTACTGGTTGAGGCTTGTATAATGCTTTTCTTAATGAAAGAAAGTTTAACAACAAAACACAATTGCAATTGAATCTGAAATCCGGCCAGTCGTTGTTTTTATTACAAAAAAGTTTGCGTTTAGTTTTGAGCAATGTATTTTCACATTACATGAATGTTTTAGTAAAAATATGTAAAATATTGTTATTGAAACTCCATGTTAATTTTAGAATGGAAAGTTTTATATACACCTGTTATCTAGATCTCACGGAGGAACAGCTAGATAAACTTGAGCGTCTTCAAAATTTTTGCATTAGATTTTAACACCTTGATATATGACAAATCTATATACCGCACCTAAACCGACTCTAATTTAAAACAAAAAGAAAAAGGTTTTTAATGTTGTGATGAGACTATGGAGAGTAGGAGAATCAAAAAAAGTAAGAAAACTCATCCGTGTACATGAAAAAGTGTATGTTCAAGTCCAAATGCATTAAATTAGGATGGCGCCACATTAGCATTAGAGTAAATTTTATAGAAAGAGCCACATAAGCATCAGAGTAAATTTTAAAGGAAGCGCCAAATATTGTTAGAATAGGTTCAAATCCTCATCAATTAGGAAACATCATAATATGATGTTTTTTTAAGGTCTACTTTGAAGTACTACAAGTGAACATAAAAATAAATAAATTAGTAGTTGAAATTTTCAACTACTTACTTTGGTCTAAATATATATATTTTTTAACTCGACATACTTCAATTTGTTTACAATTGTTACATTCATACCATTCCCTGAGTCTTCACCAGCGTCATTCTGGAAGGTTTTTGAACTGTAGCTATATTAAAGCTTGTATAGCTTACAGCTGGAGATTATTTTAAGTTTTCTACTATATGAGATGACTCTCCTTAACTCTACCCTCCATAGATGAGACGCATTCCTGACGGTAAACGTCACGACATGACTGTCTATAACAATAGCAATGTCACCTCGTTCTGCTTGACACTGCGGTCGTCACTCCGAGACTTAAGTTCTTAAGTTCTTATTTCTCTTTCACCCATAAATTTGTATCTGACACTGGCCTGTGCGGTGGTTCCTACCAAGAAAGGCTCTTGCTAAAGAGACCTGGTGATATTAGGATTAAAAAAATTGGGGGTACTGACAGTAAAGAGAATTTAAAGGCACTCTATTTACACAATGTTTCCTATCACCAAGCCCAGCCAAAATAACCCATATACCTAGCTATGGGCTAGCGTAAGCATTAGGTATAAACCCTTTTGTTTTACAAAAGCCATTCATTAAGCACAAATGCGGTGTCATTAGCCGCATAATGTGGGTCCAATCGATCGATTTGAATATTAAAACATCGATTCAACCGAGTGGATAATCGATTTAGTAGACCATTGTCCGGCTTCCGTCCATAGAGGCCATTAAGCACGGAATTAAAGTCAAATTTTAATTAACTTTGCTTATATCAATGGTAATTCGGTGTGGGATTGTATTGTTTTGATGACTGTTCAATTTACTCGTTAAAATGTCATTTGGATGCACATTTAAATGTTTGCTGCGAAATGAAACTGGAACTGGGGCTATTCTACTAATTAATGGAGTATTGGATTTTGTAGCTGATTGACATAACCTATAGGTTTTGAGTGTCAGTATGTTATTGTTTCTTCACTTTCAACTTGATATAGACATATACATGGCTTTCTTTGTTACAAAAACATTGAGAAAATAAAAAATACAAGATTTCAAAATATTATTAATTCAATATACCGGCTAGCACTCACGGTGTTTAGTCGAAATCTCCGACCGGTGTTCGAACAGTAAAGATGTTCATTCTCAAGGAATGCGGGCAGCCTCGAGGGCTGCTTGACGCGCACTGTACAGTGCGGTCGGAGATTTCGACTAAACACCGTGAGTGCTAGCCGGTATATTTAATTAATAATCATGACAACTCACGTAAGTTTTTATTTCAAAATATTGTGTAGGTAAAATACCTACTTCAAGGTTTTTTGCCACAAGCCGACCCCAACTCAGCATAATATACATATATCATAACAAATAATAGATACACACACATTCAGCAGTGATAGACAGGAGGTAATAGCCGCATGACTGACGCGCCGCAAGTCCATGGTTCAATCTTCACAGCTGACTTGGGCTACACCGCATTGTGGAAGGGCATTTTGCGAACGCTCGCTCATATAACTAATATGTTGCTGGAATGTTATTATTGGGATTATTAAAAAAAATAAGATCCTGAAATTATGAGGGGTAGGTATCTACAAGTCATTGCAGACTCACAGCAGTCCAACCCACTACCAGTTGGCAGCGTCCCCAGCATGCTACTTGTATTGCCCCGTTGAATTAAAACAGCATTCAAAATATTCATCAATATTTTATAAACATACGATTCATGTAAATTTGATACTATAAATTATACGGAGTCCTTCACGTGAGTGTGACGACTAGGCAATACTGAAACGTAACCAAAGCAACGTCAAGGATCATGCACTATGCTCCGGTCGACTCTTGATGGAATGTTCTATATTATAACCAACTAATAAATAATAACATAATATAAAGCTTACTTCTAAGGATGAGTATACAAAGCTGTTTTAATAAGTTATTATATTTTAATCGTAGAAGGAGTTCTCATTCTATTTAACTCATAACTGACTAACTCTACACTTGCGTAGGTAGTTTCAGGCATTGCCTACTCTATACTTGTACCTTCTTACCTTAGAAGGCGGTGGATCTGAATTAGCTTTTTAGATATGTTATTTTAAATAAACATAGTCTAGGTATGCAATGGGGATACCCACTGTCAGATCTAGATAGTTTATCTTAAATCATAACTCGGGTTCCATGCACTTTATGTCAGAACATTGAAGAACAAGTATTGAAATTTGTTATAAAAGTGGTAGCTTTTATAACAAATTCAATACTTGTTCTTCAATGTTCTGACCAAGGTTAAGGTTAGTTACTGCCTGATTATGTTTAAAACAGCTCATATAATTACTGGCTCTCAAAGAAAACACACCGTTAGTGCCTTGGTAACATAGGTGCCCTACGGTGCACGAAAGCGCTCAGTAGTAATGTCACTAGCGGTCACCCATCCAAGTTATAACCGCGTCGGACGTTGCGTAACTTAACGGATCGGTTAAGAACGGCTAAGCAATCTTCGCTACGAGCGCTTCAATATATATGTAAGGTACTCTTGATTGGGGTCTTAATTAATTAAAATCAAGAGTAGGTACCAACTCGCAGATCTAAACTAAAGCTTAAAATATATTATTTTTAAGCTTTACGCTTACGAAGGAAGCACGTACAACAATACTTAATATATTTAACGCCCCAAATAACAGAACCATATTTGAATAAATAAAATCAATCCTAATGTAAATTATTTCAATTTCCTTTCTTAGATCGAATACTTTGATTAAGTGTTGACCTTTCGACATTTTCGTTATAGTCTGGACCCTAATTTACACACAAAACAAAGGGTTTGTATGTTTGTTTTAATATACCTAGTGAAAGAGAGTCGATGAAATCTAATAATTTTCTCTTTACATCGCATAAGCATAATATGTCAATATAGATAGAAGAATCTTAGAATCCTGGCGGGGGGTTCTATTACCGAGCCCAAGACCAATTGCAGGTTCGAAATCCACTGTTTCCATTGTAAAATTGTAAATATGAAAAAAAAAATGGAACAATCGGGTCTATTTCAAAAAAATTACATAATTTTTTTCTGATGTAAACTTTAATGTTTTCAAATGTGTTGAGGAAACAATTTACCCAAATTTATTTTTTTAAAGAGATGAAGTGTACATGTATAGTTACTAACATATCAACCGGATTGTCCACAGGTGAACACAGCCTCCCCCATAATGTGTGATGGCCATAATCCCCACGCTTGGCAGGCGTCTTGGGGATCGCAGTGTGAGATATCAGTTCCTCAGAATGCGCTGCTGCCCACCTTCTGGTGTGTTACCCTAAAGTCGCCACTTACGACCCCCAAGGGTAGAGATGGGGAGTGACATTCTATATAGCCCGGCATCCCACGGGCAAATGTATTGTTAAACGTACCTATAATTTTTGATCTTGCTTTTGTTGGTAGAAATACCCTGCCACTATTAAGTAAAAATGTTAAACCGTTCTGCAACCCAAAATAATCTTATTACTGTAAAATATCTCAATATACCCAATACCATATTAACCACGGCAAAAGTATGCGATTTATAATAAACTTCTCTCCATACTTATTGTATGTTTATTGGGCCCAAGTCCTTTCGCGCACTGGTGATAAAACCCAACAATTTCAATGGTCCCCACCTGCAGACATATCAATGCATGCTGCCGAACGCTAATGAAGATATAATATCCATCTCTAAGCATATTTATTTTACTGCGCGCGCCATTTTGACCATAGAATCTATAGATGCAGCAACCACTGCAATGGCCGCCAATTAAGCTTGCCGTTTCGGCATTTACGATTTAGTTGTCAATGTCACAGTTTAATTGCAATCTGTGTCTGTTATTGGATACAGAAAATTCTTATTTCATCATTATTTTTATTTGAATCTGCAAATTTGTATCACTATTGCGTAGAGGTTGATCAAGATAGCTTTTAAAGTTGTTCTGTTTATTTAGTTGTGCTATGCGAATGCAATAAGCTGAATTAATAGTTTTTTCACATTAAAAGTAACACTAGCCAGGCGGGTATACCCAAAATGTCCTACCACATATATATATATATATATATATATATATATGTTATCCTACGCATAAATTCATATTTATTCGTAGAGTATATCGCTTACCTACGCTCAACTTACCGTAAAAAATACAAACAAAACTTTTTGCGTCTCCAGCTAAACAAAGTGGTGTGATTTGTTTCAATGGACAGAAATATCACTGGAAACCTTGGGGTCGGGGATTATTTTTAAACAAACATATATATTATGTTAGAGTTACATTGTAAAATATGTAAATACAAATTCATGAATGTGGGTCTAGAAACCTTTTATGTAAAAGGCGATACAAGTTTACTTTGATAGGAAACCTATTTCCACTCTAAACTACTACATACGTTGAACATCCGGTGACAAAACATATTCAAAATTTATCAATAATATCTTACAATTGCTAAATTGCATTTTTTTGTTATTTATTTCATTAAAATTAAAAAAAACTGTTTACAGCTTAGTGGGAATGGGTGTAGACAATCTGCATACAGAATGAAGAAAGAATTATGTTTATTTCGCCTTCATTTTCCTGAATGTAAAAGAAAACTAATATTAACGTTAATTTAATATTTGGTTTTTAATCAATATTCTACACAATGTATAAATATTTAAGCTTTCGAGGTAGGTATACAACGTAAGGTTATTTAATGTTAGAGTTGATAGCAATATGAGACAATAAGAATACCGTTAAAATAGCAGTCTTTCATTTATCTGTCAATGCAGATACATGACTTGTTTTTTTAACAAAACCAAGTAAACTCATGACTATAACACTGTTACTTCGTTCGATTAAAGATATGATAAGATAGCAGATTTGATGTGATTTTCGGGTGTGTGTGATCAACAACAGCCGTATTTGCAACTAATAGACCAAAAATATGACAAACTACCTTAACGCACTAGTAGGTGTTGAGTAAAGGTCATGGGGAATCGGGAGAGCAGTCGAATGACATCTGTAACAGCTAGATGGTCCACTGCTGAACACAGCCTCCTCTATCAAGGGAGTATTTGCCATAATCCCCACGCTTGGCAGGCGTCTTAAGTTGGCAGTTCTTTAGAAAGCGCTGCTGCCCACCTTCCACTATTTTCCCCTTAGTCGCCTTTTACAACACCCACGGATTAATATGGGGAGGTGCAATTCTAGCCCGGCACCCCACGGGGTACAAATGACATAATATGTGAAAAATCCAAAATGGCAGAATTCAAGATGGCCGCCATAAAAAGTGCTCTGATCCTGCTGATGTGATGAGGCCACAGTCAATCTGGTAATAAATATACAGGTGACCAAGGAATAAAGTCTAAACTCGAAAAATCACTGTACTGTACTGAAATACAAAAAATAGCTGAAACTAAATACCAGGTAGGAATAGAACATTAAAAACTTTCCCTTTCCGGTAGTACGTATTTTCTACTCCTATTGGTCGTAAGTGGGTAATCAAATAGTTGTTCACATTACAACAGAATGTAAGGAAATCATACATCACGTTAAAATATCTTTTTCAGTTTCAAAATTTACAGATATTGATTTTGCATTTCACATAATCAATCTGTGGGTTGGTACATTAAGTTTGTCTAACAACACAAAAGGTGACGCAAAAATAGGTAAAAGTTATAATAGGTTATAACTTTCTATATCCGGTAACGTAAACCCTTCTTGAGAATGCTCTTGTTGGTAGTGTACGTGATAACTTTCAGTTACGCTTTAAAATATAAAAGAATCCTATAATGCAGCAACACCCTGATGATAAATGCTGCTGAATCGTGCTTATCTTTGGTCACTTTTTGTGAACTGTCCTATTAAACCACCAAGTATATTTCAAAATATATCTCTATTTTATAATCATAAATAATGATTACGATAATATTTAACACTTAGGGCCTGTTTCAGAATGTTCAAGTAAGTTCCGGTTTTACTACTCAGAACATATTTATTAAACAAAACACTATCTTTGCGTTTCACAGTCATCGATTTAGCCTATCCATCGGTTAAAGATTGAAACGCGCTGCATGTTAACTGTCATTTTTACCATTCAGTTATTTTATGTGTTGCATAGCAACTCGAAACTTTATTATGACATTCTGAAACGGGCCCTTAGTCTCCGTTTCAGAATGTCCCAATAGTTTCGAGTTGCTACAACACATAAAATAACTGAATGATAAAATGACAATAACATGCAGCGCGTTTCAAGCTTTAACCGATGAATAGACTAAATCGATGACTGTGAAACCCAAAGATAGTGTTTTGTTTAATAAATATGTTCTGAGTAGTAAAAACGGAACTTACTCGAACGTTCTGAAACAGGCCCTGAGTTAAGTATTAAGTTTTATGTTTATTGAATCATGTTCATTCAGCCTCATATCCTGCAATTGTCACTTTCAGATAATGTTTATGTTCTTCCTTTTCCATCTGCGTTTATATTACATTTAATAGCTTGTTTTAAAGCGTGCGTGACAGTGTAAAGCAACATCAACTGCTAATCAGTTGTTAATCATTTGGTACACGAAGATCTGAAATCAGTCTCAGATCACGCATCAACTCTTCGTGGCATCGTCCAATTACAGATTGGAAATTATCCAGCAATTAGTATGAAACTGTTATCTGCGGCCATTTTCCGGTAAGTTGGTATTATTAATGCTTCACTAGGCACTAACTGCTTTTTATACACTTATTTCTCAGAAAACTTGCTTAGCGATACGAGGATTAGCTAACTAACAAGAACGTGCTGATTTTCTAATCAGAACACAGTTCTGAGAACGTAAAAGATATGATTGTCGTTGGACGTGTAAAAGAAAAATATACGAGATAAAATGATTCGCTGACTTCATGTAGGCATTAAATAGCATCCGCTGTCTTGATTTTATGATAGGAACGTGTCATAATTAATTTTGATAGCTAGTAAAGAAAAAAACAAACTTCAGAATGTGATTGTATGAAACAACAATGTTATAAGCAATTAACAAATATGATAAGTTAATAAAAAAATCTTTAAAAAATGAGCTGAATATTTATACTTCCTAAAGGCTCACTTCTTGGGCCACATTATTTTAAAATGCTTATTAATTTGTCATCTTAGTTTTTAATTGAGTATGAATGAATAAAACATATCCATACAATTTAAATATCAATTACATGCTTCATTTATATTTGTAAAAACTTAACAGTAGCGAAAAACCGGCACTGTCACAGCCTCCAATTAAAACAGAAGTAAAACTAGAAATAATGCCCAGAAGTAAAACAAGACAGAACGGCCGTTTCATTCTTGTCTCCAATCAGCATTAAATAACTTGGCGATAAAAAGATAATAATTGTCGGGTGCATAACTTTGAATTGAAAGTACTGTGGACGAGTCAGAAGCGTCGATCACTAATTATTGCGAATGACTCGCCTAGGGCTAGGGATGTAGGTAATGCTGTTAAAGTATTTATTGTGGGACTGAATGTAAAATAAAATATAATTGAGTTTGTTTATGATGTCTTTTCAATTAACTATTAACAGTTATCACACCGTACAAATAAAATAGAATTTTATATCTATTCAGCATAAAATGAGGTGTAGGTTGATTTTCCAAACATAAAAAACTTTAAGCGATTTGTTTGTGTAGTAATTTTGAGAAAAGATCAGTTTCCTAAACAACTAAGATAATAAAGTTCAGTAATATAGTTAAAAAAGAAAAAAATCCGTTTTATTGAAGAAATGGAGAAGTCTGTAGACTGTTTTTATAATACTGTAAACAAATACATGTAACCCTTCAAATTGTGTACAGCTCTACCAGCCATAAACTACCCAGATCATGGCCGTAAAGATTATGAACTGCACGAAATTGCTCATTCAGAAAATATTAATAATAATTTACAACCAGATTATTGTTTGTTAATCACTAGCCAGCCACCGAGTTTTTACGATCCTGAAGATAATTAAGACATAAAACATATTCTTGGAATTATGTGCCAATATGTGCCTGGAGGTTTATTGTGCTTTTAGGGCGATATTGAGTTGATTGCTTTGTTTCCTTTATTTGATTGAGTTTGGAAAGTTAAATGAAGTTGTTATATCAATTATTGTGTTAAATATTCATTTATTGGGTGTATTGCTTGTTTACTGCAGTCTGAAGGATATACAACTTCTGTTCTCTCATTGATGACTAATAAATCCTAACAGAACAAGTATCATCATCTTCCTGTCAGTCATGTGAGATCCCCATAACATATTCTTTCTTACAATCATGGCACAAGAACAAACTACCGGAAGTTGAGGCTTTGGTTTTGACGACGGTTTTATTTTGTATAAATCTGAATTCTCTATTGTACAAACGACTAAATTGCATTAAAATAAAATACGAGGGCTTACAATCAAGTGCTAAAATGGGCGGCCTTATCTCTTACGTTATGGCTGTTTACAACCTTTGACCACATTATTATTTACCGTCAGTTGAGATTGTAGTCAAAGGCTAGCTTATCAGCAGTAATAAAATATGTAAAGAGGAAAGTGTTTTCGGTGATAAATACCTTAGTGTTTATCGCCGAAAACATGTCTGCTGTCATAAAAATTGCAACCGAGATTCAAAAAATATTGTGAAAATGGCTTCAGGTTTAGGTATGAAAAGTTTGATTATTTTCTATTAGGTGTAAAGTATAACAGAGTAGGTATATAATAACACTTAGCATGGGATAAGAGCAAGAAGATTTATATCACAGAAAAAGAAAAAAAACACGATACAAATATTCTTCACTTAGTTCAACTCCGCTTGGTGGATTGGTCTAAATCGTAAGTAGCATATCCACAGAAAATTTGAAGCCATATCTCTCTTCACTGTATTGCCCACGTTCTCTGCAAATTCTGCCAACTATTTAAACAGCCAGAATACAGAGGGCTTTATTGTAGTAATGTATATTTTATTGAGGCTTTACTACTTGAATATTTTAAAGAAAAAAACCTTAGTCCTGGGTTATTTGATTTATTTATTTTTATAGGCAGTATACCTATGCCTCACATCTTCATGGGATTCCTATAGGGTGCCTGGATATAATTGTACCCTTCATATCTTCCCGTGGGAGCTGTAAGAGGCGACTAAAGAAAATATTTTAACGAAAACGTTACATCCGATATTAACGTCTTTTTGCATATTTGTAAACAGTATAGTATAGAGTGTATGTGTTTAATGAATGATTGTGAGGGATATGTAAGGTGTAGGCGTAAGTGTGTTACTGTATATTTGAGTAAACTATATGAGTGCAGATTAATAAATAATATAAAACCAAACTCTACCGACAGTTACTATTTTTCATTTCCTCATTTTTTTTTGGTATAAAATTGTTACCTTTTTATTAAATTACTTGCGATTACCTACTGTCTAACAAAACCACGAGATACCGTGTAAGAGAACTAAATTTAATTATGAACCAATTTATTATTAAAGCATATAAAAATAATTTATAAAATGGGACTAAAGTGTTTTTTAATCATTTGCATTGCATAAACGACGAAATGGCGAAGCATTATCATTCCGAGCTCATTACAACTGTATTTTTAAAAATACGTATGCAATGGCTATTCCATCAACCCGAAAACAAAAAGCCATAATTGAAAACGACGCATCCGCATAAATCAACTTAACAAGCCAACGAGAGACGCATAAGCTGGTATCAACGTTCATCTTACTTAATAGGTCAGTCTCACCAACAGCGGTTGGCTAAGCGTTCAGGCCTTACAATTTCACAATTTGTCGTGTGGCGCTTTTTGCGAGCTTCAGTAATTGGCGCTCACCTGCAGTCCAGCTCAGCCAAATATGGCAACTCGTCTGGACTAACCGCTTTTTAGAACCATCTGACAAATGTGTAATTATTTATTTAATATCCTCCATGGCTGAGACGTTTTTGGTCACCATTCGCATACCACAGTTAATGTTTTTCGGTTCACCATTACTGGTGGTGTTGAGGCCATAATGCTGTTTCGTCGATCATAAATACGATAATGTCGCGCCCGGATAGGAAAGTGGGTTTTTGTGGCAATTTATTATATTCGACTGTTATTTTTAATTGTGGGATTCCGAGGCGTTTATGTCTGTAGGAATTGGGCCGTCTGTCAGGGCCAACAGTTTCTTGATAGTTCGGGCTTCTAACAACTATTCAGCTAAGTATTGGAACTAATGAAGGTGTAACGTTAGTTTTCTTGTTATTGAAGCAGTGATGGCTTAGTGGCATTGGCTATGGACTGCCGCACAGCAGCTCCATGGTTCGAATCCCACCGCGGGCTTGAGCTTCACCGCATGGTGGAAGGGTATTTTGCGAATCCCCACCGGGCTAGCGACTACTCTCACGTAGAAAATCTGTCGTCAAGCACCTTACGGTGTATTCCGGCAGTATTCCTTGAGAGTCGTTGAAATTACAGGCACATGAGACTTAACAATTATGTATCAACGCGAAGGGCGCAGTGCAATTCGTAACTTCAGACGAAATCCATCCGTTAAAGGCAGAGGTTAGTTCACTTAACATCAAGTGGGCCACGAGCTATTTCCATACATTAAGGCTTTGTAGCTCTTTCCATCATTTTTTAAACAAGTGTTAAGACTCGTTGAAATTTAGTATGCATGTCTTTTAGCCTATAATCTATGCTTCTGATTTGCCAGTTTTTCGTTTTATTATTTTTTTATCAGTAAATGTGGAATTGAAAATTCCCATACAAAATGATTTTTCCAAATAATTTTGTATATAAGTAAGTACGCCTTTTTACCGGAAAACTCTCAAACCAGAAGCATACATTTTATAATCAAAGATATTTAAAAATTTTGGAGTTAGTTATCATCGAAACTTCCTTACCTACATATAGCTTCCTAATACAGGTAACCTAACGAAATAAATTACCAAATACTCCACTGGACGAAGTAATTGAAATTTCTGAATAAAATTACAATTAATTTGATTAATTTAAGTGCGAATAATCGCATAGATAATCGTATAAATCGTGACAAAAATACGATCGATAATCGTAATGAAACATACGTACTTTAGTTATATTTTAATACCAAGTGTTCCAACTCAGTCAAATTTTGCATGCATATCCTTGAACCTAAAATCTATGCTTCTGGTTTCGCGCCCTTCTAGCGTTTGTACACTTAGACGGCCGATTATTCTCCTCAGTCTTCTTTATAATCTGGCGGAGTGGATGGATGTGGTCTATGGTGCTAAAGCCTTTTCGGAACCCGGCTTGTTCGGGAGGCTAGAAGTCATCAAATCTATGAGCAAGACGATTCGTAATAATTCTCGAGAAAAGCTTATAAACATAGCTCAGAAAGAAATGGGCCTATAGTTCATCAACAAGGTCTTGTCACCTTTTTTGAAAACCAGTATCACTGCACTTCTGTCTTGAGCTGCACTGACAACGGGTTCTCGTGTCGCGGTGTTATCCTTAAAACGTCTTAATCTCTCTCAGAATCTCTGGTTTTGAAGTCATGATTCTGCCATCGTCGATCTAGGTCATTTAGCTTCGGCCTGTAGACGAATTTTTTGTGATCACTTTGGACCCTTGGTTACACTCGATAGGGACCTTTATACGATTTGTATTGAGGGTGCACAGACCATGTCGCAGTGGTTTTGGAATTCATCTATTGAACTTGCCGTAGTTCGACATATCAGCGGAAGATTGCAGTGTCATCTTATTCCGGTCTTCCATCAGCATGATGGAAGACAGCTCTGAGAATTTCTTCGGTTTATTTCGGCGGGAGTCTTAAAACTGAGACCCCTGACACTTGGACAGCTTCCACCAACTCGTTGTTTATCTCATCCACTGTTTCGCATTCAGCTATTCACTGGAACTGGTTATGTAGTTCAAGAAAGCTTTCGGGGTTTCGGATTTGGGCAATGCTAGGACAGAGCGTGGAGTTTATCAGACGCGACCTATCAAGCTTAATATTGATAGACACTGTACCTCTAACGATACGATGATCGCTACCGGTTTTCACCTTATGGACCACAGAGAAATCATCGAATATTTGTTTCTTGGTCGTCATGATTAAATTCATCTCATTTTTTGTTGCACCATCGGGACTCATCATCGTTCACTTCCTGAATGGTCGCTTCTCAAAGAAGGAGTACATCGCAAGGAGTAACTATATAAGACAAATTAAAGGGTCTTAATCATTTAAAGCCGCTAGTTGCGCAAATTCCGCCCCTCCCGCCAAGGCACCCGCTAAGGCCCCCGCCTCCGGCAAGAAGCCGACCCCCGCCCCGCGCCCCGCGTCTCCTCCCTCCGCTCCGGCCACCACTGCCGCGTCCCCTCAGGACGCGAGTGCGCGCCGCGAAAAACCGCCTCCGCCCCTGTTCATTCAGGACAAAACCAAATGGGACATGCTGTCCCGTTTAGTTTCGGATCGTGGGATCCATTATACTAATGCCCGCTCCACGCAGCAGGGCATTAAAGTCCAAGTGTCCACCATTAGCGACCACAGAGCGCTAACAAAGCTCCTCCGTAAAGAGAGCATAAGTTTTCACACTTATGCGCTCGAAGAGGAGAAAGTCCTCCGCGTTGTCATCCGCGGTGTGCCCAAGTAGGTACATACCGATTCGGTATGTGCCGACCTGAAGGCACAAGACTTCCCCGTACATGCAGTTCACCGCATGTACAGCGGGAAGGACCGCAGTCCCTATGATCTAGTACTCGTAGTACTAGATCGTACACCTGAAGGCAAGGCCATTTTTAACTTAAAAAAGGTCTGTGGCCTCTCAGGACTCGATGTCCAAGCCCCATACAAGAATGGGAGTCCCTCGCAGTGCCATAACTGCCAACTATACGGGCACGCCTCCCGTTTCTGCTTCGCTCGCGCTAGGTGCGTTAAGTGCCTAGGCGATCACGCGACAGCAGCGTGCACTCACACCCGGGACTCGCCGGACCCACCTAGTTGTGTCCTATGCGGTGCTCAAGGGCATACCGCGAATTACCGTGGTTGCCCTAAAGCACCACGAGTGAACCACAGGGTGGCAAGGCATAGGCCGACCCGTCCCTCTTATGACCGCTACCAACGGGTAAGCCCTAAAATAACGGTAGTACCTGCCTCACAGGTAATACCCGCGCCGCTCCCAGCCCGTAACGCATGGTCTAAACCACCCAGTATGGTTAAGACCGTCGCTACCGCCCGCGCCCCGGCCCGCGCGCCCGCACCCGCGCCCGCACCCTCACCCGCCCGCGCCGCGGCCCCTGCCCGCGCACCGGCCCCGGCTCGCCCCGCGCTCCCGGCACCCGCTGCCAACACCGTTCGCGCCCCTCCCCGCGCCGCTTCCCGGCCACAAGCTCCCCCTATGCCATTGATGGCTGCCCCTCTTCAAGAGGCAATCAACCTAGTCAGCGATCTGGCTATGTCGGTTGACATCAATGAGGTACAAGAGCTATTCCACAAGATGCAATATGCTCAATCCCCAGCGGACGTGATCCAATACACATTGGAACACGCAAACTTACTAAGCGCCCTTAAGCGCTTCGTCCCCCAGGCCCCTCCCCAGTACAACCACTATGGGTAGTACAACCGAACGCACGAAACCGTACTCAGTTTCGTTAGCGTCATTTAACGCTGACGGCCTCTTCAAACAACGTGACCTCGTCCACGACTTTTGTTGTACCCACCTTATCGATATCTTATGCGTGCAGGAAACCTTTCTAAAACCGGGGAAGGCGAACCCTAGGTTTGCCAATTACAGAACGGTACGTAATGATAGAGTGAACTCCCGTGGGGGAGGCACTCTTATCTTTTACAAAAGGTCCCTGCACTGCATTCCCCTACCTACCCCGACTCTTGTTAATATGGAAGCATCTTGTTGCCTCCTAGCTATGACTGGTCATCAACCTATAGTCATAGCGTCCTGTTACCAAGCTTGCTCCAAGCCGATCGTCCGAGCTGACTTAGAAGCCTTGTTCTCATTAGGAAGCGCCGTCCTTCTGATTGGCGACTTCAACAGTAAGCACATCCTATGGAATTGTAACGTCAACAATCCCAAAGGTATTGCACTTGAAAACCTAATCGCAGAACTTAACTTTGACATAATTGCGCCCACTGAGCCCACTCACTACCCTTATATGGAAGACCATCGATCTGACTTGCTTGACATGGCACTACTCAGAGGCGTAACACTCCGGTTACGCTCCATAGAAGTGGTTCACGAGCTTCACTCTGACCACCGACCCATTATACTGCGACTAGGTCCCGACCCAACGACTGACCTCCCCCGCCCCACTAAGACGATAGTGAACTGGAAGCAAGTAGGCGATGCCCTAAAGGCTATCAGTTCACCGGACCTTGACAAGATCCCTGACGACATCCTGACAAAAGATGACGTAACCCTTGCGATCGATTCGTTCACCAATCACCTCTCCACCGTAGTAGGTGCATCCGCAAAGGAGGTCATAGTGCCGGACGACCGGCGCCTTGTCATTCCAACGGATGTGAGACGATTGGTGACGGAGAGTAAAGCAGTGACCCGACATTACGACTCTTACCCCAGTAAAGAGAACAAAACTAAGAAACGCCACTTTGAACGCATGGTTCAAAGTCGCATGTCTGAGTTGCGTGATCAACAATGGGGCGACAAACTTTCAAACCTCGTGCCAAGCCACCATGCTTACTGGGACTTGGCGCGAGGCTTGAAAGGAAGTAACCATAACGACATGCCTCCCTTATATAGACCAGTCCCACTAGTCCCAGCGTTCTTTGACGAAGACAAAGCTGAGTGCCTAGCTGATAGCCTAGAGGCTCAGTGTTCCCCTAACGTAGATCACGTCAAGGTCAAGCTTGGTCAAGCTCACCTCGATTCGGTGGATGCTGAAGTCGAACGTAAAAGCTCTGTGGTCACCTCTGAACTCCCACCAATCACCTTAGCGACTTACGCTGAGGTGGAGAGACTGATCAAGGCCCTCCGACCGCGCAAATCCCCCGGTGCCGATGGCATCTCCAACAGGGTTCTTAAAACCCTCTCTCCTCCTCTCATCCATCTCTTAGTCAGCATCTTCAATGCTGCTATGAGCCACTGCTTATTCCCAGACACCTGGAAATGTGCAAATGTCATTGGCATTCACAAACCAGGCAAAAGCTCATCTGATCCCACCAGTTACCGCCCCATCAGCCTCCTCAGTGCCTTAGGCAAACTTTACGAGCGGTTACTTGCAAACCGTCTCCAGTCCCATGCTAAGGAACACCACCTTATCCCAGATGAGCAGTTTGGCTTCAGACCCGGACACTCATGCGTCCAACAGGTGCACCGCCTCACGGAGCACATCATTGAGGGCTTCAATAAGTACCCCAAACCCCAGACTACGCTAGCAGTCTTCCTCGACGTAGCGAAAGCTTTTGACAAAGTCTGGCACAATGGCTTGATCTACAAGCTATACCAATTTGGCGTGCCAGAACGTCTTGTGCTCATCCTACAAGACTTCCTTAAAGCCAGAAGCTTTCGCTATCGCGTGGAAGGCACCCTCTCCTCCCCCCACCCAGTCAGAGCCGGAGTCCCTCAGGGCTCCGTGCTATCACCTATTCTCTTTGCACTGTATACCAGTGACATCCCACGCTCTCAGCCCAAAGTATTCCTAGCCCAATATGCGGACGATACCGCCATTTACACCACTGGGTGGCATATCAACAGACAGTCCTATTTCGTCATTCAACGGGCCGTCACCGAGATCGGTGACTGGTTCCGAAAATGGCGCATCGCGGTCAACCCAGCTAAAAGCACAGCTATGTGCTTTACTGAGAAGACACGCTCCCCTTACCCGAAACCGCTTATTTTGTTCGACGAACCCATTCCCTGGGTTCCTAGAACAAAATACCTCGGAATCACCCTTGATCGTCATCTCACCTTTAACGATCACATAACAACCGTCCGTAACAGAGCGGCCTTCGTAATGGGTCGCCTTGGTCCCCTACTTCGCAAAGAGAGTAAAATGTCTCTTAGTAATAAGAAGACACTTTACACTGCCTGCATCCGCCCCATCATGACTTACGCATCAGTAGTGTTTAGTCATGCTAGTGAGGCCCACCTTCATAAACTTCAAGTCATCCAAAACCGTTTTCTTCGTAATGCAACCGGCGCCCCGTGGTATATCCGGAACACCGAGTTGCATTGCGACTTAAACCTTCCCTCTCTAGCGCAGTTCAATAAGGACTGCGCCCGCCGATACTTTGATCGAGCGCCCCACCACCCGAACCCATTGGTTGTCCAGGCATCGAACTACTCGACTGCCTCTTCTATCCCATTTTTCAAACCCCCCCGTCGCCGACCACGGCAGGTATTAGACGACCCGGATGACCCCATCGCAGCCATTACATTGGCAGCTTTAGCGTTATCCGCAAGTCGTCGAGGTAAAATCCCCAGGTGTGAGGTAATCAGAGGTCACACAATCAAACACCGAGCTCGCCGGCGAGCTCGAGGCAAAAACAAGGTCACGATAAATTGCTCTCCAAATAGTCAAAGAGTATTATTCAGTAGGGCCCAATTGTGCAACACTGCAGTTGCACAGAGGCATTTTGCTCCGATCCCCCCCATGTCTCTCGACAGCGAGACAAGCCGAGGTCCGAACCACAGTGGTGCCCTTGAGCTCGCTGTCAACCCCTTCTATAATAGCGGTACGTTTTCGGCGTCCGCAGGAGACGGAGGTAGAAAGCGCTTTTCGCCTTCTACGCCCGTCTCGGGAGAAGTGCCTTCGGCACTTCTCCCTCCCGGGCTATTGTAGGGCCAGGCCCTCGCCCAAAACCCGGTGGAGCTGGACGACCGCACAGGCGGTAGCCAGCATCTATGTCCTCCCTAAACAAACAAACAATCTTAATCATTTATTTTACTGTAATATAGTGCAAAGATAAAGTCTCAGTTATTTATAACAATTTAGGCGTAGGTACCTAAATTAAAGTTCAGTAAATGAACCAACCGGCCGCGAGCCAATTGACATCCGTGTTCAGCAAAAGCTAGATATTTATTGCGTTTTTCGATGCCTCAAGGCTCAAATGATACTTGATGTATAATCGCTCACAATCGAAAGGCTAGCTTTGTGGAATTGATAACTGAATGTGTTCCACTAATGTTTAATTTTCACATACCTATTCGAAAACAGAACTAACTATTATCGAGGCAGTGGCGCATTGCCTTTGAGCATGATAGCGACGACACACGCGGCTTACTCCAATCTACAATGTAAGTAGTATTTTATTAGAACTGATTTTGTGTATGTGAAAAAGTTGAGTAGTTATAGATTCCACACCACCACAACAACACACAACAAGCAGTATTGTTGATATTTACTATTCTCCTTTTATCGACCGACGCGATCAAATAATTCTTCAAATATATTTTTGACGTTTAGACGTATATACGGTGCGAGATAAGTATACGAAGTCGGTTTTGAATTGTGGACCTGTTATATTTGTTCAATAAGTCATTACATTAAGTACTTACCTATCTATCCGAATCTGATTCAGCCGTCGATATAGTTCCCACGAACAAAGTATAGATACCTAATACAAAGTAAGCAGGTATGTACTATGTAAGTCTAGAAGTAGAGCAGCAGTTGTCCGAATGCCCAACATATTTGTCAACGTAAATGGTCAGATTTGTAGAAACGGTTTCTAGTTAACAGTGGTATCCATAATTGTGCTCGCTGGTGGATTTCTATTGGGTGGTGTGGTGCAAGTGCTAGCGTCAGGCGATATTATTAGGTAACGCTGTGCTTGCAATGATTTTATGTGAAATAGCAAAGAAACAAGCACTTATCCCGCATAATGTTAAGATTGCACCTGTAAGACCTGTATGCGTACATAAGTAAGGCTCGCTTAGATAAAATAAATTGTGTACGTGAAACTAAAACAGTACGGGCGTAAGCTTCTACGAATTACCATTAACGTTCCTATTCTGTCATTTGTAAGAGTGGTGATTTAAAGACGTGGTCTTTTGTTTCTACAGAAGTGGTCATTTCAGGATTGTTTTTTATTGCTGTTCTAAATCGTCGAAAGTTTTTTGATTTTAAAGCGTGTATTTTTGAATTATTTTTGAATCGTAGGCGATCTCAAATTACTTTAATAAATTGGTTTGTAGTTTTGAGAAAATCAGTCGTCATGAAATTTGGTACTAAGTAGCTTAGCAAAAAAACCCCGATTTCGCATTAAAGATTGCTAAGAGAATATGAAACCTACTTTGCTTACTTACAACTATACTACAAAAAGTAAAATTTGTACTACGAGCGCGATCCGAACCCATGACAACTATGTTCCGGCTGCAGGGACGTATGCTCGCCAGCTTGGATCCATAAAAACGATTTCAATTTAAGAATAGTTGGTCTTAAGTGTTATATGAATTTGCATTAACTGTTGTGTATAGTATAATTATAATAATTTTAGATCTTTTGGTGCTTAACTTAAAATACCGCAACTTTCGGGATTAATCAGAAAGTAGAGCTAGTTCAGTCCTTTAGTACCCCTTCAGAGTGCATATGGGTGATATCGCTATCTTTTGTCACCTAGACATCACATAGTAAAAGGTGCAACAGATACTGACTCAGTTATTTCGGAAATTGGCTAGCTCACAGCTTCGACGATAAACTAGACGTCTATTAGCACGAACAGAGTTGAATGTTTCCATAGTTAATAGTAGAGAACTTTGTATACGAGTAGTTGTAGTGGTATAAAGTAGAATAGGGTGTCGTACCTAAAGGGCAAATCAGAGCCCAATATGTCGCTCTGTTCTTGTTTGTCTGTCCTTCCTTCTGTATGTCACAGATACTAAGAAATATTTTTCGTCCCTTCTTTCCGTATTGGTGACGGCAGGGGTCAAGGGGTCAATAAAACGAAAATTCAGGTATTTGTTATATGAGAATTAGAAATCAAAATCAAATATGTCTAATATGGCTAAACTTTGAATTACATAATTTTTGAGGGTGGGTCCAAAATGTAAATAGAGACGTCCGACGAGAGTATGCCCCACTGTTTTCAGATACACTGCTAATACCCTCTATACTATTATTTAATTTTAAAATTGCATTGCTTTTAAATTCTACGCGAAACATCATCAGGTGCACTATGACTTTCCGAGTGACAACGAAATTAAACGATGCTCGATATGTCATGTCCGATAATGGTTGAGGCGCCAAGAGTGGTGAATACGACAAAGGGGGATAGTTTAGAGGTAAACGGACAATCTTGTTTGTATTTGGGGTTAAATTGGACTTAATTTATTCGGCACTACTTGGACACATCTGACAACAGGGCCTCGACTTCCTACAAAAGTTTGTGCCGACTCTCGACAATGATTTCCCCACAGATAACAGAAACTAAAGGTCTCTATGGTTTTCCCAGTACCTATGCACCGTCGACAAGCTACAACTTGATGTTCCCATCTATTGAATCTTCGAGGGCAAGAGAAACGAAACGCATTGAAAATATTCCGCTTTAGCTACGTGGCTTCGGCGTAGCATAAAAAAAGGCGGAATTGTCACATATAATATTTTTTATTCTTAAATGATTTTCTAAATTAGTATTGTCTTTAAATATTTTTAAATTATTTGTTATTACCAAACTCATTACACGCAGATTTGAAAATTACTTCTTCAAGATTATAAAGGTCTTTGCTGGTTTTTTCATGTAATACAAGGTTTTCCAGAGATGAGAATATACTCGTAAATTGATAATTTGAAAAACTCTTATCTTTTACTTGTCTTCCTACATATATCATAGTCATAAAAATTATGTAAATGATCATTATATTACAAGTAGGTGAGATAGTGACTAAAGGCTAGCGTATCAGCTATAAATAAATAAAAAAAGTTTTTATAGCGGCAACAGAAATACATCATCTGTGAAAATTTCAACTGTCTAGCTATCATCGTTCTTGAGATACAGGTCCATGATTCGCCGGCTTGAGCTTCATCGCATGGTGGAAGGGAATTTCGAAAATGATCGCATGACTAGCTACCACCCTCCAGTAGAAAATCTGTTGCCAAGCACCTGACAGTGTGTTCCGGCAGCAGTCCTTGAGAGTCAGTAAAATTACTGAGATTTAACAACTGTATGTCTCAGTCTGACGGCGCAGCGCAACTGCACTTGTTATAGGCAGAGGTTAGTCCGCTTATCATTAGATGGGCGTCCCGATTCATCCGTCACAATCCATATGAAATAAACAATTTTCGGCTAAGTCCGAAATCTTCACCAAACAAAAATTAATTGTCATTATTTCTGTTTTCAACATGTTTACCGTTTCCATCTTGTTGGTTAAGACACATCTTTCACTATGTACAATATGATGGATGATATATCAAATTGTATATAAGTTAAACAAAGGAAATAAATTATCTGTGTTACTGCGCAAATATACTTTTCGTGTTGTCACTTTGACCTCAAGCATTAATTACGTGTAACATTCAATTAGGTAACGTGACTTAGATTTAAGCAGGGGCATATTACAATACAATGCGGAAATGGAACTTTTACGGAATATTCCACACTCATTTCTGAATTAAGAATTTTAGAAATTTCAAACAATTAGGTATGAGTTAGTATTTAATTATTTTAATTCAAAACATTACTTTTAATTATTCCGTGAAGGAAGTAACAAGCAGGCAACCTTGAATTCCATGAATAGTATAGAAATTCTCCTAACCCTACATTTAGAACTGTTCAATTATTTATTACCCAATAATAATTTCTAATGTGTTTAATCGCAACTCTTTACAATAATAATAAAATTAGCCTGAAAAGACTTAACTGTGATATTTTTAATGAGAAGTTTTCGTGATTACTAACATATCCATGACGACACAGAGAGTTGGCTAAAAATGTACACTTATTAATACTTCTTATCACCAATACTTATATCTTAGGTACTTGTATAGAAATACACTCTCATACACACCCCATACAAGACACACTTTGATGTATATATAATATAGCTTATACTCACTGTTATGTACCACACCTTACACCATGCATATTTACAAATCTATTATTTGTTTGGTTTATTTATTTAGGTTAAGTTTGTATTATTTTTGGTAATATAACTATTTCTATTCTATTTTATTACTGTACCAGCCGGATAGATCACTACTAAAAACTCCCATTAAGGGAAGGTGGCAGTTCATCGGAAGGCACTGTTTTTCGTATTTTACCTTTAGTCGCTTCTTACGATACCCACATGAAGATATATGGTGGTGCAATTATCGTCTGACACCGCACGGGGTACTGTCATACATATTCAAATATTATTATTATTTGACCACTAACGTGTTGCCGGTTATTTATAATATATTAATAAATAACCGGCCAATAAAATAGATTTGTAATCAGTTAATTTCGAAGTTGTAATGGGATCAATTACGAACATAGAATCTAATAATTCATATTGCTTGAGTGACGCCGGGCTAAATGTCATTCCCTCATTCTCTTCCCGTGGAAGTCGTTAGAGAAGACTGGGGGTAAAAATCACCGGAAGGTGGGCTACAGCACCTTCCGAGGAACCGATTTCATATCAACCCATCCATGCCAAATGCTAGACAATTATGAACAATTACCTATGCCTAATGTCCAAGTTGCACTCTTACCAGTAGTTGTTGGGAACGATACGCTCGAAGTTGTTGACCACTACATTTACCTGGGGCAGACTGTCCAGTTAGGTAGGTCCAACTTCGACAAAGAGGTCGCCCAAATAATCCATCTAGGATGGACAGCTTTCGGGAAGTTACGCGACATCTTCACGTCGTACATCCTGCAGAGCCCGAAGACTAAAGTCTGTAACGAGAGTGTGTTGGCAGTGATGACTTATGGCACTGAGACGTGGTCCTTAACTGTAGCCCTTATAGATAGACTCAGAGACGCTCAACTAGCTATGGAGAGAGCTATGCTCGGAGTTTCTTTGCGCGATAAAATCCGTGTCGTAGATATTCTTCAAAGAACCAAAGTCATACTTTTCAAGTTGTTGAAGTGGCAATAGGCTACATTGCTCAACGAACTGATAACCGATAAAGAAATGTTCTCGAGTGGTTACCACATTACAACGTAAGACTAAGACTTGGTAGGCCCTTCACTAGGTGGACTGACGGCATTGTGAAAGTCGCGGTTAGCCAATGGTTACAAGCGGCTACTAGCAGTTTTTTGTGGTATTCTATGGGGGCCTCTCCCTCTTTTGGGCCATTTGTTCAGCAGTAGACAGACGTCTTCCAGCTGATGATGTTGATGAAGTAAGTATTGGTGTTTATTTTGAAAATCATAAACGTTTTATCGTAAAGTAAACCTGCAGCGGTATTATTAAATTATTATATCGATATTAGTGATGTACCGTGACCGTATCGAATACAATGGCCACGGCTGCGCATGACTCGATAATGTTTAGTATTGATAGTAATCTACTGTTGGATTGGTCGCCTCCAATCAAATAATTGGCGCAAATGTAGAGTGGAGCGGACACGCTCTCTAGACCAAATCGATTTTATTTTATCGTATCGCAGTAAGTGCTTATAAATGGCGTTCATGGCGTTTATGACGTTACGTAGGTTCAGCTGAGCAGGAAAATTAGGCGGAATTATTACGATATTGTCACTAAATAGATATTTATTGTTTTAAAATGTTTTCTATAATATTAATACAATTATCTATAAATATTTAAAAACAGTTGTTTTTATTATTGATTTCAGCAAAGTAACGTCCAAGTATATTAATTCTAGGTTAACCTGAATAACATCTTCGACCGCATCATCACTTACATCAGGTGGTCAAAGACTAGATAATTAAAAAAACAACGTAACAGAAACACAATACAATGCGACCTAAGTCACAGAATAAAATGGATCCTCACTGGACAATTGTAAAAAGACTGAAATATGTCTGTGGTTTGGATATGATAGCTCCTGATGTTGTTGATGACCTAGGAGCAAGTAAGATACTTGCTCCTAGTTAATTACTATTTAAGTACTATATTTTCACCAACACTTCAGGAGAAAGAGGTTCGAAGAATCCAACTCGAATGCGTTTAGGAATTTATATAACATCTTCTCGTCCAACATTTTGCAGAGCTCTTGCTCTGCAAAATGTTGGAGATGTAAATGTTCAGTCAGAGTGAGTGATTTTTGGCTGTGAGAATTTTTTTATTTTTAATTGAATAAAGTGGCAGTCTTTCTCAATGTCCTGCTGTGACCGTACGAAGTGAACATTGTATCATGGGGACTGGTCAGTTACCTTAAATCTCTGATAGTCTATGAGGAATCCTGACATCTCCGGTAGTGGACCACAAATCCAACTCCAAGAAAAATCAGTGACTGCGCCAAATTTTTTACTCATCATGGTAAAAGACTAAAATACCGACCAAAATATTAAAGAATTTTGTAATATATTAATTTTTAGTCATCCGCCTGATGTTAAGATCACGTCTGTCCATCACAGTTACAGTGTCATCGTTCTGGTTTTGCTTGACACTGCATAGCGCTTGTCACTGCGAGACGATAGTTTTCATGTCTCGTTTGCTCATTAATTTCACTAGATACAGTTTCTTTAATCTGAAACACAGTAGTGTTTAGACACTACTGCTTTGAGGAAGTATATCTGACACGTTAGTACCCTCCAAGACGGAGTCTTGCTGAAGGAACATTACTACCTTATGACTGTGCTCCTTTTAAAGAAGCTCCAAGCCATACATTTCGTATCAATAGTGGCATAGTGTCAATGATTCAATTCATTCAATGGTTTTCAGAGTGACGCACAGAGGGACCATGTTCAAATCCCGTCGTGCACTTGAAGTTCCCCGCACGGTGGTTGACTAACTATTACTTCATTCCCTTAAGCACGTTGTGCCTTTTTTTTTTCTTAAAGTACACCACATAATAATAAAACATTCAATTAACTGAAGAGAAAAAATCTTAGGAAAATTATTCCACGGTGTTCGATTTTCCCTACCGAGGGGTGTCGGTCTAGAATGTTACTGCATCTTTACCCGTGTGTGTCGTAAAGTTGGGCCTAAGGGTAACATATCGGCAGGTAGTCAGCAGCGCCTTCTGAGGAAGTGTTATCTTACACTGCGTTCACCAAGTTGCCTTCGAAACGTGGAAATCATGGGCAACCAGAGGCGGGGGGGATGTCATGGTAGAAGATGTGTTTTGCTGTGGACAATCCGGCTTATACAGTACAGTTCTTATACTACGTAAGCAATCTTATCGATAGTGGTTGGACATACCTACTGAACAGATGGAGTCTGGTACGATATAGTAGATACTATTCGAATTATGTGCATCTTAGCCAGTTCACTTTATTGATGATTTTTATTTTGATAAACCCATCTATGGTAAATAATACGATAACTCACGAGAATAAGTCAGATAGCTTCGACTGTATTTTGATTCCTAACTTTCTTTACAACGGCAGCAATGCAAACACAATTGCCAGTTCGTCAATTATCTAGAACGTGGTCACTATATAAATTTGCAATTAGATATTATCTATTACTTTTAGTGCTCGGTGCAGTTCTATTTGTAATAGTCGATATTGATATTAATCTATGTATCAGATTGAGCCTTGAGTCAAATAATTGGTCCAATAAATAAATGTATAGACCGAGATCGATTTCATAAATCGATATTATCGTTTTGCAAGTAACTATCTGGTATTATTTGCGAATATTAGAAACTATAAGTATCGAAAGGATGGCATTAAAAATATGAAGAGAAATTATGCAAATACAATGAGGGCCCAAGATTTCTATTGTGCCTTTGAGCGGGTTATAGATCGTGGTAAGCAAAAGATACATCAGGTATTGTTAGCCTTGGCTCTCTCAGCACTATAGGTATAAACTGTACGAATCTACAGGTACGGCGTATCTGTCCGGAAGGTGATTATTATACGGTACGTGCCGCTTCAGAAGAGATCATAACTATTGCGTGGCTTAAGTAGGTAATTATTCATTTAGTCCAATTAGTATTAACAATAACAAATTAACAATACTTAAAAGTATTTTAAGAAAAACTTATCAATCAAATTAATACTTTAATAAAACACTTAAAAGTATATAAAAAAATATCTAGTGACCAAGAGAGGTCTAGGACTATAGAGATTGCTTCGTGTAGAAGAAATACGCGTAAAAATTATTCCAATTTGACCGCGTGACGTCTGTGACGTCACGTCGGCTCAACAGGAATATTAGGCGGAGTTAAACCACTACATAGATTTTTAAGTGTTTTATTAAAGTATAAATTTTTTTTTCTTAAAATACTTTTTAAATACTTGTTATTGTTTAATATACATTTCTGCAAAGTGACGCCTGAATCTATTCATTAACTTAGATAATATTAATTGTCCGTAAGGTGCCAAGGTAGAATGTCACCACCCCATATATGCTCTTGGATGTCGTATGATTTAACTAAAGGAAAAATACCGGAAGGTGGGCCGAGGAACTGCTATCTTACTTTGAGATTCCTTAACTTTAATTTGTAATAACCATTTTAAAATTAATATACATGTATAAATCAGTGTGAATTATCCAAAATAAAGATAGACTATGTCAATAATATTTCATAATATCATACTATATACTGATGGGTTAATTTAAGTTAAATAAAATTGTATATCACAAATTCGATAATGTCGATGGTAAGATCTGAAATGGCCGTTCATAATTCAAAAGTGAATATTCTAAAAACGTCATATTCATAAATTCGTTAATATTGTTAAGAGGATTGTTGAGAAAAAAATGTTTTGTCTATACAGAACGAAGTCTTATTTATAATAGTTATAAGTAATTAAAATTATGTTATTTTCATTCGATGATAGATACTTACAACTAGTGTAATATAAGAATATAAATAGGTTTTTCAATAACCTTCATTTCATCGAAGCAGTGATAGCTTTGAAGCAGTGATAGCTCAGTGGCTTTGGCTATGGACTGCCGCGCAGCAGGTCCATGGTTCGAATCCCGCCGCGGGCTTGAGCTTAACCGCATGGTGGAAGGGCATTTTTGCGAATACCCGCCTGGCTAGCGACCACCCTCAAGTAGAAAATCTGTCGCCAAGCACCTAACGGTGTGTTCCGGCAGCTGTCCTTGAGAGCCAGTCATTCTAGGTTAAGCCTGTTAGCACCTTCGACCACATCATCACTTACCATCAGGTGAGATTGTGGTCAAAGGCTTACCTATCAGCAATAAAAAAATAATAATAATAAGTTTTATCAGTATCGGCAATTTCACACTAGAGCCACAAAATATTTTATACTTTTTGTTTAATTATTTTTAAATATTTTATTAACGTAATTCGATACGCTTTCGATATAATTCCATGAAGTGTAATTGCGTGAATGATTGGTGTAAAGGTGATTTTAATCAATATTGCGTTTAAATTTCATTACACCATAACATTTAATAAAATCATATTATTTCAGAATAATTTGATTGAAATTTTTAATTAAATATTTTAATTTATAAGATTTAAAAGTATACTTTATACTTTATAGGGTATGTGAGCAGTAAACCTAAGTATGTTTATGATTGGAACAGGCCTTTATCACTGCAGTCTAATATTTCGGTAGGTAAGTGACATATATCTATCGAAGGTGCAGGTTACATTTTAATTATAACTGGCTCTCAACGACAGGTTCCGTACCCAAAGGTCAAAACAGAGCTCTAGACTTAACTTCTGTCTGTCCGTGCGTTAGTTAAGTAGCTCGTAAACAGATTTGAGTGACAGCCCTGTAATTTTGATATTTTGTATAGAACATTGGACATTGGATACTTACAGGAAGCTGAAATAAAAAATATATGTTTTGAGAGGAGCTCCGACACTTTTAAAATAAGTCGAAAAAATGTTTTATATCTCTAGCATGTGGGGTGTATGTAGTTTATTGAGTCGAGTATTCAGAATCAAATAACAGTAATTTTTCATATAAAATATAAACAATTGATGAACATTAAAGTTGTTCACTTTAGACCTCTTTGTTTCAGTGTCAATTTGAAAAAATAAACTTATTAGATATCGCTAATTTTTTATATATAATGTTTCTGTAAATAAACGAATCGAAGATGGCGCTGTGAATCATTACATCTCACTCGCACAATTAAGACAGTCTATATAGTGTGCAAGTCATAATATGTGATGTTTCATATCATTGATAAACTAATCCCGATAGTCGAATTAATGGTTCGGTCAATTTGGCACTCGTTCGAAATTTAATACATTATTTTCTTAGTATTGAGCTTAGGTAGTGCTTATGGTACTTCATATATATTTTTATATTGATAGGTTACCTTTTGCCCGCAACTTTACCTCATGGCAATTGACAATGTGCCTGAAAGTGTTAACATGCTTAACCTAGAACTACTGGTTCTTAAGGACATCTGTTGGAATACGCCGTTAGGTACTGGGCAATAGATTTTCAACCTGAGGAAGGTAGCACAGGTGGGCATTGTCTTAGCCCTGGTATTCACACTAGATGTTTATTGTTATATTACCACGTTAATGTATTACACTAAAATATCGATTACATTTGCACGTTAATTACGTCCCATCACTATAAACCTCATGGTCGTGACTTAGTCAATTAGAGCCCGTTTTGATAAGAGAAAAATTGCCTGAATTTATTTCCTGCAAACCAAATAGCATTGCTTTTTACACGACTGCCTAAAAAAAGAGAGTTATATTTTCAGGCTCCATGTATGTTTGTTAGTTTCTTTATTCTACTATAACTTCTAAACAGCTTTACCGATTTTGATGTAAGAGATATCGTTAGATTCATGTTGACAGTACAAGTGAAACTAGACGCATAAAAAAATGAAGTATAAACTGGCGCATTTTAGACGTCATATTGTGAGAAAAAAAAATTTAAATCTATTTTTTTTTTCAAATCCATCGAGTGGTGTATCAAAATCGCTTGTAAAAATTATTCCATAAATATATATAACTTACAATTTAATTTCAATGGAACGATAAAATGCTTAACGGAAATAAATAATTTGCAGTCCTATATCACTTTTTTAATGAATTGATTTGTTTTTGGGTTAGTTTCTCCATGTACTATAATATCCTCTTGTTAACTAACAAATACTGAAAACGCCAATATAATTAGCGGGTCAATTTTTAATTACATCGCAAATCTGCAAGCATATTGCTATTGTAGGTTAGAAAAAATCCTTAGGAAAAATCCTTAGGATCCTTATTATACGTTAAGCAATTAAGCCCAGTTTAAAACAATTACCTAATACACAAATGACATAATTGAAAAAATTGCGCGGAAACATTATACCACTCAAAAATTACGCATAATATAGGGGCCGCTAATTTTTGAGGTATTATGACGAAAGACGAAGACAGCCCATACCTGATGTTATGCAGTAACCTCTGCTCATAACAGATACATTTAGTCACAAGTGACGACCTGCACTGGGCCTAATACAGTTCAACGAAGTTTCGTTTTTCGTGTTACGAGTGACACTTTAGACAATGAAAATCGAATAGCGGTACGATGTTCGTTTTTTCATATCGGTCGGATCGCATCGTTCATCAATCACAAATCGTGCCCTCTAGGGAATCTCCCACACTACTCTGAGAACGCTATTATGCCTTAATCAATTTTAAGTCTTAACTGAGAGAAATTAAAGATATTTACATTTTCATATAGTAAGAGTGAGAGTCCTATGTAGTTACGGATCAGCGAGAGGTGTCGCTACTGTTCTAGAAGTTAGATACTCGTATTTAAAATTTACGTTAATTTCTTTGTTCTCCATAATTATTTATATCCTCATTAGTATATGTGTTCTTTCTGCATATTTAGAACTCTACTTTAATTACTAACCTACGAATAAATTATAATTTCATATATTGAAAATGTACAAACCATACGACTCCGATTTAAAAAATATCTTATTCAGAATCTACACAGGCAAATGCTTGCTAGTCTATGCTACGAACGAGGTTAAGAAAAGTGAGCCAATACGTGTATTGCGGATACCTTTCTTTCGGACCCGAGGTTCGAAACTTCGACGAATTAGGGCCCTGAAACATATTTTGCCTGCATTACTGGCTTTCAAGAAGTGCTGTTGGAAGCTTGATATTTTCTTATTGACCAGCGAGTATCCGAAAAATAGCTTTCCACCATGCGAAGAAGAAGATCAAGCAGGCAATGATACATAAGTAACTTAAATCCTACCTAGCAGTTGGTGGTCTGAAAGATCGAATTGTCGATAGTGACACGCAACTGTTACTATATACAAATCGTTCGAAGTTGACCTCGTCAGTAGTCGTGGAAATAATGATATAAACGATCAGTTGTCAACGCCATCTAGCGTGCGTTTTTATTAATGGTGCGTGTCTATGGTCCGGACTCGGGTGTGAAATAGAAGCCGCGCTTGCGCACGCTTGTTGGTTTTATAATTATTAATTAACGGGGGTTTTCACTTTTTTGATATATACTAACTGACATTTTGAAAAGGTGGTTCTCACGAAATGATGGAGAATTCATATCGTTTTTTTAAACGTACAAAGTGTTCAAATGAGCATTGCCGCATTGCATACCTACCTACCTGATTTTGCGCGTACATTACCATATAAAAATTTATTCCAATTGCCATTTTTGTTCCTCAAACTTTAGGTACTATTTTTAAACGAAAGCTATATGATAAATTACGCGATAAAACTAAATGTGAATAAAAATATTAGGATGGAATCTTACGTCTGTAGCGGGATTTATAATTTTGTGTTATTTGCGCTTCTAGGTAGGTTTGGTGACCCTTCTTCATGATCGTAGTATTTGTGAGTTTATAATAAAATTTAAATATTTTTATCACTTACGGGATTTGTACCTTGGCGATTTTTATTAAAAGTAGTTACATGCATCATGATCGCGGGGTGACTGGAGAGACGAGCGTGTATTTTGTCGTGTGATACTGTGAGTGTATTTTGTCGAAACCTTTAGTTGAATTCGAGTTCTAGTGCTACGCGTAGCAAAAGACTAAGAAAGAGGGTATATTGTTTCGTCTGCTCGTGATTTGTGTCAACCGCTCGTCTCTCCAGTCATGCCGCGATTATGATGCATGTAACTGCGTCGAAATATCGGGAGCTCCAAAATATAATATGCCACGGTACAAATCCCGTAAGTGATAAAATATTTATTTACAAAACCGTGATAGTATAAAATAGTGTTTATGATAATATTGCTCTTATTTTCATGCAAAGTTTTTGAACATTGCGCAATGCATAGGTATATGTAATTCCATAAATTACCATTAAAACCCACAAAAAATATAAATCGTTACAAATGTAACTTATAAAAATAACGATTTGAAAAAAAAAATGCTATTTTTGTAATAGATATTCTACGAATGTCATGTATTGTAATTGGTGAAGTACAATAGTTAGAGAACCTAGCAAAATAATAAAAAAAAAATCTAACATCCCGCCAAAATGAGGTATAAATAAAGGTATAATTTTATTTCGTAATATTACAATCTATATTTGAAGATAATGGCAAGGTATTATTTAGCTTTTTGGCCAATAACATAACTTAATTTGTAGAAAAAATAGTTACTCATAATCATAAGACAGATTATGTCTACCTTCGAGTTTGCGATTTCATTGAGTAAGGGTATTTAGACGACTATTTTAATATTTTCAGGCGGTATGCCTTTATTAAACAAAATACTATGAACTATATACAACACTACAGCTACTACAATAAAAGCATTTAGACACCTATAAGTCATAGCAGACTCATAGGCAGTCCAAATGCTCCAGCCCACTCCCAGTTGGCAGCGTGCCCAGCATGCTGGCAGCATTGCCCCGTTGAATTGCAATGCTTATTCGTTGAGCCAAATATGTGCCAGCATTTTGATCACGCGTCGCATCGACCAAAATTTAATTTAATTTTTAATTTTTTTATTAATTCAACGGGGCAATGCTGCCAGCATGCTGGGCACGCTGCCAACTGGGAGTGGGCTGGAGCATTTGGACTGCCTATGAGTCTGCTATGACTTATAGGTGTCTAAATGCTTTTATTGTAGTAGCTGTAGTGTTGTATATAGTTCATAGTATTTTGTTTAATAAAGGCATACCGCCGGTAAAAAAAAAACTTTGACTTTGACTTTGCTGATATTTTACATATAATAATAGGGAAATTTAAAATATAACGTTGTAATTTTCACAGTAAGACCGAACATGTTTACAAAACTACAAAAAGAATATCTATAATTTTTAACCACGAGCGGGATATGAACTGGAATGGAGGGACGGATGGTCGTCCCTAGAGTTGATACACGCTCTTGGTTAAAAAAAATACTTTTATTGTAATTTTGTAAGTCTTTAAGGTTATCAGTTTAAAACCTTTTTTTGTAACTAGTATTTGAAAGTTTACATAAACTTTAGGTTTTGTACCATATACTTTTTTTCAGGCAACAAATAATGAGTTGAATTCGTTCAACGATTTCAAGAAATAAGTGCTGAACGAATTCAACGGAAAAAAAAAATTATACACGTACTTATTGCGATAAATACAAATTATAAAAATGTACTTGCGAGATGGCATGGAACTCTCACGTACACCCAGCCGGTACTTTCATTACAATGACTGTCATTATTTTCAAGTAACGCTAGAAATTCATGAATGTCTGTTACATTCTTAATCAGTTTAAAATTAGCATGCAATTTTGGGACGTTTAATGTATTATTACTTTTGAAAGCAATTTATTCAAGTTGGTAAGTACTTATTTGCATTCGTTGATATTCTAAGTAGTCGGACAATTTAAAAATAGCAAAATTACAGTCGGTTAACAATAGGTAGGTACTTATATTGTAATTTCCCTATTTTGGCACTTCCGTGTTAATTGTAATGCGTTTTGTACTAAATGTACTCACGGTTGAATAAATTATACACTATATATGTGGGTTGAATTAAGTTTTCGGCTGTTTTTTCTGTTTTATAAGGAAATTGTTTTATGCCACCCCGATGTATAACTTGCTCTAGCAAAATGTCAATAATTTCGTTATAGTCCATTGTCATTAATTGTTGTCCAATCCGTAATGATTTTGTTTCCAAAACAGCTGAGCATTCTATCCCCAGCACTTCATTGACACCTCAATATGAGAAACTTTATATAGATCATCGATTGGTCTAGGGCACGAAGAGCAAAAGAGCAAATGCTTCATCGTCTGTGACTCTGAGACAATGATCGCACTTAAAACTCACTAGAAACCACACGTCATCCTTAGAACTGCTGTTGAATTTGGGACCCATAGCAATAAATCACTTCGTCGGCAACGTTACATTACTCGTATACACAGCAGATATCGATACAAACATGTATCTATATCGATATATATCAGGTTACAGAGGGCAAAATAACTATCTGGTGTAATAGCACAAAAGCTGCACTGAAAGCTCCCTCCGAGAAACTCTACTTCGACAGTAAACCTGCAGTTCCATTTGGATGCCTCAGCGATTTACTTTTTTTTTATGCTCGATAGGTTAGCCTTTGACAACTATCTCACCTGATGGTAAGTGACGATGTGGTCGAAGATGTTGTTCAGGCTAACCTATAATTACTGGCTCTCAAGGACAGCTGTCGGAACAAACCGTTAGGTGCTTGGCGACAGATTTTCTACTTGACGGTGGTAGCTAGCCAGGCAGGCATTCGCAAAATGCCCTACCGCCATGTTATAACGACTACCATCCTAAAATTACAACCGGGACCGACGGCTTAACGTGCCCTTAGAAGCACGGAAGCGCTCAGTAGTAATGTCACCAGCGGTCACCCATCTAAGTCATGACCGAGGTGGACGTTGCTTAACTTTGCTGATCGATTAAGAATAGCTAAGCAAACTTCACTACGAGCGCTTTAAATATGATGGCCACGTTAAGCCACTTCTTGTGGGAAGCTCGCATGAGTGGAAGTTTGTATATTATCACGAGCTATCGACACATTTGCTGATAGGGTACTTATATAGAATCATAAAGCAAATGTTCCATCGTCTGTGCACACTGTGTATAACCAAAACCAGCAACATATTCTCGAGACTTCTGGTATTGCGGATGTGCGACTGCGGTAGTAATCAGCACCATAGAGATACAAAATACTATTTCTTTTTTCTGTGATCACCACCAGGTGGGCCATCAGATTGTTAGCCCTACTATCCCATCCCTGTTGTCTCATTTAGGTTCAAAAATGCGTGACTTCCATTCTTTGAGATATGCCCAAAGGCAGTAACCAAACTTTACCGACGACAGGTTGGTTACTGCCTGCGAAAACACGATTTTCTTGAAGTGTGTGGTTTTTGATATATCATCAAAAACCACAGACTTCAAGAAAAAGGTCTTTTAGTCTGAGTCAAAAACCATCACATAGAAAGCAAGTACTTACCTATACCTACACTCTGCTCTTAATGCAATTTTTGATAGCTTATAGAGCCCAGTTAATCCTTTATTTTTCAGAGTTTCAATGACAAAATTTTTTTTACCGACCGACTTCAACACCCAAAAGTGGGAAATAACTTGTTGAAGTCGGTACCATGATAGTTCAAAAGTATCTATTATCACAATATTGTGCTCATGGTACCGACTTCGACAAGTTATTTCACACTTTTGGGTGTTGAAGTCGGTTCCATTTTTTGGTATAAAAATTTTTTTTACTCTTTTTAGTGACCTTTGCTACTTACGTGATCGTTTGTCATTCATTGTCAACGACTGTATTTCAGTTATTAGAGTGTAACTCAAAAACGGCTTGACCGATTTTGATGAAATTTAAAATGGGACCAAACGACAAGCATCAGCTTTAAAACAAAAAAATATTTTTTAAAATCGGTTCACCCAGTCAAGTGTTCTGAGGTAACAAACATAAAAAAAATATATAGACGAATTGAAAACCTTTTCTGGACTTCCTTTTTTGGAAGTCGGTTAAAAACTATTGGTTTGCTAATCTAGTCTAATACTATCTTTGTCAATTACCTCTCCCTGTCCATAAAATTCTCCGTGATGATTAATTTACTAACTTGGAGGTACACTATTAAATTTTCGTTTTGCCTACGTTTTATATCTTGACTTGCAACATGACCATGCAACATAGCTTCAACACGAACCCACAATTAGGTCATGCAGCGTTCCTTAAGGATTTTTTCAATAAATCGGGATAGAAAACATCCTGTGTGTTAACAGGACATAAGATATATATGCGTACATCAATTGACAAAGATCGCAGATCACTAAATGCATTGAAAATATCACCCTAAGACATAAAGTTGTTTAGTCTCATGTGGCTGCCATTTCATTGGCACCACTCTTCAAACTGGAACACAGTAATGTGAACATTTCTTCTTAGCGGTAGAAATAGGAATGGTGAAATTATTTCCCCGGGCGAACTCGCATAAAGAGTTCTACTTCTTGATCTGGCTGCAAATCAAGGTAATTTTAATGATGACATAAGTGACCAGCCAGAGATCATGCACGTTGAAGACCAGCCAGAGTTTATGGTGTCTGTTAGTTCTTCGAATTTTAAAGAAAATTATAGGACACAAAGAAAAGAAAGTATTCTTATCAGATAGGGAATCTGGGAAAAGGCCAGGTCTCATTGAATACCCATGATTAATAATATACGTATGTACATACAAACACGTAAATAACACAAATTTAATTAAAATATAAATACCACCTGTGTGGATAATTTAAAAAAAAAGTGTATGAAACTGATGTTATTTTATGGATCATTTGTAAGTTAAATTTATGTTTATAGCTATTTTGCGTGAAAAATTGTACTGAAGTCAACTGTGCACTAACCCTATTACTGTGCAGCTTTCAATTAAGGTCTGAACGAGACAGACTTCTACGTCTAAGTGTGAAGACCACCAGCAATACAGGGGAGCGCGAATGAAGAATGTAGAAGGAAGAGAAGTATGTTAATATCGTAGTAACTATTCTCTGCCTTCTGTATCGGGAAACGGTTGTAGAAAAATAAGTGATTTTGTCTAGGTATATAACATTCTTACAAGTAGTTTAATCTTTCTTGCTATAATAAATTTCCATTGTTTCCGATAATCAGTATCACGCTTGGCAGATATTAGCATAACGACATTGAATGTTAATTTAATTATGCCGCAATGAATGCTAATTGTCAACCATTTGATTAATTATAATTCATGTGTGAATACATGAATTGATTGAATAAATCAACCCAATACAGGCTTTTGTTTGTTATATCGGAAGTTGTCTACACTCATACTTCTCATACCTACATTAGATATTTATTTATAATTAAATTTAAAAAATCGGCCAAGTGCGAGTCGGACTCACGCACGAAGGGTTCCGTACCGTTAGCTATACAACATTAGACTTCATATTTATTCATACAACCTTTTTTTGTTTTAACGTGCGCGAGTTCGAGTCACACTTGGCCAACTTAATGTATTTGTTCTTATAGCGGCAACAGAAATACATCATCTGTGAAAATTTCAACTGTCTACCTATCCTCGTTCTTGAGATACAGCCTGGTGACGGACGGACGGACGGACGGACGGACCGACGGACAGCGAAGTCTCAGTAATAGAGTCCCGTTTTTATCCTTTGGGTACGGAACCCTAAAAAGAAGAATCCTTTCCCCCCTCCCTGAATTTTATGATATGCTTACCCATTAGACTTTCAATATTTTTTTGTATGTTGGTATATCCATATCTATAACATTTTCTGGATTGCCAGATTGAGCTGGTTCTTTTTTGATGAATCGGTTTATTAAATTTCATCAATGTTAGTCGAGTAGACTTTTGTCATCATCTTCAACTATCACGGACTAACTATAACGGATTTTCTTCTATCTTTCATGAGTTTTTTTTGTTTGTGACGGAACAAGCTCGATGCCCACCTGATGTGAAGCGGTAACCTCTATAACAGATTCATTCTAATATATAAAATTCTCGTGTCACAGTGTTTGAAACAAAACTCCTCCGAAACGGCTTGACCGATTCCTATCAAATTTTGAGTGTATATTCAGTAGGTCTGAGAATAGAACGTTAACTATTTTTCAAGTAGGTGGTATATTAAACGGTTATTTTTTTCATTTTTATTTGCCTATATAGAAAAAAAAAGTATGCCGCGTCAGCTAGTATTATATAAGATTACATACAGCTATAACAAAATCACAATTAACCCTTTAACAATGCAAAAAAAATCCCAATCTACAATAATTTGAAATTTTTTAATGTTTCAAGACTGCCAATATTCTTGTCTATAATAGAAGTGGAGGTATAAAATTAATTTATGCCGGATAAATAAAAATGACCGGATAAATATCAATTGCCATTTTCAGATGGAATTGCTAAAGTGAAAAATAAAAACAAAATTTTAATTAGAGCCTTCTTTCTCATTTCCCCCCAAAAATACTACCTGAATAGAATCTAAAGCTCTGTAAATAAAGAAGGTAAACAAATTTGAGTATGTATTCGATGTAAATAGCTTTACCTATTAGTTCTTAAAGAAAAAGTCATATGCTCAATCCATACATTGTCATATATCTAAAAAAAGTAATTTAATATTAAAATGATTTATAAAATAAGGACTTGTGGGTAGGACTATATTATGCTACAAATCGTGTTAGTACTTTTAGGGCTTGTTTCAGAATGTTCGAGTAAGTTCCGGTTTTACTACCCAGAACATATTTAATAAATAAAACACTATCTTTGCGTTTCACAGTCATCGATTTAGCCTATCCATCGGTTAAAGCTTGAAATGCGCTGCATGTCAACCGTCATTTTAATCATTCAGTTATTTTATGTGTTGCATAGCAACCCGAAACTTTATTGGGACATTCTGAAACGGGCCCTTAGTATGTTAAATATACCCTATATTTAATAACCCTATACTAACACGATTTCTAGCATAATTTAGTAGATAAGTTAAACAATTAATTTTAACGGATTGATTCACGTTTACTTCACATTTTCAACATCACGATGATTCAAACACTTTTCAGTGTCGTGATCATGTTGTTAATGCGATTAGCAGTTTATATACGAGTATATTAGATACCTATATTATATGTGATAATCTCGAAGACCCTATAAACTACTCCGGTATATCGCTCCCGCAGTAAAATATCAATGTTGAAATACTCTTTATCTAAGTAATTGGTATATTAAATTCCACTTACTATTAGGTGATCCTGTTCTGAACATGGGATTCGGTGCCATCCACGGGAAAGCGCCGAAAGGCCACGTTGGTGGATGCGCCGGTCCCTGGTACAATCTAGGCAGCAATGGCTGCGGCACCACCACTCCGCTTCTAATTTCCATGTCGTCTCCGTCATGACCATTGTCTCTCTCATCCCTATCATCGCCGGCATTGGAATCAACGTCCTCAATATCGACGTCACTGTCGTCAGTCTCCGGAGCAGCATCTGTACTTTCCGCGTCATTGCTATTAGCATCGTTGATAACCTCTTTGTGCGGTGTGTCAGTTTTCCCGCGAAGTAGCGAATCGACGCTAAAAGATATACGGCCTTTCCCGCCGCTGTCGGCGGTCTCGGCGCGCTCGCATTCGAGCGACGTCTTCATTTCATCTGCTCGATGGCATTTCAATTCAAACTCGTTGAGTTGCCGACGGATCTCCGAATTTCCATTTTCAAAACAATTCAAACGTAACAAATAAATTGTGGGTACTTCCGTTTTCAACTTGATATTGTTTGGTGTATTTCCGGTCGTATCACCATCATTCAAATCTGGTTTTCATTCGATGTCTAAATAGGTATGAGAGGTTATCTAATGTTTCTAACTTCCAGCTGATTCAATATTGCCGTCCGTTTTCAAATTTGCTTAACGTATATGGTTATAGATTTCTTATAAGACTGGTTCACTCAAAAATGGATTTACGTTTGCATATTTTAATAAACACTTGTAGGCTGTCACAGTTCAATAACATTCGCAACACTCAAAAAAATAATGTATAATTTGAATGTAAATCGAATTTGAATATGGTAACAGAAGTTCGTAAATCTGTGGCGCAAATCACGAATAAAGGTGCCGCGTTCGAAAACTTGCGAATGCGTTCGGAAAGCCGTGATCACCGCAAGCGATTCGCGTGGAAGCGCGGTGAAAATCGCGCTAGTATTGGGGCGCAAACCGCGACCCGCGGCCCGCCTCTCCTCTCTGCACCGAGAGAGACGCAGCTACCCACCGAAGAATTTTAACAAGCGACGCGGAGAGAACGAGATGGCGATACAATCCGACATGTGTGGAAACGCGATATTCAGTAGGCGGGGTCCGTCGCGCTCAAATTAATACTCTCCACGGAATACGCCTTATAGAAAACCACTACCACTTTCCAATTTGATTCTTATTTGCACGCAACAAAATTGATATTTGATTACTTTATCAAAAAATAAAGTGACGTAACGAAACTGAACGCGTCAGATTGCAGCAGCTATTGTGTTGAATGAAAAAGGAGTAAATAGACTTGTGCCGTAGGCGGCGGCGTAGAGGGGACTTTACGATTTAATTATTCGCGAATACGGAGGCATTTTGTAGCGAACTAATGTCTCATTGTCTCATTAATATCTCGGGCGGGCCGGCCATGTTTGATTTGTTTATGACAGGTGAGGACGTGACGGAAGTTCTCGTAACTGGAGGTTCGTATCGTTAGGGTCACGAAAACGTTACGTGTTGCGGAATGTATACCTACTTGTAACGTTATGGAATTGGTTGTTCAGTGGCGGAGATGTTTCTCGGTTGTATCGATGTTCGAGGCGTTTTGTATTAATTTAGACGCAGTATCGGATGGAGCAGGCTTTTGTTATGCAATCAATCGATGGAAGTACAGCTGGTGAAAACTAAACTTACAATTAACTTGTTTGCAGCGATTGATGCACTTTATAATACTAGTTGAATGTGTGAGCTAAAGACCTTGTGTCTGATATATGTTTCTTACCTTTTCAAACCCCGTAAGATATGAGGTTTAAAAACGTATAAACATATTTCAAAATATTAAAAAATACTGAACCAATGAAAAAACTCCATGTATTTATCAAGAATCTGTAGAGGAGAATCACTTGAAAATCGGACATCTGGATAGACCTACGAAAGAATTTTGGCCCAAGCTGATACACTTCTCTCACCCTTCGGGCTCGTTGGGTCAATTTAAAAAACTATTAGATATTGACAAAGTTTGCTCGGTGTACGTGGTAAATATATACTTTAGATTCCAATTGATATTATCTCCTTAGTAATCGTGTTATCATTTTATGTTGATTGCATTTAGTAAGTATGTAGCCCAATAAAATCAGATTACCTACTCTACAATTTGCTTTCCTAACGAGATTTAATTAAAAACGAGCCATTAAATCCAATGTGTTCCATTACAAAAAAAATATCAAAGTCATTAGCGCCACGTCACTTAACACCAAGTTAATCGCATTAAACTTTTATCTACCATCTTTTTGTGCATCTAAAAATGTTTTTCTCTTGTACCACAAACGATTTTCAACATTATCTCGTACAATATAGAGATGATAATAGATTTAAATTTCTTAATTGATGTCAGTTCGCAAATATTGACAAACAGAAGCGTCAAAGAAAAATGACATTTATTTCGTTGAGATACAGCTTTATAGCCAAAGGGGACCCTCCCCTTGCCAATTAATGCAACGTAATCGCACAGAGAGATTACACGTCGCCTTAATTGAAAGAGTGTAATGATGGGTTCATCCTAGGGCGGTTATAAAATTGGCGGGATTATTTTTCCTTTGATTTATTTTGAATTTCGATCGCTGTGTTGTGAATGTTTGAGTTTCGAATGTACTTTTATATAGCTAAGATGAATTTATTTTGGTACGAGCTGAAATTACTATAGCTATTTTACTGTAGTGTGAAGTTGTTACCTATTATAATGTAGGTAGTCGCTATTGGTCTCGATTTAAAACGAGTTTTCCTAGAGATCTGTAATGAGACCCATATGTAGATACGTATATATTTATTACCCCCAAAAACCTACTGACTACATTAGACTTCATAGGCGGATGATACTTACAAATTATTTTAGAGACCTCAGTCTACCACTGACTGTGGATAATGTGAAATAGGCACACTTTATTTCCACTATTCATTTATATTATATTTGTAACAATTGTGGAAACGTTAGAAACCACTCAATACTCATTTAAATTAGGCCTTACGTGCCTAATAGGATTGAATATAACCGCTCAGCTATCATTGCTTCTAAAATGAGAGGTAATTATCTAAGGCTCACCTTTACTACTATAGTCAAAGGCTCGCCTATAATTACATCTTTCTAACTTTAATACCTCTCGGCAATACAATAAAAACACCTCTATTCACTGACACCATATAAAATTTAAACGGCAATATGAAAAGAAAGCAATGACAGATAAAAGGCTTCCCTCCGCAATCTAAGTTTAATTAAAATCCCACCTCTCTCCATTATGATATAAATTGCATGCAAAAATCTTCCCCCGCAATAAAATGTGCAAAAACTGGCCAAATCCTTCCTGGCAATAAAATGTTGAAATGTTGGATACGACGTTTTTTCAAAAGCCTCCGAAGAACAAGGCTTTACTGAAATTTATACTGAAATAATACGAAAAACGGCAATCTTTTTAAATAATGACTTTCATATTCTCAAGTGGTAGTGATGTGCTTGATACGGCAACTTGGGATCAATGATCTCATTACAGTACCAGTAAAATATATTTTTTACCTCAGGAGCTCGGAAATGTGTTGTTTACCATTGAAAAAGACCTGCGAGGTAAAGTGCTTTTATGCGCTTACCTGAAAAATCCCTAAATAAATTATATTAAAAAAAAAAACTCAAAATGGAACCGACTTTAACACTCAAAAGTTTAAAACAACTTGTTCAAGTCGGTACCACGATAGTTCAAGAGTACCCATTTTGAGGTAAAAAAATTTTTTTACCCTTTTTAGTGACCCTTGCTTTTTACAGGATCAGTTGTCATTCACTGTCAATGACTATATCAAATTCCAACTTTGGAGCCTTTTTTAAGAAATTACTAGGTTCTGTTTAATTTGGGTATATATATATATATATATATACTAAACGAAGTACTACAAATACTAATATAAGTTTGAAAATGGTCGGCAAAAGTACTAGTTAATATCACGCGAGTCTTAGGCCATCGCTATTCAACTATTATTATTAATTAACTAACTATTATTTTAAAACGTCCATTCGGGTCTTCTGAACATACCATGCTGTACGAAGAATACAGTTTCTATAGAAAAAACTATCCGTGTCATAGCCCAACAGCCTGAGTCAAAAATGTTAGGTCTCATGTGCGTGTAATTTTACCGACATCCATACCCATATTATGTTGATCACAATAAATTTTTTTGGCCAAATTTTAGCAACTATTTACAAGTGCGTGGAAACAGAAAAAGCCGAGTGTCATAAAAATAAACTCGATCGTTTTTAAATAAGTAAATAGGATGTTTTTCTTTTTCTCCGTCCTCTATTCCGCTTGGTGGGTATAAATTGCCGTAGCCCTTATGTATTTACGGCAAACCAAATTACCGCAGATATACTGCGGCAAAACCAGAGTCACAACACTGGGCGGTGCCGACAATTTAGCGGAGATGAGAGTTTTTTTAATAAAAAAGTTGGCGCGATAATAGTAGGTACGTTTAAGTGGGGTGTGCCCGGACATTACGCGCGAAATGAGTTTCCATGCGACCTTTTTGGAACCACAGGGTGTTAGAAAAACTCAATTATTTGATGAGACTATTTGCAGCAGAAAGTTAAGGCAAAGTTAATAGTTCTGTTGACTAATTTTCAAACTAATAAGATCATTCTAGTTAGCTCCTGATACGATGAATTAATATAAATAGGTGCATGGCAGATATATATTAATTATATACAATAATTGATTTATTGTCTTTTAAAGGGTGCTAATATTTAAATTTACCGTTTTGTTAAGGGATATATCATATTAAATATTCAATAACATCAAGCAACCTAATTGAACTTTATTCAACCAATTCAGTTACGAGTGTTACGACTTTGGGACCACTTACAACACACTAGACACTTTTTACTGTATCAGCAGGATTGTCCACTGCTGAACACAGCCTCTTCCATTTAGTGGAGGTTTGCCATAATCCCCACGCTTCGCAGGCGTGATTCTTCGGAAGGCGCTGCTGCCCACCTCCCGCTATTTTACCTTTAGTCGCCTCTTACGATAGGCCTGTAGGGTGAAATTCATGCCCAGAACTTCATTTTGGGACTAACGCTATTGATCTTATGCATATGTATAGTAATTTAGTTATCAAACAACTTAAACAATTGCCAAACACTATTTCCTCGCCTAGCACCATTTACTCACATGAGTAAGTGTTTTAAATCAGCCGAGGAGTTTGTTTTCGACCGGTTTTGCGACTTTCAGAGCCGCTTCTTCATGGTAGATGAGTTATTTGTTTCTCTGAGATCACGAAAAGCATTCTGTGACCTTATATTTGATAGAGATGTGTTTTAATGTAATAAAATAGAGCTTGAGGCGTTGCTAGGGGCGTAGAAAGTAGTAGGCTTGACTTCAGCTACAGTGAACGGCTCGAATGTGATTCTCTTGATGCAAGCGGTCACTGCTGGGTTGGGTGACCTGCTTGCACTAGCTGAGAGCTTTATTGCTTCGGAATGCCCTGATATTGTCTAAGGAAGGCAGTCGTTAGACTATGACATTAACTAGGGAAACTAGGGATGGCCACTAGCCTATCCATCGAGATGCATCGGGCCGTGTAGTATTATTATGGACCATACTTATCAGAGAGGAAAGCTCAGCCCGCTTCTCAACATTGGCATGTGATGGGATGACCTGATTTGGTAGGTACAGAACCTTCCCCTCGCGGAGTCACTTGTAGTTCGCAGAAAGTAAAAAAACTAGCACCTTAAAATTGCCTTGGTTTCAATATCTCCATTAAATTCTCTCTTTAAAGGTGACTCTGTAGCAAAATGACCATGTACCTAACTTATTTCATTAATATTTTTTTATAGAAGTTGCGAAGGAGAAACTAAGTAACGAACGCACACATGATGTATAACTAACATACTTACTTATGGATTTTTGTTTGCTTTGATTGGCCTTTGAAGTTATGAATTTCCTACGTGAAGAATGATGGCATCTTTAATATAGATGAGACTACTTAGCAGAGGTAGTCAGTAATAAAACAGAGTCAAAGAAGAATAGATACTTGTGGTAGGTACTGATTCCACTTAGAGTAAGTATGATAAGGACAGCCTTATCCTAAAGAAAAAGAAGTTCTCATAATTTCTTTCCTGAGCTACGAACAACCTGTATATGGCAACAATAAGTAGCAGTAAAAACGGGACTGTCATCGTAAACACATTCCCGCTTTTAATATTCTAGAATTGCTCCCCGTGGTACTTAGACGAAGAACTTTTGGTCGCAATTCTTAGCTATTACCAACGCGTGAATGATCGTAGATTATCTGTTATGATCTTTCTAAGGGTTCCGTAGTAGAAAACAGGACCATATTACATGCCTCCGCTGTCCACCTGACTGTCTGTCCAACCATAGAGAACTACTATTCTTTTATCTATGGTCTAACCGAATTTGGGACCGTAATTAGGTAGCCGATTTAAATTTTCACAGACTATATTGGCGGATTGCCTAACATATATGTTTAAAAAAAATTACAAGAAACTTCTTTTTAAACTTTTGTTCTGTTGGGATTGATCTTAATGATATTATTTATTATTAATATCGCTTGTATTATCTTGCTTACATTTAACACCAACGCACATGATTTCACAAATTACCTCTGACGTTAACAATATTAAAAATGACATTTACCCTTTACGGAAGTAATCAATAAATAATAAAAAATGGTTAGATAGGTATCGTAAAAGTCAGAAAACCTATTAACAAAAAAACCTTGCCTAATTGGCAGGTTTTGGCGGTGTATTCCCGATGTCCCCATTGTCCATATCCCCATCAATGGGGACAATGGGAATTCAATAAAAAAAATGTAAAACGTTCCCGCTGTCCCCATTGCCTGTATCCCCATCAATGGGGACTGCGGGAATAGAGCAAAAAATTAAAAAATGTTATATGGGGACATCGGGAATGGAACAAATTGTGAACATTAATGCCCACTATCCCCACTGCTCGTCTCGCCGTCAATGATAAATAATATACCTAAATAGTTCAAATGTTGTCATCGTTGCGACTACATAATTATTTCGTTGTCTCACATTCATAAAACACAGGGCTTTGACTTACAAAGCATTTTACAATTATTTTTAACTAGCTTTCCGGGCGCGGCTCCGCCCGCGCGTATGTCGGTTATCGCGCGAAAACATTAACCTCTTTTTGCGCAGTCGGATAAAAACTATCCTATGTTTTTTCCCGGGTCTCAAACTATCTCCATACCAAATTTCATTCAAATCGGTCCAGTAGTTTTGGCGTGAAAGCGTAACAGACAGACAGACAGACAGACAGACAGACAGACAGACAGACAGAGTTACTTTCGCATTTATAATATTAGTACTGATACTGATTAGTTGAATATATATAACATAATATGAAATATATGTCGTAAATGGCGATTTTGAAAATGCAACCATGGCCGCGATTCGCGCAGTTTTTTCCGGAATTGAATGTCCATGGTTGTTATTTGCATTTTAATAAAGCCATATGGAAAAAGGGCATGAATAAGGACTAGCAAATAATAAGAACTTACGTAGCCAAGTTGCTCTTAGTGCTGTCCCTTCGCTGTTGCCGGAAGATCGAGTTCTAGAAGGGTGGTTTTATATTACTGACAAAAGCCAAGATGACACCCAAAGCGCAAAATTTCGAAATATATGTTGTCGCAGTAGATTCAACCTAATTTTATAAAAGTGGTGCAGTTTTGGCAAACGCCACCGAACGAACAATTTTGTAGAAGAGTGGCACTGCAAATTGAACAACGCAATCGACAAAAAATAACCTAGTATTTTAAAATTTCTAACAGTCCTATATCAGGACGCCGACTTATTTAGCTTTAAAGCCACACAAACTTCAAAACGGCGCAGCCAAAATTCAATCGATATGGACGAATTTATTATTGATTGTCAAGCTAAACTAGTTAACTCCTATATGTACTGTAGGGCATCCATGTCCTTGAGAAACTGCGCTAACGTTTTTATTCCTGTAATTCTAAATAATCGATTAACTATCGGTAATATTTAATCGTGCTTTTATATTAGCAGTTAAAACTAAATCTATGTTTAGGTTAAAAGTAATTTAGAAAATGATTGATATTAAATTGTTAATTTATAGGTTTTAACTCTCCTTACATAGGATAATATTTGATGCTGTGATAGGGAAAAATATAATAATTATATATGATTCTGTGATACAAAAAAAGTGATATTTATGATTCTTTTATTATTTAAAAAAGTTGGCAGAAATTATTTTTATATAAATAATTAATTTTGTTATATTTTGTATCGTTTTCATACTTTATTAAATCTAAGTTGTAACCGTCAACCATGGGGATATGACAAAAAAAGGTACATTAAAAAACAAAACATTTTACAACAGAAAAATTGATAAGTTTTCAAAAAAGGGCATATTTTCAGAATGAACACAAAAATGATTATTAAAGATTGTTAATTTTTTTTCATAATATATGCCTGACCTAAAGTATATTTAACAAAGGAGGGTGACATAGTTATAACGAGGAGCGATCCTTTCCAAACCGATGATGAGATACTTTCCATACCGTGGTGTTATACTTGTAGAATACATATAATTATTTCATATTTATTGTAATTATTTGGTATTTAAAGTGATTAATGGAGACAACGGGAATAAATATATTGACGTCTCGCTGTCCCCATCAAAGGGCCAGGCCAATGGGGACACCGGGAAGGAAAAAAGCTATCGTCTCGGTGTCCCCATCAATGGGGATAAGTCAATGGGGACAGCGGGAACACACTGTTTTGGCTTAACGTATTAAGTTTTTGCTGCAAAATATTTATGTAATTCGATATATACGAGCTACTATATGGTCGGAGAAATTGATACTTGGATACTAGAAATATTAAAAAGAAACTAATATCATACGTTGCACATACAATATTTTAATATTCGCATACATGCACATACATATAATTAAAAATGGTTTGGTTTCTTCGTTAATTACATACCTATATATATGTATTGATATGTCTACTATACTTACCCCTCACACACATTATCTACCACACGTAGGTACCATCCACTTCCTCCACACATATTACACGCTTTATTAATATATTACGCATAATTTTTTAGTAGCAGACAGTCATTGTTTTAAACATTTTATTCAATATTCAATTTCTTAGTTAGTATTATTTTATAAATTAATTTTGTCATTCGTTGTATTTCTGTTCTTTTGTACAATATGAAAGAAAGTTTTGCTTTGTTTCATGTTTTAAAAAATAATGAAATAACGTTATACATTATCACAAAAAAATATTGCCACATTTGTACATCGACGAAATAGACTTGGGTACTATTCCACGGGCCAAGAGCCTAGTTTGGGAACCAGGGGCACCATAACTATCGTGATATTGTAATTTGCCATTTTTCACTCGATAAATGATTTTATTATGATTATTATTTACTAGCGATCTACCCCGGCTTCGCATGGTTGCAATGCTGATACTAAATATACTACAGAACGTATATATGCATATATGCATGTATGTACAGACAGCGGAAGCGACTTTGTTTTATACTATGTAGTGATCATATTATGATATGTATTCACAAAAACACTTGTAAGTAATCTGAAAAGTTCACAAGTTCATTTTTTAAGGCTTAGTTAATTATCCACAGACTCCATCCATTCAGGGTCTGTGCCATTTTTTAAGTTAATTGAGAAATTTACCAAGCAATGACTTTACTATGGGGAGCATTCTTACATACTTAAGGGGGAACACAGTTATAAGGGATGCTAATTATACCTTGTATATACTATTACTAAACAGTTGCAAACAGGTTTACACAGGCATTAGAGACAGACCAGTGTCCTCAAGCAGCACTCGTTCACGAGTTGACTCGCGTACCAGCCTCCTCAACCATTTCTGAGAGAAGAGCACCCCGACACGACACACGACGCCGCCGCTTGCCAACACATTTTCGTGAGCATAATCGTTCCGAATGCCCGCGTCAATCCGCTTGTCAAAGGGGGAGAAAACACAAGTTGCATTACAACCTGTTTGGATATTCAGATCTCTGTTGTGCCCTTGTAGTAATATAACCTTGTAGTAATATAACTTGTTGTAATATAGGTTGCGCCGGATTAGACTAAGTCAATATGGCCGTGTAACCGAGATTATCTATTTACTAGGTATACCACGAATATTATTTCCAATGAGATTTGTTAAGTCGCAAAAGGAATATCGTCAGCTTTAGGGATGTAAAGGGGTGAGGATGAGGTCGCCAAATATATTTAGGAAATTTTGAAGCGGAATTTGCTTAGTCATTCAAAACAATCAACTGACTGATATATAGGGTAACTATAAGAACGAAAGGATAAGTTTGACCTATGACCACTCACTACGATAGCTCAATTGGAAGAGCGCAAGTCCCGGCTGTGGGGACGGATGGTCGTGGGCTTGAATCTTTTGTAGTTCAAATATTCACTTTAGCTGTAATTTTGTACATCAACTGATATATGTTAAGAAGTTGTTCGCTGCGGTAATTACTTACTTGGATGGGTGACCGCTGGTGACACTTACTATTGAGCGCTTGTGATTTGTCAATATTAGTAGTGATTTCTGAGCACACATTTAGCTATCCGTCCCGGTTATTGTTTCAAGAAGGCAATCGCTATTACATAAAGGTAGGGCGTTTTGCAGATGCTTGCCTGGCTCGCTAATGCTCTCAAGTGGATATCTAAAATGATACGGTGTGTTCCAGCAGTTGTTCTTGAAAGTACAGTAGGTACCTTCTAGGTTAAGCCTATTTACTTTCCATGAACATATCATCATACTACCACTGCTCAATATTCCAAGATATTATTAGTTTCTATGGCCCCTTGGCAATTCTATACTTGCTACAGCACCCTTCCAGTCTTAACGCAGTAGTGTGTGCAGGCTACTGCTTCGAGGCAGAATATCTGAAGTCATATCCAACAAGACAGATTATTTCTCAAGTGGCCTAGTATTGAGAAGGTTTTATGCATCAGATTAATAAAAATCTACTTGAATCACAACTACCTTTTCAATACTGTTTCTAGCTACATAAATCCATAGCTAAGTGTACTAAATCAAAAAGCTCTCGAAATGACCAAAACACGACAACTCTTTACCGTCCAAAAAGCTGCTCAAACAAAATATTATAATTTTTTTTCTACCGCATTGTGTTCTTGTCTCATAATCGGCTACCCTTTCTTTTTCTCTCTGATAAAAATAAACCTTGTTAAGGCACCTCGTGTTTAAGCCCCGAAAACAAACAACGTCCTAAAACAACCAAACATCCAGTTGCCACTTAACCACATCACTTAACAAAACCACGTTTGAAAGACCCCTCGGTTTTAATAAGCTCTTAACCCGGAAAGCTCAAGTGGTTCTGGAGGTATTATACTAATATTGTAGAGTCAACTACGAAAACGTTGAAGCTTTTTAGTACCTTGTCGCATTACAAACGAAATTCAGTTTCTTAGTGTATTAAATTTGTCGTAGGAATAATTATTACGGTATGGTGTAAAAGTGTTCAGATAAATTATGTGGTTGACTTTTGAACAAAGTGCGCGTAACAATTTTCGAAAATAGAATAGGGAAGTAACAAGTTCGATTTTTAAATAAATGGGGCGCCACTACAGCTTTGAACAGATTATGAACGTTTATACCATTTGGGTGTTTGTTTTCTTTTTAAAAATGGTGGTGTGATCTTTTTGCATTAACACCTTTTAGTGTATGCGCTTTTAAGGAGGCTTCGTGTGTGGTCTCTCAAGGAAGATTTTTGAGTGTTTTTGAGTTAGCAACGTTGTAATTAGCTGTCTCTGTAATTTTTGGTGGGCAAACAGTCCTGTCGTGTATTTGTGTTGCTGTTAAGTACTAAGTGTTTAATGTGAAAATAAAGACAAAAGCACCCAGTACAAATTATGTACACTTCATTAGCATGGCTACTTTAGAGAAAGACAACGTGTGTACGGAATTTTAATAATATTTTTCATTGCAAAGGTTTTATACAAACTTAAAAAAAGGTTATAATTGAGGCAATAAAAAAATAACCTCATCACCAGTGAATTTAAAATTAGCTTAAACAGTTGTGTGATTTTATCGGTGATAGTTCATTTTATCATGATTTATTGAATAACATTATTTAACAAGTATTAATTTTTACAAAAAAATATAATAAAAACACACCTGCTTTGTCTGATGTACCTAAGGTAAGAATTCCTATGTAGTATGTAAATATTTGAAATTATGTCCTTTTGAGCATGTAAAAATCTTTGTATTTAGGTATTTAATTTATTTTTAAAACGAATTAAATGACTCATATGTTAAAGTCGGTGCCCCCAAGCGATCGGTGCACTCTTTCAAGTTGTAGGTAAATATCATAATTAATATAAAATTATATATTAATATAGAACAAAAATATCATAATAATAATAATAACAGAAAATATTGTATACAATAATTGTGGTTAACAACTTATGATGTAAATACTCGGCAAATTTATATACGTCTAATTTCGAAATCAAGTCAAAATACAAATAAAAATCATTAATAAATAAAACTAATATACGTATTACGTGCACGATATTCTAAAACTCCTCTAATAAAACCTATATCAAACGCGTGCTCCGAAACACGTGCAAAACCAAAAAGTCACTCTTTGTCCAAAATTGATATCATGAACGCAACAAAAAATGGCCGTTAACTTAAATAAAATTACGAACGAAAAGTTACTATTCGAATTTGGAATCCTTTATTTATCAAATAACACAGTTGAAAATGTGCACATGCAGTAAATTTTAAAATCCTTATAATATTTTTGGGTGACATCTTAATTCAATGTCTCAAAAAGAGTTAGAAGCTATTATTGCGAGCTACCTTTATTTCTTATAGCACAAAATTCTATGAACGTTTTTGAGAAATTTGGAGAAAAAACTTCTCTATGTTTTTTTTATGATCAAGATAACATTAGTGGCTTCTAAACGTTCAATTCAATGGTAGAAGTGGGTCCATTGAATGGGTTTTGAAGACTTGAATGGTTGACGTTTTTCCATAAGATGGTTTTATGTTGATAAATACGAGACTAATCAAATTATTTATGGCATTAAATCGTAATAAAATCGTGGGACATCTGCTGAGATTTCGGGTGTTAGAAACATGAAGGATTTTTTATTGAGTAACTAAACAACCTAAGGATTTAAAAGGGTTGTTGTTAGTTCGCTATAGTTGTAATCTTTTTGGACAGGTTTTGATGTCTTCAAAGAGTTTCAAAGGAATTTGTTGTTGTTTTTTTAGCACCAAAATGTGTTGGCTCTTCGCGCAACGTAATCCTTTTACTTAATTTTTGGTAAATATACTCGTAAACACAATATTGTTGTGTGCTTTAATTGCTCTTTAGTTTTGATAATAAGTACATTGTGTTGTCATTTTTCTTTATAATTTTTTTTTATATAGTGATCAAATTATAAGGTAAAACAACGATTAATAAGAATTTAAAGAGTTATTTTTTTTTTGATCCAGCAATTCGTACGGAGCAAAATACATTATGCCATGCTCCGAAGGCCCTAAGTATTACATACAAATATAAATATTGTTATTGTAACTTTCTATGTAATACTTTTTGTTAAGTTATTAAATCTTTTAAGATGGTTAAAAGGAAGTTTTTAATTTTTTTTAAACTGAAATCCGCAGTTACGCTCTTTCAGATAAGGTCATAAATGAGGCTCAAATTTATAACATTGTATTTTGCTCATAATTACGTATTATTTTAAACAGGGTTGATGTATGTTAAGCGAAAACATATATGTAATTGCTTCGGTTGGAAATAGGTTTTTTTTTTTAATTTTGAAAAAGGATATATTTATAAGAGGGCTATATTTGAACAATGATATTTGTACGGTTTTTTATAAACTTTGTCAAAAATTATAAAATTCAATACAGCACGTGCAAGATCTTACATTCATTTTTTAAAATCTGATTGGCTAGCCTCCGACTACTATCTCACCTGATGATAGATGTGGTTGAAGACTTTGTCAAGGCTAACCTAGAATTACTCGCTCTCAAGAACTGCTGACGGAACTGACCCTTAGGTGCTTGGCGACAGATTTTCCACTTGATTATGGCAGCTAGCCAGACGGACATTCGCGAAAAGCCCTTCCACCATGTATTTGCGAAAAATCGCTTCTAATGGCTAGTAAGTAGGTATTTTTCTACTCATTTAAGTTTTTCATATGACATAATTATATTGACCAAATATATACATAATATTAATTATACATGAACGTTGATTTTGAATAATCTAACAATAGAAATAAAGCGGAAATCCATATCTTATTTCAAATTTTAACAACTCTAAGCACTACAAAGCGCATTATAAAACCAAAATCATTAAACCGCGAAGCGTATCACAATATCACACGAATATCTCTTTCGTTCAGAAACGCTAGCATAGATGTGCGATTGTTAAATGTACCAGAAGTGAGCAAATTCGTTTTTAAACGGCTATCAGACGGTCATTAAAAGCACTGTGAATGGCGTATAGGGCCCGCTGGATAGTAGTAAAGCTTAGGGTGACAATGCTTTTGGGGTTTTGTGCATAAACAAAAGAATGTGCAAATACAATTCTAACGCAGCGAATAAATTTCACGGTCAACGCATTCAGAGTGTTAATCTTGACCCTTACGAAATATATGTATATCGAAATTGGCCACTGAGGATGAAGTTCTACATATTTCAATAACAATACGAACACGAGAAAGTATACTCTTAAATAGAACTTTGTACATATTATGTGGAATAGTCTTTAATTCAGATTAGCGAGGTTTTTCAGAAATAACCAGGGCCATCTATGAGTTTTCTGACTATTAACTCTTTGAACAGAATGCCATCGCCCAATATATACAGGTCACCAGCATGATAATTTGATAATAATATTCAGCCAGACTCGTTAAGTGGCGGGCTGTTTGACGCAAAATTCAGATTAGTTTTTCAAGTTTTGTGTATTTTGTATATGCTTTAAAAATACTATTAAATAGATCATACATTTTGCCACAAATCCTATAATATTTTAACTCATGCTCACCCAAACTAGTAGTGTATTAAGCACGCTCAATAATAGGCCAGGGGTACAATGGAACGACGTTTGTCAAACAGTACAATAGAGGACGAGAGAAACGACGCCTGTTTGGACATCTGGGCCGAGATGGGCCGACTGGCCTGGCCCGGTAATCGACCGGTTAGCGATTCTTTTCGACTTTAGTTTACTACCTTATTTCTCACCTTCATAATGCGGTTGGATATATCGATATCTTAAGGACCGTGTCATCCATCAATTTATTTACACGTATTGCAGTTGGTGTCTGTGTTAAGAGAAGATTGCAAATGTCCATAGGCTTGTATGCCACTCCATTACATAAAAAAAGTGTACTCTTAACGCTTTCTATACATAATACAGATTTAGTTACCTATGTCATATTTTAAAAAGCAAGAGTTCAAACTTACTGAAATTTGACATTCATGTTTGAGCCTAATGCTATGCTTCTGGTTTTCCAGTTTCCCGAAATTCATGTCTTTTCATAATTATTCGGCAAAATCGGTTTGTTAATAATATTTTCAAATTTACCGATTTGATTATGATATATAATTGGAAATGTATCAGGACGGTATTTTGGAGTTGCGCGATCTGCCTTCCAACTCATTATGTAATATATCATAAATATTAATTAATTAATATTAATCATGAATTAATATTAATCATTAATTCTCAGCTCAGTCTGAATTGAAAAATGATAAAAAATTGATTTGAAAAAAAAAATATGCGTAAGTATATAAAAAATAATAATATATAACCATTTTTTTATATTTTAAAATTACGAGGGTCAAAATGCGGGCCCCATAATTTTGAGCGAAAATTGACCTGAGCGTAGGGAGGTTCCACTGAAAGTTATCTTCCCGAAATAATTTCAGTGATATAGTAAAAAGTCAACAAGTATAAATTAATTAAAAAAGTAAAAAACCCCGAAATAAAAGTCGACACCCAGTATCTTTTAGGTCTTATCGCCTAGTTTGAGACTCACTGTTAACATAAGTTATTAGTCATGTGTTTGTAAATTTACTTTTTGGAAAGAAACAATTATTATTTATTTATTATTTTACTATCTTGTGAAGATGCATGGACGGAGACATGGACATCTTTACTTCTTCATCAGTTAGAAGATATCCACTGAATAAAGAATCCCCCATAGAACGCCACAATGAACTAAATATATTGTGCCAATTGTATCCACTGGCTGCACGTGACTTTTACGATATCGCAGTCCACCTAGTAGGGGCCTAGCAACGATACGTCTTCCGGCGCTTTGTCGTCACCACTCGAGAACCTTTCTTCCCCATCGGCTATCGGTTCATCGAGTAATGTAGCCTGGTCAATGCCACTTCCACTTGCAAATTATGAAAGCTATGTCTGTGACTTCTTCGGCAAATTGTCTCGTTTCGAAATTTATTGCAAAAAGAAACCCTGAGCATAGCTCTATAAAGCGTCTATCAAGGCCACGAGTCAGAGCCATAACTGGCAACATATATTGGTTGAAGACTTTGGTCTTCAGTTTCTATAGTTAGTCAATGGGAATTGACCTAAAATATGTCGTATTAAAAAAATAATCATCTTAACAAAATATAACGTGATTAAGTAAAATAGTTAAAAGTAAAGACGACCTAGGAACAAAGCCAAAAAAATGTTTGTATTTTGAATTTTCCGCCACAAACTATCGTTCACCTTAAAATTGCACTTCGCCTTCCTCCTCTAAGTCCACGCTACGATGAGTCAGTACTTGTCCTTATTCTTCTTTCAGTCTGATTTGTAGTTGTCACATCAGTAACTTTAATACCATCCCTTATTTATGCGATGAATAAATAAATATTATGTGCAGTGTATGCTACATTGTATGCTAAATATATCATTATTGGTTGTATTTGACACAAAACTTAAAAAAATATTTCTTTATATTTCTACCAAATTTGATTCAAGCCCAATATCCATACATCACGGATCATCACGTAATGTTTTTTTTTTTTATTGCTGATAGGTAAGCCCTTGACCACAATCTCACCTGGTGGTAAGTGATGACATGGTCGAAGGTGGCAACAGGTTTAACCTAGAATTATTGGCTCTTAAGGACAGCTGCCGGAACACACCGTTAGGTGCTTGTCGCCAGATTTTCTACCTGTTCTCTCTCAAGAAAAGATCTCAAGAAAGTATAAAATTTTTTACCCTCATTAGCTGCAAATTGCCGCGTATCTCGAAATTGTCTATAGGTAATATCATGACAACTCAACAAAATCACGCTACTTCTACAGCTAGCTATTTATTTTTACGACCCTCCATTTATACACAATGAGTTATCCAATTTCCAAACTTGTATTACATTAACTGAGATACCGGCATTAAATTTCAACAGGCCAGTAATCATACGAACACTTAAAACTGTTTAAACCACCCCACCTAATGATCTCCACCCAAAACAAAATGAACTCTCCGCCTACGCCTTCTCATTAAAATTCGCTTCGAAAATTCACTGAAGGGGGGTCTCGTAAAACTGGCCGAAGGGTAAACTCCCCGGTTTCAGTAGCCTATTAAGTGATGGGTAATTTAGGAATACATAAAGTACATAATAGGGTCCTTAACTTGGGCTTAATGAGGTGAAAACGGGAGCGTTTACTCTGCTACATCGCTGTCAGTTGATGTGCTATCGATTTGGCGCGGACCGAATAAGGGGAAGTGCATTTTTAGCAGTCGGTCAAATATGGCGACTTAATGGAACAATAAAATATACAACGTTGCCGAATAAACTAATTATGGAATTACCTTTAAATCAAGTTATCGCCTCGGTTAAAATTGGAAACTACTTCAACAATGTAAAATTTGTATTGTAAATCTAAACACAGCAGAAAATGTCTGGTAGACCTATTGAAATCCCAGCTGTGTGCAGTCCTACGCCGAATTGAGGCAAAATGAGGTCGCGTTAGTATTCGCCATCTTGCCCCGGCGATAGGCCTGCACTTAACGGGGCTTCTGCGCCCTATTTTCCATCTGTAACCCTAATATGGCGAATATAGGAGCCAGCAAACCTCTTTGCCCCCGTTCGTCTGCGCCGGAGCGGGTCAGCTCGAACTTTGTCCTCCCTGACTCGCCCCACAGCCCACTATTGCGTCAACGTTTTGCAGAAGGAGACCACCACTTGCCACAATCTATCCTCGCCAAGCATGGGAATAATATGTGACAAAATCACAAAATAGGATAAAAGAACACCCACAAACTGGATTTGATAATGTTTATATGTAAGGGCAAAGGTGGCAAAACATCGCGAGGTGCGTCACATCTGCCTCTTCCGGCACTACTACTGCATAGCGATCACGACCGCTCTGTCAAGAGCGTACCGGATAAGAAGAAGAAGAAGAAGAATATGTAAGGGATCAGAGATGTCCCTCCATCACCTATAAATGTTTTATAATTAAAACAAAAGGAATTTTAATCACCACCATGATAGGTTGATTGGTAGATCATCGGCGTAACTAGACAGATCAGTCGGTGGTTAGAACCTTTAGGTAGTAGAAATTTTTGAAGAAATATAGTAGGAAACACCGGTGAAACAGGCTTCAGAACAAAACCGTGCAACATAATATTCATAAATAAGTGTAATCCGTGTCTTGATATTAAATAAATACGAATTTAAAACCTCCTCCTATATGAAAACACAATTAATTAATTTCCATGATCACACCGAGTTTCTGGTAAACCCACAGCGTCAGAGTACCTAAATTCAATTTCGTAAACAAATATGATAGGTAAAGTTATATTAATTAAATCCTTTTATCGTGTTCTTATCAACAGGAAAATTATGAATGACTACTGGACCCGCCGGCAGCTGGGGATTAATTAACTTACGTGTCCGTAGGTTTTACCGTGGAGACCCTACACGTGATCTCTGGGTTCTCTGGGTGGTGTTATTTTGGCGAAAACTGCTGGTGTTGGTTGCATTTTGTCACCAATCATGTTCCATGACCTTGGGTCAACCATCTTTATGTATTTTTCACAAAATAGAAACCAAAAGCCTTATCAAGCGACCAAGCCGTATTCCGGCATGGCGTTGAGTCAATAAACATTACATAAAGGCTCGTCAAAATAGTTGCGTTTCTGAAAAATTACGACACTACACATCATGACTTTTCGTATCTTGATGCCTCCTTTCGGAATGGCAGTAAGGGCCCGAGTAGTGTGCAAACCAAACACGTGAAACTGCCATCCTGTGTAAAATCCTGTGCCATTGTGCTGGTTAGCGACGGAAAGAGAGTGCTCCATGGACATTTTAGGGGCTGTGTGTCCGTGGTGTAAGTTTTTTTTCTTTTTTTTTTATTGCTGATAAGCCTTTGACCACAATTTCACGTGATGGTAAGTGTTGACGTGGTCGAAGGTGTTAACAGGCTTAACCTAGAATGACTGGCTCTCAAGGACAGCTGCCGGAACACACCGTTAGGTGCTTGGCGCCAGTTTTTCAACTTGAGGGTGGTCGCTAGCCAGGCGGGCATTCGCATAAATGCCCTTCCACCATGCGGTGAAGCTCAAGCCCGTGGCGGGATTCGAACCAAGGACCTGCTGCGCGGCAGTCCATACCCAAAGCCACTGAGCTATCACTGCTTCAAAATTGTTTCCATTTAGTTTTGTGATTGTAAATATACTTTTATAGATAATATTACCGTGACTCGGCTAACATTGCTTCAAAATGATGCAAAATCAAGGTTTTGTGTCTTTGATTTGGTAGGATATGTCTTGGTTTATTTCCCTTACTTTCTTTATACCTAACTCAATCCACAATTATGAAAATTTTTAAAACAAAAAGAGTTGCATGTTACTCAAAATTCTGCAACATTCGAGAAGTGTACTCCAATCTCTTTCTAAAATATTACCATCGAGACTGTATAACTACTACTACCTACTATTCTTCATTGAGATGTAGATCAGATGTCAAAATGACGTGTAATATTTGATTTACCTAACCTACGTTGAGTATATCTTTAGACCACGTACCGGAGTATTTTAATGCTCGTCTTGCTAAATATAATCCTCAAGTAAAAAAATCTGTCACTAAGCACCTAACAGTGTATTCCAGCAGCACTCACTCGAGAGTCAGTGGCAAAGGCTAGCCTATTAGCTATAAAAAAGGACAATAAGTTGAATTTAATTTCAGCAAAATAATTAAATACAAATTATTTAAAGTACAAGTTGTACGAGTCCAATCTCAAACTAAAAAAAGATGTACTCTCTGTGTACACTATGTCACAACTATTACTGATTCTCTGTCCAATGTCATGACAATAATATTGAATGGTCCTTACGAAGAATGCACACCCATCAATTTAATTCAATAAATTCACAGCACAATAATAATTGTCGAATCATTGAGTGAGCATTAGTCCCCTAGTTTATACACTAAATGGTTTAAACGTTTGTCCTTTAGTTGATTTATAAATAATTTAATATACAATCGATGTGCGGGTCCCTACACTTAGGGGAATTGAAGTGGATTGTAATAGCTTTGACATTGATTATGTGTAGTTTTCTTTCTTATTTATTTATGACATTAACGAGTTTTTTGTCATATTTTAAATTAGAATCGTACTGTATCCATTTGTCGTTCGACCTATGTTGGTATTCATATTTTACACAAGTGACATTTTCTCTCAATCTTTCTCTAAAGTGGTGTGAGATTATAAAATTCTAGTCATGTAGAAGTCATGTCAACAAATCAAAGACCTGAGCAAATCATGTTTTATTAAATATTCGACGATTTGTGATTCAGGGGCTTAGATTAACTTACACATTTCATATCGAGATTATGAACATAATAAGTTATAGTTCGTCAAAGTTTCAAGTTCGTTTTTGTTATTTCAGCGTTGAAACCTCCTTGTTTCTACTTGATTGGCCTTGACCAGCTCGATTTTAAAATAAGTATGTATCTTTTTGGTGTAGTATGAACGGTTAAAGTTTTCGTACACATTTTGAAGTTCCAAATTTAAATTACATGACCGATCAGCGGTATATAATAAATAGCATAACAATATAGCCAGGCTCAGACCAAAGAGCTTGGCAGGTTTGCACCACACATAATTTGACATCTTCGTGCAGGAAGAGTAAAAATCTTTCTTCATGTCGTGTATTGAACACGCAATCGACTTTCAATATGCTCTATTCTACAACTGATTCTTTCCCCACATGCTTTCCCTTCACAAAACGCTTACCACTGTAACTCCATAAAATCCGATCAGTCATGGCTGGTTAGACCCCGATATGTAAATATACATGCGACATATTTTAATAACTGTTACTTAGGGTGTCGGTTTGATTCCCGTTGCGGCCTTTAATGTGATATTTTTTCATATCACTGCTGGGGTAAGGGAGATGAGGACGGAGTTATGCGAGATGGAAACATTTTGGATTAGGAGACAAAATCTTATAGTACCTAACAGATTATTTGTACACTAGGTAATGAATAGATTCAGGCGTTACTTTGCGGAAATCCATATTTAATAATACCTTTAATTGAAACCTAATAATTTAAACATTATTTGTAATATTTGTTTATTATTTTTTCATAACGTGCCGAGCCAAGCCACCCGTCGAACCAGCTACCAGTGATGACGTCACGCTACGAGTCACGCCACCCACCGTGTCATCCCCACGTGTCCCGAGCAGCTACAAGCAGGTCCTGTGACTGTTTCATCGTGGAAGCCGCCTGCTGGCCGAACCGAGCTACCCGCCGAACCAGTGTTGACGTCACTCTGCGACCCTTTCATAATTTTAAGTTAAAACTAGTTTCCTAATATTGTTTACTATATTATTCAATATTTCTCATATTTGTAAACACTAAACATACCATATATAATTTAAAAATATTCTGTTAGCAATTCAATAACATTGTTATATAATTATCACTATAAACACGTATATCTTTACCAATTGTAAGCTACAACAAAGAACAGTGAGTCACGATCGGGCCTATATAAAGGCGTGTTTAGCCGCTGGCCGTTTAAACTAAGAAACGCCACTTTGAACGCATGGTTCAAAGTCGCATGTCTGAGTTGCGTGATCAACAATGGGGCGATAAACTTTCAAACCTCGTGCCAAGCCACCATGCTTACTGGGACTTGGCGCGAGGTTTGAAAGGAAGTAACCACAACGACATGCCTCCCTTATACAGACCAGTCCCACTAGTCCCAGCGTTCTTTGACGAAGACAAAGCTGAGTGCCTAGCTGATAGCCTAGAGGCTCAGTGTTCCCCTAACGTAGATCACGTTGACCAAGCTCACCTCGATTCGGTGGATGCGGAAGTCGAACGTAAAAGCTCTGTGGTCACCTCTGAACTCCCACCAATCACCTTAGCGACTTACGCTGAGGTGGAGAGACTGATCAAGGCCCTCCGACCGCGCAAGTCCCCCGGTGCCGATGGCATCTCCAACAGGGTTCTTAAAACCCTCTCTCCTCCTCTCATCCATCTCTTAGTCAGCATCTTCAATGCTGCTATGAGCCACTGCTTATTCCCAGACACCTGGAAATGTGCAAATGTCATTGGCATTCACAAACCAGGCAAAAGCTCATCTGACCCCACCAGCTACCGCCCCATCAGCCTCCTCAGTGCCTTAGGCAAACTTTACGAGCGGTTACTTGCAAACCGTCTCCAGTCCCATGCTAAGGAACACCACCTTATCCCAGATGAGCAGTTTGGCTTCAGACCCGGACACTCATGCGTCCAACAGGTGCACCGCCTCACGGAGCACATCATTGAGGGCTTCAATAAGTACCCCAAACCCCAGACTACGCTAGCAGTCTTCCTCGACGTAGCGAAAGCTTTTGACAAAGTCTGGCACAATGGCTTGATCTACAAGCTATACCAATTTGGCGTGCCAGAACGGCTTGTGCTCATCCTACAAGACTTCCTTAAAGCCAGAAGCTTTCGCTATCGCGTGGAAGGCACCCTCTCCTCCCCCCACCCAGTCAGAGCCGGAGTCCCTCAGGGCTCCGTGCTATCACCTATTCTCTTTGCACTGTATACCAGTGACATCCCACGCTCTCAGCCCAAAGTATTCCTAGCCCAATATGCGGACGATACCGCCATTTACACCACTGGGTGGCATATCAACAGACAGTCCTATTTCGTCATTCAACGGGCCGTCACCGAGATCGGTGACTGGTTCCGAAAATGGCGCATCGCGGTCAACCCAGCCAAAAGCACAGCTATGTGCTTTACTGAGAAGACACGCTCCCCTTACCCGAAACCGCTTATTTTATTCGACGAACCCATTCCCTGGGTTCCTAGAACAAAATACCTCGGAATCACCCTTGATCGTCATCTCACCTTTAACGATCACATAACAACCGTCCGTAACAGAGCGGCCTTCGTAATGGGTCGCCTTGGTCCCCTAATTCGCAAAGAGAGTAAAATGTCTCTTAGTAATAAGAAGACACTTTACACTGCCTGCATCCGCCCCATCATGACTTACGCATCAGTAGTGTTTAGTCATGCTAGTGAGGCCCACCTTCATAAACTTCAAGTCATCCAAAACCGTTTTCTTCGTAATGCAACCGGCGCCCCGTGGTATATCCGGAACACCGAGTTGCATTGCGACTTAAACCTTCCCTCTTTAGCGCAGTTCAATAAGGACTGCGCCCGCCGATACTTTGATCGAGCGCCCCACCACCCGAACCCATTGGTTGTCCAGGCATCGAACTACTCGACTGCCTCTTCTATCCCATTCTTCAAACCCCCCCGTCGCCGACCACGGCAGGTATTAGACGACCCGGATGACCCCATCGCAGCCATTACATTGGCAGCTTTAGCGTTATCCGCAAGTCGTCGAGGTAAAATCCCCAGGTGTGAGGTAATTAGAGGTCACACAATCAAACACCGAGCCCGCCGGAGAGCTCGAGGCAAAAACAAGGTCACGATAAATTGCTCTCCAAATAGTCAAAGAGTATTATTCAGTAGGGCCCAATTGTGCAACACTGCAGTTGCACAGAGGCATTTTGCTCCGATCCCCCCCATGTCTCTCGACAGCGAGACAAGCCGAGGTCCGAACCACAGTGGTGCCCTTGAGCTCGCTGTCAACCCCTCCTATAGTAGCGGCACGTTTTCGGCGTCCGCAGGAGACGGAGGTAGAAAGCGCTTTTCGCCTTCTACGCCCGTCTCGGGAGAAGTGCCTTCGGCACTTCTCCCTCCCGGGCTATTGTAGGGCCAGGCCCTCGCCCAAAACCCGGTGGAGCTGGACGACCGCACAGGCGGTAGCCAGCATCTATGTCCTCCCTAAACAAACAACAAGCTGGCCGTTTAGTCTCGATCGTGCGCTCGGTAAGTCAAGACCTCCTGAAGATGCTTCGTTTAGAAGCGAAACTAGTCGGGTATTCTTCCGGTTAGGCTGCGTGATGTTTATGACGTCACGTAGATAACAGGAAAATTAGGCGGAATTGTCACTAGATATATAATTTTATGCTTTTTTAAGTGTTTTATTTAAATATTATTTAATGTTTTTTAGGATACTTTTAAAAGTATTTGTTATTATTTGTACACTATATTTAATTTTGATAATTCTTGTACGGTTTAGTGTTGTTGTGATTATATAAAGATAGGAGATATTTGGAGTTCATGAAATTGTTTACATTAGTAAAATTATTCATGTTTTTGCTGCTAAGTTTGGACTATATGTACTTATCTATGTTGGCTAGTAAAGAAAAGTAAGCTGTTTATCGTTGTTTTGTTAATATATTCATAACTGTATCCATGTGATTAAAAAAATATGAACACTATGTTACTACACATCTTCAGTCAAAACAAGTCTAAAATTAGAAACAAAGTCTTATACTGTATTTTTAATTATAAATATTGACGTATAACCTATTATATATTGTTTACGGTTGCCTAGAAGAGATTGCTGCCAACAATATGGCCACCGATTGTACTATTTCTAGTACACTATCACAAAGTGCAATAAGGTGTTATCTATCTTTCTATCTGTGAGAAATCTATAATATATCAAAAGGATAAGATGCACCTTTTGAAAAAAAATTGTTAGATAAGTGTTCCTTTAAAAACATAAGTATTTATTATAAAGAGTTATAACATCTTAATATACTAAACTTAACTACACATATATAATACACACACATATATAATACAGTATACAAACCTAGTGGTTTTTCGATACAATGTTAATAGATTTAAGAATAAATTGTGAAAAGAACAATAAATGAAAAAAATAAAATAAATAAAAAAAATAAACAATGAAATATTAATAAAGTATTTTAATTATTACTAGCCCAATTTTTCCCTCTGCTGAGCGAACTGCTCCCTTCCCTCCTTTTTCTATATTTCTGAGTTTTCGATTGAGTTTGATTGAGTTATATTCATCGTGCGCCTTGTCTTGGCCGACAGCGTTGTGGAATCCTTCCATTAGGGATCCAATTTGTTGTGATCTTAGCCCACATAAACTTTAAAACAAATAATTTTTTTTACAGACCTATATTTTTATACGTCTTTTATTATTGTTCATATGCCTAGTTTATAATGTGTTTAAAAATAATTCTTGGAGGGTTCATGTGTAACCTCGTCCTTGGATAACCTCAGCTTAACTAGATTTAAGAGAGAGCCAATAAACAGAGGAGGGGTGGCCATTTGAATTCATTAATGTGTTTGTCGTAGTCGGTTATTGCTTCTCATATTACAGTTTTTTTTTTAATTTCCGGACGAGATTGCTTCCCATTTGATTGTAAATCAAATCTGAATTTGAGTGGTGTATGGGGGAGCAATGTTTTGCTTTATCATATAGTGAAGAGCAGCAAGACTAGGTGTTGATAAGCCGCCCTGATTACGGACAGTCTTACAGAATAAACGAGAACATAAGTTATGCAGTAATTATTTACAGCCAATGATTTAGTCGGTACTAAAGTCAAACCCCTAAAAAAACTTTATAGTATTTTTATGAGATAGGAGAGTAAACGAACAGTCTGTTCACTTGGTGGTAAGTGATCACTGCTACCCATGAACTACCGCAACACCAGAGGTCTCGAGGATGGCGGCGTTAGCGGCCTTTGCGTAGAGAATATGTTCTTTTTTTTGGAAAGTTTTTGCACCTTTTTATGATATTTTCATTTGATTGTTTTATTTAATGATACATTATATTGTAAAATATGACATTAAAATACTTACTATACAATTACGAATATATCAAAGTTAACGATACTATAAGTGACTTGTAGCAAACTATGAATGAACATCCCAAATCACAATAGACAGACCCTTTCTTAGAATCCAAAGAGGTACTTAAAACCGCTCACCCTTTCCGCATACCCATTAAAATCTCATAGACAGCCCGACGACACTACTCTTTCAATTTCAAAAATGAGAATTAAAATAAAATATAATTGCACCAAAAGTGGTGTGAAATTATGAATGAGTAAGTACATTCTCTAGAGATAACCCTTAACTTGAATGAATATTACCAAGTCACTATTCCGTTAAAATCAGTGAATATACTCATATTATTTAAAAATTGAAAATCATTTAGCGATTTCACAGCAGATCACAGACTGACCGACGCCACCCAAAGTTATAAACACTCAAATATTATAAACTCTATCCCATTACAATAAGGAATGAACACAAAATGAACAACACTGATTTAACTCTTTCATTCACGTTCGGAAACGCAATTAATCATTAATTGTATCATTTCTCAATTCTATTTACTCTTAGCTTCATTTTCCTCTCTTTAAGTCTCATTCTAATGATTAATGATTTAAATGATAAATGATTGGAGAGCGATGAAATGGCTGCCGAGCATATGTTACTGATCTTCACGAATGTTAGATCTTTAGAATTTTAAGGAGTCATTCATATTATGTTATTAATGGTGTTGATTTTGGCGATAATAGATTTTCGAGAGCTATTAGTTTGAAGTTTATCGCACATGTGGGGATCAAAGATGTTATTATGCTAAAAGAATGTTGAAAACAACATCAAAAATGTATTTGATAGGTAGGTAGGATTTGTATCTTTAAATTAAAATATTGTACCGGATGACATAAATAAGGCTTAAATGATAGGAAATGTTTTATCGATGATTTTTTAAATCGAATTAAATGAAGTTCTATTATAATTTTGCTCCAAACTGCCAGGGCTGGAGTATTTGCAGGTGGAGTATTATATTTAGTTTGTACCAGGCTTCTGAACTTCACCTGGCCGAAAGAAATGCTTCTTTTGTAATGATGACGTTACTCTTCTAAATTTCTGAATATGAAATAATCAATGCCACATGCTGAGCGTACATCATATTTACAACTTTTTTGAGTAGGTATATATTTTAATTGCTACGCTGTTTCCTATGACTTACATAATAAATTAGAGCACAAAATTGGCGATTCTCCAGCCAGGCTCAATGGCCGAGCGGTTTACCCACCGGGCTCAACCATGGAGACTGGCTTGTTTTGCTGACTAATTACTAGTCGCTTGCTGCGAGTTCGAATCCCGTCCCAGATTTAAAATTTCTACTCGAAGAAGTTGTAAGCGTGATGGTCACAGCGCGCAATTATGTACTTTATAAATTTACTGGTTACTTACCGACTGGATCACTTCTATGTGACTTGTTTGAACGACTCCAGAGACAAATGCATATTTATTACTCCAACAGCCAGTAATAAAGCCACTCTATGAGTCCAACACAAATCGTATCAGACGACTAGGTAGTTACAAACCATTGGCGTGAATCGAGTGGGCCCAAATCCGATAAGTAATAGCTTACTGCTTGCACATAAAGTGGAATGCGTCGTGATCACCTTGTTGTGCTTAACCATAAATAGGTATTGGGAATTAGCTAATGGCTATAAGAGGAAACGAAGCCTTCGAGCGAGGAAAATGAAGAACCTGCACGAGATCCACATTTTGTATTCCCGTTTCCTAATTTTTATTTATAGCTGATAGGCCAGCCTTGGACCACTATCTCACCTGACGGTATGTGATATGGTTGAAGATGTTGTTCAGGCTAACCTAGAATTACTGGCTCTCAAGGACATCTGCCGGTACACAGCGTTAGGTGCTTGGTGACAGATTTTGTACTTGAGGGTGTTTTTTTAGTGATTTTTAGAGTCATATATTTTTGTTTATAAAAAGTTGCTGAAATATGACAGAGGCGAGTCTAAGGGATGCCTTGATTTCATGTAAAAAAATATTGTATATCTATATATAAATAAATGAAAATGTATATGACACTTATATAATTTATTTTTTATATAAGTGTTTTAAAGGTGGATGTAAATGTACAAAGTAGGTATATATATATAAGTCAAGTAGGGGAAGAAGATTAATTTGTATATTACAATACACTTTTATAATTTATGACTATTTTCGCAATGAGTTGCTTTTTAAAATATATACAAGTCAAAAGTACACAGCGTATTATTCTCAGATGACAGAATTCTGCTAGTACGACGAATCAACCGCAAACATCGTTACAAAAACGTTGTGTGCGGTATTTATTTATTAGGTATTAAATAAAATAGTATTGTAAATCTTTGTATTTTTTGGAATCTACAATTTTATCATTCGGGAAACCCATTATTAAAGTAAATAATGTTATTAAAATATAGGTTATTAATTCCAAAGACATCATTGAACTTCCTACCTCTATAATTGTATATAATAGTGTAGCTAGATATAATGATAAATTATATAAAAACAATTAAATATAGTAACTGTATCTATGACCTAAACATTTTATGCATAAAAATTGTGAGCTCTGTTTTCTCCTAATAATTGCCTCCTGTTAGGAAACAGAGCTCATAATTTTTATATATAAATATATAATTTCATAATTTAAAAAGTTTACACGACCATAACACACCTACAACAATAAAAAGTACAGCAAGGCAGCGGGTGTTACTGGCTTATAGGTAGCCGAAGCGGTGCAACACATTTTCAACGTCCCCATTGCATTAAATGTTCTCTAGGTCGAAGTGCGCCGAATTAAATCGCATCACATATCTTTGGCTTTTTGACACAATTTTTTGTACACGTAGCGTAGCTTGCTTCTCTACGAGTACAACAAATTGGTTTAGATGTACTCGTTCTTGACTGATCGAATATTTTAAGCAACGTCCGTTGGGGCCATGGAAGTCATGACTTCTTTGGGTGACCGCTATTTACTACTGAGCGCTTCCGTGTTACGAAGGACACCTGCAGCCGTCGGTCCCGGTTGTTGTCTTATGATGACAGCCGTTATAGCACGGTATCACCCTTAAGTAGAAAATCTGTCGCCTAGCACCTATCGGTGAGTTCCGGCAGCCGTTGAAAGCATCTTGAAAACATGGACCACATCATGACTTACCATTGAGATATAGCGGTTCCAGACCAACCGATCAACTATTAAAAAAATATAAGCACGTCATCGAAAATGTATTCGATTCGGCAAGGCTAGAGGACGTAGGGCCTATGATGTCAACTTAGGCCTACATCCCTTGACGTTGATCTAAACTAAACACTCGCATGTTGAATGAAATGCCGTGGACCGACATGATAAGATTTCTGTAAACACGGTGAGTTACCTACCCTAAAGTTTAAAAAAGTCAAAGGTTCCCCCAAGCTACTCTCCGAACATAAAGTTTATGAACCAGTGGTGCGACAAAAGCTATCAAATAATAACTAGCTAATGCTCAACGGTAGCACAATGGCCGATGTTCTATAAACTATAAAATACTGTCACTCTGTGCAGTAAATGCTAACTTTGCCGATGAAATATTTTTATATATACAACGGAAAGGGTTCGCGTTATATGTACTATTACAAATTTATCTCTAAAGAACTTAAGATAGTTTCAAAATGGGTTCCAAATAAACAATAATAAAAAAAAACCTTTTTAATTAAACAGGGTTTAGTGAAAAGTGCATATTTTCTTCAAAAAGGAGGAGGTACTTTATTTAACTTTTTTTTTGTGTGCCACCTCATAAATTATTGTGTACCGTTTTTAATGGTTTTTTTATTTGAAAGCTGGTGCTTGTCATAAGGTTCCGTAAATTTGAGTGAGATCTAACGATTGAAGGCGGTTTTTCTTGTTTTTTTTTTGTATTTGCTTTATCGAAAAGGCTCTCTTTAGAATTTCGAGAACCTACGTTTAACCCCCAAGTCGGACAGTTATTAGGTTTATATGACATAGATACCAGGATTATCCTTGGTAGTATTATCCTAGTGATCGGAGGCTATTTCATGGGTATGTAACATACCTAGTAAAACTTCTGCTTACCCCTTCGGAGGTAGGTATTATAGTATATGTGTGTCATGATGATAGCAAAAATGCTCGGAAAGTTCTGCCTCTGCCAAGCTACCACCTGTCACCTACGTAATTCAAACAATTAATGTAAGTAATAATTTTAATATATACATTGTAATCTATTGTTATAAGAAGTTTAAAAATAAAGGTCCCTAGTTTCTTCCCGTACTTCTCGCAGTGGCTCTATACCATTTTTTTGTAGAACGTGGCAGTAGAATGTAGAATATATAAACATTAACATTTGTAATTGAATAAATGATTTTAATTTTCATAAATCTCTTTCTAATCGCGCACATTTAATAAGTGAATATACGTCACCACGTGCCTAAGAAAAAGACACTTAAGTTTGTTTTAACTGACTTCAAAAAAAAGATGAGGATCGAAAAAAAAATACAGACAAATTGTTCTCAATTCAAAGAGCGAAAAAAAAAGTGATAATACTCACTTTTGGACTATCGTGGTACCGACTTCAATAAGTTATTTCACACTTTTAGAGTGTAGAAGTCGGTTCCATTGTTTTAGCAATTTTTTTTTGATTATAATGTTTTTGTAACCATATCCTTTCAAGAATAATACAACAGTGTTTCATCTGCATCTACTGCATATACCTGCTTGGGACCCAACAGATGTTTACTGCTACAAAAAACGTACAATACTTTAAGTGGAGTCAGTCACTAAATAATAAAGTATAATGACACCTTATTAAGGATTTATTCGAACTCCTACCGAATTATACTGTAATTTATTATTATTATATTACGTTTAGGGACTAGTAGTACCCCGTGGCGGGGTTTGTGTAAAGTTTAGTGCAGAGTTTCCGATACAAACGTACTTTAGTCAATATTTTAAATACCAAGTGCTCAAACTCGGTGAAATTTTGTAAGCTGAGCCTAAATCTATGCTTCTGGATTACCAGTTTTTCGATTTATTATTTATTATATCCCTGTCAAAATAAAAATTCCCTTACGAAACGATTTTTTGAATTATTTTTGAAAATACTTAACTTTACGGAAATCTGGCAAACCAAGAGCATAGATAATAGGCTCAAGGATATACATGCTAAGTTTCATCGACTTTGAACTCTTAGGGCCTGTTTCAGAATGTTCGAGCAAGTTCCGGTTTTACTAACCAGATCATATTTAATAAATAAAACACTATCTTTGTGTTTCACAGTCATCGGTTTAGCCTATCCATCGGTTAAAGCTTGGAACGCGCTGCATGTTAACAGTCATTTTTATCATTCAGTTATTTTATGTGTTGCATAGCAACCCGAAGCCTTATAAGGACATTCTGAAACAGGCCTTAGTATTTAAAATATTACAAAACAACGTTTGTATCGAAAGCGCTCCAATACTCAATCATACTGTCAATACTCATGAACTCTACTCTTAAAAATGTTTTGAAAGGGAGATTTTTATGTATTGTGCAGATAAGTTATACTTATATTTGGTGTTTGTGCATTAAAATTTTGAGTAGAGCGGCACTATCTGTATTCGTACAACTTAGGTATCTTTATTATCTACTAGAATCATTGTCCAGGATACAATGTTACATCATATATTATTATGCTGTTTTTATATTTACTGTAATTTTTTGGTTACTGTAAGTATGTCTATGAACTATATTCAACACTATAACTACTACAACGGAAGCATTTAGACAACCTACAAGCCATAGCAAGCTCTCAGGCAGTCCAAATGCTCCAGTGTGCCCAGCGTACTGGCCGCATTGCTCCTTCTTAGCGCGGAGGCGCGGAGGTAAGAGCCGACTAAGGGTAAAATGTCTGAATGGAAAGCCATCCACTACTCATGGCACCGTTAACGTGAGCTGCTGCACATTAAGCGTGTAATAAGGTTGCCATCATGATAGAATACCATCTTAACATCAATTACTAACTGAAAGGTAGCGGGTATATCAACAGCATTAAAGAGAGGACTGTCATCAGGCTGCCGCCGCCACACCCGTCTAAATTACCTAAACCAAAACTTCATACGATTTGTTCATGTGTCGTGTCATATTGTGAGTGAAAACTGTTTAGCAGACATTTTAGGAGAATTATCAGGAGAGGTTGAATTCAGTAAACCATAAAACTAATGCCAAAAGTATTAGACAATGTTTTCATTTGTTTTGCTTATAGAATTATATACCTATCCTACCCCACCCCAGAATGGGTAAAAAGATGCTATATATACCTCGTATAAGCTACAAATATTATACATTTGCTCACTGACAACAATTTACCACGAGACGAACTAATTTATTAGCACAATACCATTCTACATTCTACGCAATTTTCCAAAGAATGTAGTGCATTATTGTGAAAGAGACAGACAGACAGGCAGACTCCTTCCCATCACATCCCATTATAAATTTTTCATGTGATTATATTACATAATTTATTACAAATAACTCATAAAACCAATGGAACTCGACTAACAATAACTCCCATAACTACTCGTACATTTGTTACTGGATTTGATTTTAATGACCACACATTCAGTACTTTCATATGATTATTTAATATATTGGGTAATTTTTAATGGAATTCAGTTAGATTTATTTATTTTTAACTGTTATATTTACTGGTTATTTGTAGGTTATTTTATTTTGGGAAGTATTGTAAGTTTTATGGCGTGTGTTACGTGAAGCAGAGGTGGTGTGGTATTATAAACTAACTAGCTACTGCCTGTGGAGTTACCTGCGTTATAATCGGTTTGGGCTCCTTTGGGAACTTTGTATGATGGTAGGGTATTTTACGAATGCCCGCCTGGCTAGCTACTACCCTCAAGTAGAAATAGTCACTAGGCACCTAACGGTGTATTCCGGCAGCTGTCCTTGAGAGTCGGTAATTCTAGGATAGCCTGAACAACATCATCGACCACGTCATCACTTACCATCAGGTAGTCAAGGTCATGCTATCAGCGAATAAAAAGATTACGTTCAAACGCAATCTCATCATGAATAATAACAAAATATCTACCAATTAATTTTTCATATTATTTACAATCTGTAGTGATCGCCATTTTTTGCTTTTCGGAACAATGCGGTTATTATTCAGCTCATAAATCTAAAATGACAGCGGTAATGTGCAAAAAGTGCGGTATCTCGAAACGTTTCGCTAATTACTGAAATGTGTTCCGTAGCAAATTATGCGTCGATTTTGACACTTTGTTCGCAAAATGTCACGGATAACATATTTTTGAGAAGACATGATACATTCTTAGCGTCATAGTATGCTTGAAAGTTGCATACATAACTTCTAGACCATACATCAGGTACCTACTGTATCAGCTGGATTGTCCACTGCTGAACACAGCTTTACCCATGAAGAGGGGGCTTTTTTTTAACGTTGTTGTGACGGATCCAGCCCGAGGCCTACCTGATGTTAAGCGGACTAAGCTCTGCTTATAACCTTGAGGAAAAGTTGTTAAGTCTCATGTGGCTATAAATTCACTGGCTCTCAAGCACTGCTGCCGGAACACACCGTTAGGTGCTTGGCGACAGATTTTCTCTTCTTGAGGATGGTCGCTAGCCAGGCGGGCAGTCACCCTTCCACCATACAGTGAAGCTCAAACCCGCGGCGGGATTCAAACCATGGACCTACTGCGCGGCAGTCCATAGCCAATGCCACTGAGCCATTACTGCTTCAAAAATCCTCACGCTTGGCAGGCGTCTTGAGGATCGCAGTTTAAGATATCAGTTTCTCGGATGCTAATGCTGCCCACCTTCCGTTATTTCACCTTTAGTCGCCTCTTACGACAGCCACAGGTAGCAATATGGGCGGTGACATTCTAGCCCGGCACCCTGTGGGCAGACCTACCTAGATTAATACTGGTTGCTAACAATATTAATAGCAAGACCATAGCACGTTCGTTTGAAACCTACTTTTTCTGAAACTATTAGCTCAAAAATGTACGATAAAAATCATATTCTTTATTAAGTGATATTCCATATAAGATTTTAAGAAAATCAATTAGTTCTATATCGGTAAAATTTAATCAACATGATTTTGAAGCGCTCGTAGCAGTGCATACCTAGTCGTTGATTTGAGCTGATCATATTATCACATCACCTGTCATGTGATATGATCTACTCAAGTAATAGACACACAAAGTTAAAGTAGGTGGTTTTCAAGTTCGCGAACTTACACGGCTCGATTTCGGTGACAAATAAAACATGGTTCCTCACACTGTATCGCGATGCTTTCGACTACGTCATATATAGTATATGTTCTATGCTTTCGACAGTGGAAGCTTTGTCATAGAACATATTTTAATACCACGGCTTTGTGTATTTTTAATATTAACATACACAAAGCCGTAGTATTACTTATAATATGTTCTATAACAAAGCTTCCACTGAAAGAAGAACATATTATGTTACCTTCGGCTTTGTGTAATTCAGGATACCTATATATTTTTTTAAACCTATCAAAGAAGACTAACGTAACGTAGGTATGTACTCGTATGTGAAGTAGTGATTGAGCTCAGTGGCATTGGCTATGGACTGCCGCGCAGTATGTCCATGTTTCGAATCCTACCGCGGGCTTGAGCTTCACCTTATGGTGGAAGGGGATTTGTGAGTGCCCGCCTGGCTAGCGACCTTAAGTAGAAAATCTGTCGCCAAGCACCTAACGGTGTGTTCCGGCAGCAGTCTTTGAGAGCCAGTGAAATTACTGGTAAATCAGACTTAACAACTATGTCTCAAGGTGACGGGCGCAGTGCAATTGACTTGTTACGAAATGCTTCTGTTAAAGGCAGAGGTTAGTCCTCTTAACATAAGGTGGGCTTCGAGCATAACATAAAAAAGTCGCCATATTCTTAACGGTGTGTTCCGGCAGCAGTCTTTGAGAGCCAGTGAAATTACTGGTAAATCAGACTTAACAACTATGTCTCAAGGTGACGGGCGCATTGCAATTGACTTGTTACGAAATGCTTCTGTTAAAGGCAGAGGTTAGTCCTCTTAACATAAGGTGGGCTTCGAGCATAACATAAAAAAGTCGCCATATTCTTAAAACGGGATTTCTAATCTGTGTTAAAACTAAAGCAGACACCAAAAAAAGTGGTCTTGGCGCCACCCGTCACACCTCGGTTGACCTCCTAACGCCTCCACCAACATCAAAAGACGGTAATAGCACCGAAAACAAATGAACCATGGCAAGGTTCATAATTCTACCGTATGCTCATTCCACAAAAAGTTTTTATGCCAAGATTGTTATATCCTGCCTATTTGTTTTGGCAAATATGGTCAAGTTTTGTGTCGTTTAGAGATATGGGATTTTAACACTGAGTAGGTACCTAGTTATGATTTCTGTACCGTTTGCCAAAAACTGACTTCCACAATTAACATATATGAAACACAAGTTCGTGCTATTTACTGTACATTTCCATTTATTCGGATTTAAATACTGTACTGATTTTGATGAATTTACTATGGGACCAGTTTGAAAGTATACCCTATCAAGACCAAGTCTAGAGTCATAGCTAAGCGTCATACTCAAGGGTACAAGGGCTGTCAAACAACTACAGAATAATGATAACATGGACAAAGGGACATAGTGCACGCTTGGGTAACACCATGGCGAAAGCAAGAAAGGAGCAAAAAACAGGTATGTGATGACGTAAAGAACCTAGCAAGCCTTCAGCAATGGAAGTGTGGGAACTACTACGTCATCACACCGAGAGAGAACAACAAAACCTGTGGAATAGGACAGAACAAGAAGCTGAGAAATAGCCTGCTGAAACTAAAGCGTATGAGGAACTGCGCATTGTAGCAGGCCTTATTACAAGTCACTATAACCTGAATTATTTTCTGCATAAAACTGGAGCAACAGATAGTTATCTATGTAGAGGCTGTATGCGAAAAGATGAGACCGTAGAGCATGTACTATTGCACTGTGAAGCCACGATAAGAATAACAACCGGACTACAAGAGTATTTCTCATCGACGACATACGGCACCACCATCACACACGTCACTGGAGCAGCCACGGATTTAGGACCCTTCCTAAATCCGTGGGAGCAGCTATGCCAGCGGTCCAAAGTCCTTCTCAGCTACATCAGGGAGTAGGGATGGCTTTGGTAGAAGCTGGCGGGGGAAATGCACAAAACACTTATTCTGTTATGTAACCGTGCGTGACATCACCTACCGGTCTCAACGGAAGACCAACGCTAGTCGTTCACGACTAGCACTATGTTGAGTTGAGGCCCTTTTGTGGCAAGGGACTGCAAGAACTTGTCTTAATTTTATATTTGTTTTTAAATTGGATTGTTTTTATTATGTTTTTGTCAGTTTTTTGTCATAAATATAAAGAGTATTTCTATTTCTATTTCTAAACACCCCGAGCGGGATGGCAGTGCAGGACACATCACCCCCAATTAGAATAAGAATACCCTTTTAAATAACAAAAAAAAAACTGCAAAATCGCTTAATAAATAGTGGAGTTATTTATTACTCATCGTAAGAATTTTTGACTTTAGTCAAAAGGTTCAATGGCGACAAGATAAATGTTAAGAACAACATTGTTATTGTTTTTTTAATACTTGCTTGGATTTCCTTGCCTGATTTTTCTCATGGGTTTTTCTGAACACTGCAATGAATATATTTAACTTTCATAAATACTTACGTCGTACCGTAAACGTCTCTATCCTGTTTCATTTATGGTAATGTACCTAAACCAATTAAAAACATAAAAATATTCAATAAAATGTTATATACATAAAGTGTTGGTTTAATATCCTTGAAAATTAACTAAAGTATTATAATTACACCATATTTTATTTTAAACATAAGTATTTGCCCCACATTTATAAATCATCTAGAAATAATTAATTTGTTGGCTTAACCACAACGTCATTACAATTTATTTTGTTCCCTGCGTATTGTTAGGTAGGTACTCGAGCTATGTGCTTGTCCAAACCATTGACCTATATATACTAGACGCGACATCTCAAATGAGGAAAGTCAACCGGTGCAAATATGCTGGCCGGCATACTCTCCCCCACGCGTAGCTGGGCACTCGTTAAGATTACACGCGCCTTACGTTTGAATATTGTGTATTATCAATTGTGTATTTTGAATACACACTTTTCGAAACTAAAGCGCGTGTAATCTCTACGAGTGCCCAACTGCGTGTGGGGGAGAGTATGCTGGCAAGCATATTTGCACCGGTCGACTTTCCTCGTTTGAGATGTCGCGTCTAGTATATGTAGGTCAATGGTCCAAACACGGATAATCCAAACAAATAATCTTATCGGTTGGAAATTACGCACAAGCACTTGCATAGTCACATAGTTACATTAATACATTTTAAATTGTTAATTAATTTTGTTTTTCAGACCGTTTGATCCTAACTTATACACTTTACACGTTACTTTATAGTACTTTTGTCCTCTATAACAAATTTATTGTATCTACTGTATAATATATTTTCAAATCTTAATATATTTTCAAATGTTTTTTATTTGTTAAAATGTTCTATATGAGACTGCCTTTACATGGGCGAGACTGCCTTTTGCAACACAGTTTTTACTTAAGCACAAGGCAGAGTTTCAACAACTTCTGTGCTTTGCAAGTTTTGCAATAAAGATATTATTATTAGTTTAATAGGATTTAAAATTAGGACAACTATATAATATTATCCTTAGATATCTTTGAGAAATGTTGCCATCCTAAGTTAATACGCTGACAAATGATAAACTTCCATCTCTAACAGAATGCGTAGGAGAGAAAGAGAGGTGAAAACGTAATCAGTTTTGATGAAAAACGAAAGAAATTTGATTGAGACAAAACTATGTGAATTAACTAATCTTTTGAAATAAGGTTTTGCTATTTTATTGTCATTATCAATTAAGATATTATCGTTACAAGCGTAATTTAAAGGCAATTCTTTGGTTTTATATCATCAAGATTTTAAATTCGGAATTAAGTTGGCCTTAGAAAATATCATCAATATTAACATACTTCTGACCCAGCACGGAATTCGGTCCGAACGGATACGTACCTGTAGTTATGTATATATATCTACCTATAGTTCAGCGAGCCAGGCATTTGCACCTTGCAAAGTGTCTTAGTTTTCTGGCCGCCTGAAGACTTGAAGAACATAGCCTCACGAGTGCCTCCTTCAAACAACAACCAGGACTCATGGTAAGACGTGCCTTCCGAAGCACGAAAACGCTGAGTCGTAAATTCCACTAGCTGCCTCTCATCCATCAGGCAAGCTTTGCTTAGAGCGGTGCCGCATTGAAATTCTTTATTTGCTTAAACATGAGTAAAAATTAAATTACAGATCTTTTTGCTAACAATAAACATTGTTAGCAAAAAGTTCGCCATGTTCTAACCTGTTTGATTAATGCAGTATTATTTTATAAAACCCATGGCCCTACATATTTAACTAAGCAACTAATACAAATTAAAAATGATTAGCCATGCATAGACTATTTGCTAAATTTTAATTAATATTTAAGATGTTTTCACTCCAAAACAAGTCAGACAAGTTGCGTTTACAGTCATCAATTTAGCCTATCCACCAGTTAAAGCTTGAAACGCGCTGCATGTTAACTGTCATTTTTATCATTCAGTTATTTTATGTGTTGGTTAGCAACCCGAAACTTTATTAGGACATTCTGAAACGGGTCCTAAATAAAATAAATAGTAACATATCAAAATGTAGACAATAATATAACCAGAAATACATTTATACGCACATCGTCAACATTGCAGTCATGACAATTATATTATAATATATTACAATTAATAAATGCAATTTCAAATTGTACCTAACATTGTACTTATCATCCTCCCAATGTGATGAAGTAATAGAAATATTTTTAGGCTGGGACTGGGACGCAATAACAATAACATTTCATTGTTTTCGAACCATTTCGGTTTTACCAAGAATTTTGTTTGCATCATACATACTTACTCGTAGAATGTAGATGATCAATAGGTATATTATATTAAATTAATTGAGCACACAACTGCTTATGTTATGACGTAATGACTATGGCTTAGCAATTGTAGCCACATATTCATGATACATAATTATCAAATGGAGAAAAGGCATGAATAATATAATATTAAATTAATAATATTTTACAATACAATACAAAAATTCTTTATTGTTTACCAAAGTAGTAGTAAATAACACTTATTAAGACTAATTTTCTATGGTAGTACAATGGGCGGTCTTATCGCTATGTAGCGATTTCTTCCAGACAACCATTGGATGGACAGAAACTAAGGAATAGGTAGACAGCTACTACAATAAAAGCATTTAGACAACCTACAAGTCATTGCAGACTCACAGGCAGTCCAAATGCTCCAGCCCAATACCAATTGGCAGCGTGGCCAGCATGCTGGCAGTATTATCGCGTTGAATTGGATATAAAAACTGACTCGATTTCTAACATTGCATATTATGAAAGAACTTTTTGAAGTCGGTTCTGATTCAAATTACTCAGAGCTCCCATTTTAATGGCTTAACCTCCACAAGTTGCTTCAAACTTTTCAGTGTACAAGACGAAGGTTCCGTTTTTTATTTAAAAATGTTTATTTGTAAATGTTCATCTTTATATTTGTGATACATACTGGTTACATAATCGATTTTCACTACCCATACAAAAAACAATTGAATGAATACCTCCCCCTTTTTGAAGTAGGCTAAAAAGCTATAGAAAAATACACGATCTCCACCGACAAGAGCGTAGCTGCGGTTACGCTTAGTTTTTGTTGGCTAAAACTAAGTATCTAGCCAGTGATTTATCAGCCAGATTGTCCACTACTGAACACAACCTCCCACATTTAGGGGGGGTTCGCTATAGTCCCCAAGCTTGGCAGGCATCTTGGGGATTGCAGATTATTGCTTAAGAGTTAAGATATCAGTTCCTCAGAAGGCGCTGATGCCCACCTTCCGCTATTTTACCTTTAGTCACCTCTTACGACACCCACAAGTAGAAATTGGGGGTGACATTCTAACGCGGCACCCCACGGGGTGACAGTTAAACTTAGGTGTATCCTATCTAGGTATTCACGGCTAATAATAGATTTAGGTAGTTGCGTTAGTCAAAAACTAGGTCTAGCTTTCCTCATAAATTATGAGGAAAGCTAGCATAATGGCCGTGGTTTCGATATTTTGGAAAGCTATGTCAAGCTTTTTTATATTTCCTTGGTTGTGGTCACTATTGCAGTATGAAGAATAAGAGGAGCTCGTAGGACAACTTTTTTCCATTGTTCGTTATTTTCGCAATGTAATTTTGTATTTGTTTGTTAGGCATTACTTCAACTTATCGTAATGTATTTTGATTGTAACAGAAAAGAAATGAGCAACTACCGCTGTGTAAGCAGGATTGGTTAACAATGGGTTCGATCATAATTCAAATTTAGAAGCCGCTCCGCAAATCCAGTAACGAACCGTATCTGAGCGTGCGTGTGTGCGTACGAGTAATCAGTGTTGCCAACTAAATAAAATAAAAATTCCCATAATGTTGCCACCGTCTGGTTTCGGGTGGCGAAAAGGGTCCGACCTCCAGTTTATTATGTTTAAAGATCTTTGGTGCCGACTTACCTGCATAAATTAATTTTATATGGGTATTTGTGAACGTTTTGTTATGATATTGGATATTAGTTAGCACTCGATGATTTAAGTACATATAATATTTTATAAGAGACGATGTTTACCGACAACCGAAAAGGATGAATAAAATACTAAAGCTTATTTTAAGTTGATACATTGTGATAAAACTGAAGTTATTTATATTTTGCGGTTGCTTTAGTAGCTCTTGGGATAATTTTTACGTTAGAATCGGCGATAGCCGAGCTGTTACAGCTATAGGCTGCGGTGCTACCGGTCCATGGTTCGATTTACACCGCCGGTTTTACTGCATGGTGGGAGGGCATATTGCGAATTGCCTGGCTAGTTACCAGCCTCAAGTAGAAAATCTGTTGCCAAACTCCTAACAGTGTGTTTCGGCAGCAGTCCTTGAAAGTCAGTAAAATTACAGGCACATTAGACACAACAATTGTATGTCTCAGAGTGACGGGCGCAGTGCAGTTCGTCACTTGTGATGAAATGCATCTGTTATAGGCATAAGTTACCGCTTAACAACAGATGGGCCTCGTGCTTGTTCCATCACAATGACATAAAAATAACCGAAGTATATGAATAGTAACTACAGAAGATTTCAATAACTGAAATGAAATTGTTACAGTCAGATACCAAATCCTACGGGTAACCGAAAAATTACACTTTCTTACCTTACTTGTAAGGTTCACAAGGGCTCGCAATGATCTCCACGCTAGGTAGGGGTCTTGTAGATCTCAGTGTAAAATGGCCGTTCTTTATAAGGCGCTGCTGCCCACTTTCCGTTATTTACCAACGGTAAAAATTTCGATGCTGAAGGATCAGTGAAAATACTTGATATCATTCTTGACATAATGCTTGCAATTCATCAGATAAACAACTAATAAGATGAGATAAAATAAGCGCGCCGGGTGAGGACGGCATTCTAACAGAGATGCAAAAGTTAATAAAAAATCTTTAAGAGACGCAGTTGCATTGCTTAAAATTTCATTAATTATAGACAACAGAGTACCAGCTACATGGTACGATGCCGTCATTACCTACTCTTATGCGTAAGAGGGAGACATCATAAAACTGGACAATTATAGTTAAAGTTCAGAGGACTAGGGACAGACATCAAGTTCTTTAATTTAAATTTACTTAAAAGAAACTAGATTTTCGTCAGCCGCGAGTACACGCTGGTTTTCGGTAAGGACTCAGTAAAATGGTCATCTTCAGTCTTTAATAACTAAGTTAACAGCTAGTGATAGGAGTCCTGCAGGGTGATACGATCTCTCCTTAGCTTTATACGAGTAGGTACACTCGCGTTAGAATACATTTTCCGACAGATAAGATAAAGAGGGAGAGGGATAATAAAGGACTGAGGGTAGATGGAGAGAGTAAAGAATAGCGAAGATGCTCTACAGGTATATTCTTGGATCCAGCAATGACAGTGTCATGTCTGATTCTCATCATGTGTATAAAAAAACAACGCAAACATAATAATATTCTAATTAATTAAAAGATTCAGGCTAATTAATTAAAGGATTATTTCGCGGAAATCCATATTAAATATTAACAAAAAAAAAATATTTTTAGAAAAACTCTTAGGTAACGCCACAAGTAAATATAGCACGCCTAAAATGAAGGTTTACAGGAATTCTTCAGTCAACGATAGTGATAAGACGATTAGATAACACAAAAAAATATGGTTCAAAGTTATTCTCATCGACGGCATCCTCACCACCATCACACACATCACTGGAGCAGCTATGCCAGCGACTCAAAGTCCTTCTCCGCTACATCAAGGAGATGCCAGCGACTCTAAGCCCTTCTCCGCTACATCAAGGAGTTCGTAAATGATGGCGGGGATAATGCACAAAACACCCCAAGCGGGACGTCAGTGCAGGACATATCGCGCCTAAATAGAATAACAAGAATAGTTCAAATTCATATCATATAAATTTGAATGTCTATAGAATCCAAATACAACCTGGCAATGACCCGTTATATGTAGTGATATTCTATGGGACTTACGATCGGGCAACTTTTATGAGATTGTGAACGAACACCACGCCGATCAAACAGATTGTTGCGTTTTTCTGCATTAACGACATGATTTTATTTATGGCTTCTGCAGTCTTATAAAATTAGGGATTGATGAAAGAGTCTATACAAGTTGTAAAATATTGCCAAATTATAATAAACCCTTTACAAGGGCAGTTTTAAATCATTTCAGTGTCAGAATTTTCAATCTGTAAACGATGCGGTAGTCCGTGTTAGAAAAAGATCAAATCGTACGTTATTCAACCTTCATTAATACAGCGCCAACAAAAGCCCCTAATGCGCGGCACACGTCCAGTCGGCAGCTAAAAAAGAAATTATTCTTAATTCAAAATAAATATCCTTTCGATTTCGTAAAAGGAAGTCCATCGTCAGTCACAATGGGATCCGCTCCGCGAGCGGCCGTCTCGAAGTCATTTAAAATATATTGAAGAGAGCGACAAAAGCGCGATTGTCCGGGACGGCTATAAACTTGACGTTTTTCCCTCGTGAATTAGTTGGGATTACCTCCCAATAGAAACTAATAAATCTCTTCTACATTCAAGAGAAGAGGTTCCATTGATTTTCCTCCGTAGAGTAGGCGTGATTGTCAGAGGTAATCTTCATAAATTTAACGTCGATAAGTAAAGCATTATGTACAATTTCAATGCTGTAAATTCCTCATTTCATTTTGCTAACAATCAGTCGTGTTAAAGTGATGGAGATGAGTTACGGCTCATACTGCATCTAAAGAATTGTATTCATTACGGCGGTTTTGAATTATTGCGTGGAGATCATTCTTAGGCTACCTACAAGTTCTTTAACTACACAATAATATGCAATTACTATCTTTACACTGGTTAACTGTTGGACGTAATATCGTTCTTTAGTTCTTTTGAATAGAGCAATACTTAATAGCTTTTCTTTGCGTTCATAATTATTGTATGATGTTATGAGGTCTTATGATGAGAAATATGGGTGTAATTATTTTTATTTTTGTGATGGACAATGCATGTGTTCCCTTCAGACCATTCTATTGTCGACCATGCATGGGAATAGTCCGGCACCTCATGATCTACACCTGAAACTTTGCTACTACAATTTTACTTTGCTTGTGCACGAAACTGTAGGTAATTATTAACAATCAAATAGGAGACGAATAATTAAGGAAATAAAAACGGTCCAATGGGTGCAGTATACGTTGAAATCGGTTTATTTAGTGTCAATTAAAATCAAAGACTATCCTTTGTAACAGATATCCCTGCCCGCGGCTACTGTTCGTGAGGGATAATAACCTTGTAGTAGTCCGTAGGATGCTGTATAGGCTAAACCTAAAATTATTACTCTATTTCAAGTACAGCTGCTGAAACACACGTGCTTGGGTACAGATTTTCTACTTCATAGTAGTAATTAGCTAGGGGAGGATTCGAACAATGCCCTATTATGTTGCGGAGAAGCTCAAGCCCAAGACAGTATTCAAATCCTGGAAAATGCCACAAGGCTGCTCAAATTACTGATCTAACTATGTAGTTTCATCGTGGGACTTGGACCTCCATTTGACTTATCCTGACACTTTCATCTCTCTGATGATATGTTCGATGAAAAAATCAGAGTATAACTAGAATTGACTCTATACATTTCAAGGTCAGCAGCTGCCTGTCAGCACAAACCGTAAGTAGTCTATTATATTTTCATAGAATCGAACAGAACTTAATCCCATTCAGTATGCTGAAAAAATAATGATCTCGTATTGTTGCGACGAAAGTTTTAGTAATAAATTAGTAAATTGTAATATGTCTCAGGACCACCTCAGTTCCATTTGTGACAGCATTAGCATAAGGCAGTGGACACAACAAATGTGCTTATCTCTGCCTCGGCCAGATTGCCCGTACAAGCCTCTTAATTGGGCATCAATATGCGCCCTAATAACGACGGTACGGCTGGGAGAAAATCCTAAGGAATATTGTTACTACAAGGTGATATTGATACAAATATTTTGATAAAATTGCTGGTTTTGAGAACGTCAATATCTAAGATGAAGTTCCTGATATTTGCTTATTAATTAAGGACGGTATTAGGTAAGATTTTGACCAGCTCTTGAGTACTTATTACAGTAATTGTGTAAGAGTCACCAATCACCATCAAGATTGGTTTATAAAAAACAATTTAAAATGAAATAAATCAGCACATTGCGAGTTGGACGCAAAAAGACATATTATATACACAGCAGTATCATAAAGAGTTTTAATAATTTTTTTTCGTAATGTTCGATAACCCTATCCAGAGATTTTATTACTGGATTTTCGACTACAATAACACACGTTTTGACGCTTGTATTCCGTGTTTTAACGAAAGGCTTTAGGGAAAAATAACTTTAAAACAATACACTTCTTCTATGGGGAGGAACCTATTACTTAATTATTTACTTTTTTTTTATTTTTTTATTGGTGATATAGCCTGAACAACATTTTCGACCACATCATCACTTACCATCAGTGGTCAAAAGCTAAACTATCGAGCATAATCTATATATAGATATATAATCGTACCATGTTTGTAGGTATTACCGTTTTTAAGATATAAAAAAAGGTTTGAAAAACACGTTTCTTGTATGGGGACCTCCATTTATCTCTAACTTTTTTTTAATATTAATATTTGACAATCCACCATAACAACACGTATTCTGTGAAATTCTCATTCGACTAACTAGGTACCTGTCCATTAAAATTCTGATAGACAGACAGACGGATAGCCGAGATCTAGTAATAAGGTCCCATTTTGTAGTACTGAACCCTAAAAAGTAAAGCAATAAACAATTTTAGCGATTTAAATAACTATTAGTAGGATAAATGGAGCACTTACGTCAAGCCGTATCGAGTCGTCAGTTAATTAAGATGTACGCTGAAAGCGGCGCATGTTCACTAACGAGGCGCTAAACACATCCGCCGACCGCTCGCTGCCCGAGTCGCCTTACTCTGATACCCTTTAATATACGAGTAGGTACTATAGGTTCAACCCCTTGCGATTTTACTATTTTCTCAACACTACCAGCCTGTTAATTGCGCGAAGTCGTCATTGCCGAGATGTATGATATTACATCGCTTGAGACAATATGTGAACCTTTTTATCGCCGATAGCTAGATATGGTTTGTGACGGAAAAATACGAGGCTGATGTTAAGGTGACTAACCTCTGCCTCTAACATATACATTTCGTCTGAACTGCACTGCGCCCGTTCCACTGAGACATACAGTTGTTAAGTCTCATGTGCTTGTTCTTCTTTCTAGCTCGCAAGGACTGTTGTAAGAATACATTGTAAGGTGTTTGGCGACAGATTTTCTACTTGAGGACTGGTAGCGAGTTAGGCGAGCATTGCCAATGTCCTTCCACCATGCGGTGAAGCTCAAGCGGAAAGTGGGATCGAACCATGGGCATGGCGGCTCGGCAGTCCATAGCTTCTGTTCGGCCATCATTGCTAGTAAAATTACTGGCACATGAGACTTAACTAATATATGTCTAAGGGTGACGAGCGCAGTAAAGTTTGTAACTTGTAACTAAATGCATCTGTTATAGGCAGAGGCTAACGCTGCCATAGGTGAGTCACGAGCTAGTTTCGCCATAATCCCGTAAAAAAAACTGTTAAGTGCATTCATGTTACACGCAGGCTCGTATTCTAAAAACGCCCTACTCCATCGCAAACTTATCTTATGAAGAGACATGACTGAAAACTAGGTCACCAATAACGACTACAAAATGAGTGAATGAAGTCATTGTACTACTTAAACGTGAGTATATAATGTCTTATACTCACGAGAACTTCTCCCAAGTAGATCTATAGGTGCAAGAACGCAGCATACATCCATTATTGATATCCCAAAAATACGTAAGTAACCACCTACAAAGCTTTCGCTTGACATAAATTAATACTATTCTTAGAACACTTTTCCAGTAGGGTGCCGGGTTACAATTGCACCCCCTCCATATATTCCAGTGGGGAGGCGGCAAAAGAAAACGAACCAGCAAGGCAGCAGTGCCTTCTGCAATCCCCAAGATTCTTTTCTGTGGTTTCCTCAGAACATATCTATCCACATTTTACGGCAGAAATCCTGTCCATTACATTTGGAAATATAAGCCATTTCCTGTCCATAATTTTTTTATTGTAATTGGTGCTGATAAGTTATCCTTTTACCACCATCTCACCTGTTGGTGAGTAATCATATGCTCGGGTGGTAAACAGCCTTAACATAGAACTGACCTCAAGGGCACCTGGTGGAACACACCATTCATTGCTTGACTTGACCAGCACTGCCCCATCCATTCATACCCAGGACCATGGAGTGATATTGTGGATCTACCTCCTGAATTTATTACTTGGCTGGAGAACCTGAAAATTGACATTTAATTTATAATATAATTCTAATTTAATTTTATTGACATTTTTATATTTTATTGTATTTTTGATGTAGTTATGTTACCTGTAGTCAAACGATTAAATAAATTGCTTGACGTCAGATTTTCCACTTGAGCGTGGAAAACCTTGCCCGGTGAGCATCCTTTAAATGCTTAACCACTATATAGTGATCCACAAGCATGCTGCGCAATTCAAAACATAATTTCCCAGCGCAGCAGTCCATTGCTGTTTCTAAATTAAAGGAAAAAGTTTGTACTAATTGGGTTCCAATAGGAACCCAATTTTGCGGTACAATGAAAAATCGTTAGGTACATCTGCTTAGTTTTGATAATCAAAGTTTGCATTTCAACCTTACAAATAAATAAAACACAGTCACACATATAATCCTGACTTCTAAAATATCCTCAACCAAATCATCATGTAGCATCAGATGAGAATGTTGTCAAAGGGTAGTCTAACGGCAACACAAAAAAAACTCGTACATCGTAGCGAACAATTTAGTTACGATAACGAAGAAATCTTCAACACAAAATTCAAATGACTTCTACAAAAATATATAAATGCACAGAATGATTTTCGCTATCCACAGAAACAAAGGATAATTCCGTAACACACGAGTAAGTTAACTTTGTATAAACAATACTACCAGATCACTAAATAGCCCTCCTTTAAGACCTTGCTAATTGTAGAACCATGAGCCTGAGATCATGACGACATTATCTTGTTTGTCAAGTCGTGGCCTTTCTGTTAGTGTCTGCTTTTAACGTGTTCAAACTTTTGCATTGTTTTTACGCAGCAAGAAATTAACAAACTCAGCAAAAAAAAACAAATATTGTATGCTACAAAATGACATGCTCTGCGACTGACATGACAAATACATTTTAATTTAATTTGATAAATTTACGAGGGTAAAAATTTAAGTCATTTGCGGTATTCGAACCCGCGTCCATCCACCCCTTTAGCCGGGGTATGCTCTAATCCAATTGAGCTGACATGACAATGAGTTATAACTCAAATTTTTCCTATCGTTCTTTAACCATAGTATTGGGATGGAGCGACATCTATAGTTCAACAACGCCATTGCTTATCTAAATTTCATCTACCTATTACAACAACTTTATCATTTAACTTGTAACTAGAATGTGTTTAAAATACTTCGTTGGATCTATTAGTCTATTACGTCACTATTTGATTTCCAAGAATATTCACACAAGCTATTTTTACAAAGGCACGATAATTACGTTCAATTAACAAGGACAGTACATTGTAATTGTAAACACTAATTTGTAACACGCAGTTTCACAATTCACAACTTTATAAGTGCCTTAATAAAGTTTAAAATGCATTTCGTAAATTGATTGCGCACCTTTGATGATGGAATCAATACACACATGTAAGATGTATTTAGCAACTGTTTGTATTTGATGATGTTATTAATGGTTATAACATACCGTTTATTGGTAGGAGTACATTGGACGATGAATGATTCATTGGATATAATACTAGGTAGACTACCTACCTACATAATCTTATAATTTGAAATTTCGTGGGTAGGCGTTAAATACACATCAATAAAAATCTTCTCATTTTATAATACTAAAAAAAATTATTAAAACAGGTTAAAATTGCCTAAATCTTATGTACAATTAAAATACAATAAACAATACCTGTCGGGGAGTGTTATCCTTACTTAAAACACACTAGAAATCACTTTTATCACCACTAAGAAATACTAAGCTGAAACTACACACAAAATGGATGCCATGCAAAAAACTGTGGCTGAGCTTCAACAACTATTTGTTCAGCGTATGGACTCTTATCAAGGTGAGCTCCAAGCCATTTCTTCTTCACCAACTGTGGCAGCTTTATCAGCGGACTTCACAGCATTCCGAGCTTTCATTATGACTGCACTTCGCTGCCTTTAAGAACAGTTAGGTATTGTCGTCCAACAACAGGATGCAATGGAGATGCGATGCCGCCGTAAGATCCTACTTTTTCATGGTGTCCCTGAGGCTAAGGATGAAGATACTGCATCAGTAGTGGTCAAGGCAGTTGGTCAAATGAAAGTCTCAAACTTCACAACTAACGACATCAGCCGCTGCCATCGAATGGGCCGTGCGTCCGCTCCTGACAAACCAAGGCCTATCCTGTTTAAGTTGCATGATCTAGACGTAAAAAACAGGATTTGGCATTCCAAGAGAGGGTTAAAGGGATCTAGTATGACTTTGTCCGAGTTTCTGACAAAGCCGCGTCATGAAACTTTTATGACGGCCCGCCAGAGATTTGGCATTCAAAAATGCTGGACAAAGGACGGCTTTATCTTCGTGTTAGACGCCGAAGGAGTGCGGCATCGAATCAGCAATTTCCAGGAGCTTGAAAAGATTGCTGTGCCAACTGCGACTAAAGCTGCATCTACAGTCGCCACCAGCAAATGCTATAGTAGTCTCTGAGACCTGGTTGAAAACTTGTCTTCCCACTATTTCTTACTCTTTGCCTGTTTTCACCTAATCCGCAACGATCGAACTGGCAGCAGGGGTGGCGGGATAGCTATATACCTCAAATCAAATATCCCATATTCGGTAATCAGCACATCGCTTCAACCTCCACCCTCCAACGCCGGTGAGCATCTGTTCGTGGAAGTACTTTTGTCAAATAATAAAATCCTGCTCGGAACCTAATATAGCCATTCCTCAAGTGTCAATTACTTTTCCTTGTTTGAGAAGATTCTAGAAGATCTTATCCCCTTATACAATCATAATATTATATTGGGTGATTTCAATACCTATCTCCTCAAGAAAGACCATCGCTCTAATTCCCTCGAGTCAGTAATTAGCTCTAGCATCATGCCCCCAATTGTAATCCCTCACTACTTGATTTATGCATAGTATCTTCCCCACAACATGTTGCTAAGCATGGTCAATGTCCCGCTAACAATTTTTCATATCATGATCTGATTTTCCTGTCGTATAAAATTCGGCCCCCAAAAGTAAAACCCAAAATTATTCTTCAGCGCAATTTTATAGATCAGGAACAATTTTCCAATGATGCCAGGGAAATTGATTGGTCACCGGTAACCAACGCTGTGACCGTCGATGAGCAAGTGGCGATCTTCAACTCAGTTATACGACAAGCATGCTCCTTTACGAGCCATAAAACTTAAGCAACGACCAGCAGCTTGGCTTACAGAAGACATAAAATTGTTAATGCACAAAAAATCCACTGCTAAATATAAGTATAAAATCCGCCCTAGTGACACTAATAAAAATAAATATGTAAAAATACGAAATCGCTGCAATATGGTGTGTAGGGATGCTCTACGTCACCATGTTCATAACTCCGTCGAGAACAATGATCCAGCAAAGATCTGGCAATTTCTTAGGTCGATTGGAATTGGTAAATCTCGCCAAGATTGTATTCCTAACAATTTAAATATAGATTCTCTTAATCTCCATTTCTCTTCAACATCTCCTATTGATGTCTCTGAAAAATCAAACACGATTCAATTTCTTTCATCCTTACCAATTCCAGACTACTTTCCTTTTATTCTTACGTACTTGTACGCCACTGCAGGTGCTTTAAAGAGACTGCGCAACTTTCTTCCTGTTACTACTAAAATTGCCCTAGTTCAATCTCTTTTACTCCCAATTCTGGATTACGCTGATGTCTGCTATCCAGATCTCACTGAGGAACAGCTAGATAAGCTTGAGCGTCTTCAAAACTTCTGCATCAGATTTATATTTGGCTTGCGCAAATTTGACCGCATATCTCAATTTCGATCTAAGCTCAAGTGGCTCCCTATTCGTCTTCGCCGGAATGCTCACATACTCTCTCTCCTTTACATTATTTTGTTTAATCCATTGTCCCCGCGCTATCTTAAGGAACGTTTTAATTTCCTTCACACTGCAAATACTCTTAATTTAAGGTCATCAGAAAAGCTATCTCTCAGTATGCCTCAACATAGCACAACTTTTTACGTTCAATCTTTTTCAGTCAGGGCTGTTCGACTGTGGAATTCACTACCGATTTCTATCAGGCAAGCCCAATCTTTAACTACGTATCTTTATTATCTTACGTTCAAAAGCCAAGTGAAACAGTTTTACTTGTCTGATTAATTACACCTGTACTGTTCGAAGCTGCTTGTCACTTCATTATCACAATTGTAGGATAGTTATACGATATGTACGTACTTATATACAAACATAGCATAATTAGTTATATATTGTATAGTGTGTGTGTGTGTGTATGTGTATATATAATGTAGTATTTTTGTATGTAAGCTTGTAAAAGTATATTGTTAGTATTTAAGTCATCTCTGTTGTTTGTATAGAAAATATTTCTGTTTAAAATTTTAATTTAGCAGTTGTTCAACCAGACTGTTAATGTTAATTTAATGCACCTCCGTCTTTTTACTCCTATTTCCTCTCCATTCAAAGGTTGCCTGGAAGAGATCGCTGTTAGTGATAAGGCCGCCCATTGTAACACTTAACTGTAATCCTTTATTTTTGTGTTTTGTTATAATGTAGTGGTGTGTACAATAAAGAGTTATCTATCTATCTATCTAATTATCGAAAAACAAAATTGACAAACGGTGGGTGTGTTTAGTTAGACATCCCTATGTTATTATATATCACATACTGCTTCCATAAACTTCTCTATTTTGGGCTATTGATCTCTGTAGCATTCAGTTTAAGTCTCTTCCTATTAAAATCCGTTCAAAAATTCCGTCAGAGATCTTCCACTATCGCCGTAGTTTGGATATTTGATAAACTTGACCACTCCGGTAAGTGACGATGTTGTCCAATGAAATGAGAATTAGGACTCAAAAACATCTATGAAAACGTCACTGTTAGCAGTTAACGATAAATTGTATTCAAAATGGTGTTAAAAGAATTTCCAACACCGTGGTGTAAAATTGAAACTTGTGGCTAGATGTGAATCCACTACCCCCGTTTGGCAGTCGACACTGACTACTAGGATATCAATAACTAGATCCGTCGTCTACGCTTTACCAATTTCCTTTGTTTCCAATTTTCCCAGGTTTTGTACATAAGTACTTATACACAATGATATGTATCACTTCAGAACAAAGAGCTCTAATTTCCTTAACCGCTGTTAATGCGCTTGAGCGAGAGACTAACTTACGCTAGACGTGTTATATCAAGAACAAAACTGAACCTTTTCTCAAGCGCATTAAAGTTTATAATAAAATACGTATTGGTCGTAAAACAGGTGCGTCTTATAATGCGTTTATCACAACTTAGACCCTTTGTATGGGAATATTGTCTTCGCTGTGCTTGGGAAAGTTCTGGAACAAATAATTTGTATGAAACGAGCCTCACCTATAAAAGCATTGCACATAATATTATATACCTACTTTTGAAAATAAACCTGGTACAGTTCCTGTCTTAAGAATTTATTGAATGTTCTACATGCTCCCACTTGATTGTCGTAATAAGTGACTTGGAGGGTTACTGCGCCAAATTAGTAGTAAGCTGCTGCTCACGTCAATGTGATAAAAGATTTTCTGCACATTGGGCGAATAATAAGGTATTTACCATCTTATAGCCCTCCTTAACCGAAAGATATTCCTAGTAAGAGATCAATCTCAGGAAGGAGGTTTGGAGTCATGAATGCGTCACAATATTGGCCTCACTTATATTGACTGAGCAGGGTAGGAAAATGATGATAATAGCCCGCTTACAGCATAAGCGCTTTAGTAATAAGCTCCTTCTCAAGTAGGAAACCATTCGCCAAGCGCCGTTTTTGTAATGACACGAATTAACAAACCCAAATCTAAGCTTAAGCTAGATTCAGATAATTTATTGCTGCCTTCAATAGTACCTACAAGTAGTTACAATAATTACACATAATATTGTAGTATAATAAGGACCCTCTCGGGCACAGAAAGATCCTCTGTTCTAGAGAGGAAGAAGTTATATTATTTCTATAATTGTTTTTTCTATATTTATTCATACAGAATCTACAGCTCTTGTTATAGATAGATACAACTTATATATATAATATATATATATATATATATATCTTACAGCCAATAACAGATTAAAAATTTTAAAATATAAATTAATATATTATATATAAGTTGTATGCATTTTTAATTGAATTAAGTATGATTCAATGTCAGAAGTAAGGTGAACTAGTATAATAGTATATTTATAGGAATTCGTCAATATTATGTAGTATGCTATACTAGTTACAAGCTCTTTCAATATTTTTTTTACCAAAATGTATGTTCACACATAAAATCTTTTAGTAACTTAATCTATTTAGCATTTGTCAGCATAGCATTTGAAGCAGTGGCATTGGCTATTTATTTATTTATTTATTTATTTATTCAATTAGAACGGCTTTAGGCCAATTACACTAATGATAAAAAAAATAATATTAATACAACATCAAAATCAATACATTGTTATAAAATTTAAGATACAATATCAATGTCAAACAAACTTAAATCATAATATATAAAATGTCAATTAATTATCATATAAAACAATACCTGTATTACTTAATTAGATTAATATAAAAAATGTCATGCAGAATGTAAAATGTATGTCAAAACTAATTATAATAGTACATGTCCAAAATAAAAATCTATCCTATACACTCACAGAGAAACAAACATTCCGACATAATGTCCTTCCATTTGCCAGCAAAGACGTCACAATCCTGTTTAGCGTTAAGTAATGCCTTGAGCGCGGTAAGGGAACGCGGTATCGGGGATGTCGCACGTGCAACTGTTCTACAGTTCGGGACGGCAAACAGTTCATGTTTTCTGCCCCGAAGGTACCGGTCAGGGACAAACAGACGGCACAACTCGCTACAGAGATCAGGCGCATCTATCTTCCCACGAAGGATTTTGCACATTGTAGCCAATTGGTCATGAGAGCGCCTGACCTCCAGAGAATTATACCCTAAGGAACCAAGCAAAAATCTCGTTGGGTACATGAATGGGTAGTACCCATACACGCGCTTATATAAATACCTTAAGAAAGCCTTCTGTACCTTCTCCAACAAGAGGGTATACTTCTCCTCGTGTGGATGCCACACACAGGCACTAGCTTCAAGTTTGCACCGTACCAACGCACTAAAGACAAGCTTGACGGCATCAATATTGCGCATATCCCTGGAGTTCCTCAACACGAAGCCCAGCCGCTGATAGGACTCCTTAGCAACCGTAACAATATGGTCATTGAAGGTAAGCTCACGGTCGAATGTTACGCCCAGATCTTTAACCGAAGTAGCTCGTGTTATAACATGTTGGCCTAATTTGTATGAAAATTCGATTGGGCGTCGCATTCGACCGAAAGTCATGACAAAACACTTTGAACAGTTGACCTCCATCTCATTTTTTGTACTCCATCCATAAGTGGAATCTATGTCCTCCTGCAGCTTCAAACAGTCCTCTACAGATGTAATGACGCTAAATAATTTCAAATCATCCGCGTAAAGGAGACACTTCGAGTGTTCAATAACTGCAGGAAGATCATTGATCATCAAGTTAAAGAGCAAGGGGCCCATTACTGATCCTTGGCTCACACCGGAAGGCGTGTGATAGGTTCCAGATTCATACAGACCATGACGAACATACTGCTGACGATGGCGGAGGTAATCAGCGAAGAACTTGAGAAGACTTGGGGAAAAACCCATGTCACTAAGCTTCTTCAGCAGAATGTCGTTGTTTACCCTATCAAACGCCTTCCGGAAATCAAAGTACACTACGTCTACTTGCACCCCAAGATCAAGTCTAGAAGAGATGAAGTCGACAAGTGTCAGAAGATTGGAATTCACCGATCTCTTACTTCTAAATCCATGTTGTTCGTTACAAAGGAATGGCTCGGTTAACCGAGACAACTTATTATAAAGGATGTGTTCAAAGACCTTTGCCACGGTTGGTAAGATGGCTATAGGGCGATATTCCTCGACTGAAACTTTGTTAGAGGTTTTCGGAATCGGGGTGACTCGCGATAGCTTCCACACAGGAGGGTAAACCCCCTGTCGCAGAGCAAGGTTAATGGCAAAGAGGGTAAGTCAAGATAGTCTTGCCCTCTTTAAGAAACCACGGAGGCACGCAATCAGGTCCAACAGAGCTACTAGGTTTTAGTTTCCGAATCCCAGCAACCACATCACAAGGTGATATCTCTGGTATGTGGATATAGTTACTCGAGGACGATGAGTCGTAGCTTGCTGTACTTATAGCATCTAGCTTGGGTAAATTTACTAAGAAAACACTAGAGAAATATTCAGCAAAACCCTCAGACGCCTGTTTGCCTTTCAGTGTTTTACCGTTGTAAACAACAGTAGGCTCAAATCCACCCTTTGACCTCAAACTTGAGATGTGGCGCCAGAACGCTCGCGGGTTCTCTTTAATGTTTTGCTCCACACCTGCCATGTACATGTCATACGCATCTGAGACACGAGTCCTAAGCCCCGCCCTTATGTTGGAAAACAATTCATAAGCACCACTTGATTGGTTACGCTTCCAATCACGATGAAGCTCACGCTTGCTATGGGCTGCCGCACAGCAGGTCTATGGTTCGAGTCCTGCCGTGGGCTTGAGCTTCACCGCATGGTGGAAGGGCATTTTGCGAATGCCCGCCTGGCTAGCTACCACCCTCAAGTAGAAAATCTGTCGCCCAACACCTAATGGTGTGTTCCGGCAGCAGTCCTTGAGTGTGAGATAGTGAAATTACAGGCACACGAGACTACTCTACAACAACTATGTCTCAAAGTAACGGGCACAGTGCAATTCGTGACTTGTGACGAAATGCATCTGTTATAGGTAGAGATTAATCCGCTTAACATCAGGTGGGAAAAAGTGACAACGTTAAGGAGTTCCACTCTTTCGTAGTACGCACGAGAAAAGAGGAAGCGAAGCGAACTAACCCACAAATAGCAATCATGATACACGAACCATTTTACGAACATAAGCTCAAAATTTATATTAAAATGTTTTTACCTTATAAGTCAATGTTCACAAGCGACCACTTATTCTGTATCTCTAGCCACCTAGGTAAGTTTGTAAGTCTAGGTTTCCCATAGGAACACATAAAGGGTATTACCAAGTTTACTACAATGTAGTCGTTTAAAACAAAGCAAACATCCTATATGGAAACCAATATACTATTTCTATTGGTCGGTGAACATTAAGCCACGCAGTTCGTATACTGTACTATACAGTGCCAGAGCTCTCTGCATTCAAAATTGTATTGATGTGACACCATCAAAATCTGCTTTGGATAGCACGCTTACATGCGTGACGAACAGACCTGATTTCAGGGATCTCATTGAAGGAAGAAGTGAAAGTGATGAAGTTGGCAATAGCACTTGCGATTCTAAATCGCTCTTTTGGGTTTTCCTTGTGTCTGCAGGATTCTATACCTGCCGTTATCATTACCCAGGCATACATAAAAGTCAAAGTCACGTTTAGTGTTGACGTTCCCAAAAGTATGCTCGTACCTCAAGACTCAGAGGTGCCCTTAGTCCGGTGGCCAACCCATCGCTTAAGGGCTGCGCTTTATTTTGTGGAGTGCCATGAAACAGCATCCATCTTCCTAATGTCTATTTCTAATTCCTAATACAACTAAATCCACATTTCCTTTGGAGTATTTGGACTTGCGCTGAGATTTTTTGTCAGCAATAACCCAACACCTTACCAATCCAACTCTTGGAAATACCTCACAGTGATGGGGCTTTCGTGTCTTGAGAAGAAAGTGGTACTAATGAAGTTAAAAAGTCGTAAATAACGTTTAAGTAGTGTACATTTTTAAATTAACGGGTCTTTGTTTAATATATCCTCTCTTATTTTACAAAATATAGGCCGTACAAAGAAGCAAACTACTCCAAACAAAATAAATCATTGAAATATTATTGTTGAGATAATTATATATTTTCACTAGCACTCGTAGTACACACCAATTGCTTAATATACAAAACCTTCGTTGGAAAATTTGAGTAGGTACACATAGTATGTAACCGTAATGTTCAACAGCTGTATGATGTATTTAAGTCACGCAGGTTTTAGACTTAGACTTATATGAATAGAAGAGAACAACATCCAAATTAAAGTCAATATCTCAGAACAATGGACGCTGGACAATGGTCCAGCTGGACATTTGATCCCTTAGATATAACGCTGCTTCAATAAAATTAGAAAACCAACGATAAATATAAGCATAAAAGGATAAGGATCTGGAAGGAATAGAAATTTACCCTTGAGGGCTATTCCACAAGAACTGATTGAATCCTAGTGTACTAGAGTACACTCGCGGCCACCGCTGGGAACAGTATTGCTGAGTACCTAGCGATCTAGGTCTCTGTCTCTCTTAGTACTGTGCACTTAAAGTTCTACCGAGCGTCAAGTAAATTACATTAGCAAATTGTGCAGCTAAATGCTGTGAGAAGCCACTATGGGAAATGAAGATGGATGGGGGCCCACGGATGGGAGTGGTGGCGTTGACCTGATTTGATGAGCACATAAAAGGTTTGAAAAGGTGCCTACTTGATACGAAAGCATATGTGATTAGAGGTTATAATTATTACCTAGTGAGGTTTAAGAAAACGAGGTAGCTGATTATTAGAATCAATTATGGTTTAAATCAGGCATATTATTGGATTCATTGAGATGAACTCGGATAAGTTAATAATATATTCAAAATACAATTTAAGTAGGTAGAGTCGTAAAAAATGCAGAAATTCACAAAAAATCATAACGGATATCGTTGAATAAATACCTCACCTAATAGGAAGGGTATTCTCATAATTCCCACGCGTGGCAGGCGTCTTAGGGATTGCAGTGTAAAATGGCAGTTCTTCAAAAGGCACTTGGTACCCACCGTCTATAGCCTGTTTATTTTAACAAACGAGTACTGAGTATGTCTCTCTCACATTTCCGATATTGACAGAGTGAGATGGGTCATTGCAGTCATTCGTCAATACCCTTGTTCTTGTTTTGAAATTCTTAAGCACAGTTCATATTGAATATCTACTTCTAAAATTTACTGTAGAAAAAAAATCGTTAATATTTAAATTTGCATATTTAGTATATTCGTAACAAAATTTTCTGTTCACGTTTATGATATAAAACAATATTGTAAAAGTATATATATTATGCACTAGAACATATAATAAAATAATTCTACTATAATTCTTGTAATCTTAAAAATGTTCCTCATCTTTTTGATATCTAACATATTTTGTACATTATTGAGAAATGGCCACCATTTTTATCGATCCACTTTAGCTACTCCTTGCAACGTTAAAAAGAGTTCAGACTTCATAAATCTTATAACTTTGTTATTTCCTGCCATAGCCCTTTACTTGAGACCAAACGAATGCAATTGGGTTGAGCTCACAGTGATACGTAGGCAAACGTATGACGAGACGATTTGTTGACTTAGCTAAATTTTTTACAAAACTTTTTTGGCTTACCCTCATTCAAAATTTGCTACTTTAGTATTGATTCGTTAAAAGCAATATTTTTCGACGCGCAGATAGTCGAAGACTCAACTGTATGTATCTACATATTACTACAGAGTTGGTGTGGAACGGACTGCATGTTGATTCCGTGGACCAATAGCAACGCAGTAAAATTCTCCGTACTCGTTTGCTAAAAATAACAGACTATAGTATTCATCGTACCCTTAGGTACCCTATGTCCCTTAAGATCCCTTTCGACTCCCACAAGAAGATATGGGGGTACAATTCCAGCCTAGCAAATTTTTATTTGAGATATAAAGAGGGATTAGGAACTTATGCAACGAGTGTAGTACTATTGACTAACCTTCTGCTAGTATTGCTCTGAATTATCTGCTAGAATTGCTTTGAAGCGCTCGTAGCTGGATTTGCTTAGCCGTTTTTGAACGATTAGCTAAGATAAGCAAAGTCCGCTGCGGTCATAATTGGATGGGTGACGGCTAGTGACATTACTAATGAGCGCTTCCGTGCTTCAGAGGGCACGTTAAGCCCTCGATCATGGCTGTTGTCTTAGGATGACAGTCGTTATAGCGTGGTGGTAGGTTATTTTGCGAATGCCCACCTGGCTAGCTACCACCCTCAACTTGAAAATCTGTTGCCAAGCACCTTACGGTGTGTTCTGGCAGCTGCCCTTGAGAGCCAGTATTTCTAGAACAGCCTGAACTATATCTTCGACCACATAATCACTTACCATCAGGTGAGATGTTGGTCAAAGGCATAGGAATGTTCTATCACTTGAGTAAAAGTAAAAACTTCAAATTAGGTCCTTGTCGCAATGTTGTGGAATTTTCCTGATTTTATAGTAACTTAGACGAACGTTGACACAGAAGGTTAAACTGTCTTCCTTCCATAATATCGTAATGAAGGTGTGCCATCAACGCGATAGCTTGCGGATCCACGGCCTAGTGTCCTCTAATGAGTTATAATAACTGCCACCCACTGAGGCTACGAGGGTTCATTTGTGAGGAATGGGCTTATACTACAATAGGTACAAAATTCTTGACAGATTTTGCTGAAAGGCTAGCTATTGGCTATCTTTCTTGTAATAAATGGTATTATTATCAAATATATTAGCAAGAAAGGCCTTGGAATCAGCTTGGACTTGGTCATTTGAAGCGCTCGTAGCGAAGTTTGCTAAGCTGTTCTTAACCGATCAGCAAACTTAAGCAGCGTCCGCCGCGGTCATGAGTTGGATGGGTGACCGCTAGTGACATTGCTACTGAGCGCTTCCGTGCTTCGTAGGGCACGTTAAGCCGTCGGTCCCGGTTGTTGTCTTAGGATGGCAGTCGTTATATCATGGTGGTATGGCATTTTGTGAATGCCCGCCTGGCTAGCTACCACCCTCAAGTAGATAATCTGTAGCCAAGCACCTAACGGTGTGTTCCGGCAGCTGTCTTTGAGAGCCAGTAATTCTAGGTTAGCCTGAACAACATCTTCGACCACATTGACCACATTGACATCACTTACCATCAGGTGAGATAGTGGTCAAAGGCTAACCTTACATACATTAAAAAAAAACTACATCACTAATTCGCAAGATCAGCGACCAGAACAAACCATTAGGTGTTTTGTTCCACATTTTCTGCTTGAGACACAATACAATACAGAACAGAAGGATCAATCCACAAAACCTTTCAATAAATAAGCGACCTTAGCTACGAAGCAATAAAGTGCACTTCAGCTCGCGTAGAAGTACCTAATATTTATATTCACCTAAAAGCCAAGCCACTTTCTATCGCATAGCTCTGATCTCTTCTGACGCGGCACGCACCGTACAATAATCCCCTCTGGACGGATACGCCGATGTACCTACAAGTTGCTCTGTATCTAAGGTGTGGAGTGCGCCAGGCACAGATTATAGGGGATAATCCGTCGTGCCAGGCCTGCATAAGGGTAGCCAGACATGCGTAGAATGCATAACCTCCAAGCTGTGAGGCGTAATATCGTGATAGCATTTGACAAATTGACCATCCAGTTGATCCAATAGACAGTCGAAACTCAATGGAATATAGTTTATTCATCGCTTTAAGTTTAAATATGAAATTCGCTGATTTTATGACTGATCATATCGCCAAACAGTCTCCTCACTTCCATAATTTAAAGGTGTCTTCTAAAGGTGTACCCACAACACGATAGCTCGTGTACCCGCGGATCAGTGCCTTGGACCTCTAATGAGTTATAATAACTACCACCCAGAAACACGCTACAGAGATACAGGTGTGGAGAGGGCTTTACTTTTTGCCTTGGTCATATTCGAAACAATTTTTTGTAGTTGATACAACTGGTTTTTTTTAAACAAATTTTCAAATTCAATAAATTTATTTTGCAAAACGAGTACATACAGTAACACCTTAGTCAGTATTTAACAGTTTTTGATCGCCATGCGTTAGCTGGTTTGGCATGTAAAATAAGAGAATTATTTGTATCATAACTTCGTCCACAAAAGTGATCGATTCCATAACAAATATACTGTATCTAGTCTTATTTCGTGTTTTCTAAATTTAATTGTAAATCTATCAGAAAATAAACCCAGGATTCGTTTTAAGCGTAATTATACTTAAGAAAAAAAACAAGTGTCTGTCAATAGTTTCAACAACCAAAAGTGCTTTTCAAAAGAGTCACTTTTCAAATTCAAATTCAAAATCATGTATTCAATTTAGGCGTCTACGACGCTCTTATGAAGGTCAATTACAAATTTTAATATTGAAATATTCCAAATTGTACTGTCTTTTGCTAGTTTAACCACTAAAATAGTTAAAACAAAAAGCCGCCTCCAGTCTTGTCTTGCCCTCGGCTCGCTGTACGCTCGGCGACGACTTCATTAGAGCGCGTCAACCGTCCGGTCACGACGCCTCCGATCAAGAATTGGAGATCCATTCATTGGTAAATTGATGCATTTTATACAAGTGAAGAGTATAACGACGAAGTTACTACTAACAAGGTAGGTGGTACCAGTATACCTCATTTGAATTACATAAAGACACTCATAGGCCATAAATGAATAGGAAAGCTATGACTGTCTTTGTTTGTAGATTTATTTTGTGACCAAGCTAACCTTTGACTACAATCTCACCTGATGTTTTGTTTTACGAAGCGCTCGTAGCGAAGTTTGTGAAACGCTTGTAGCGAAGTTTGCTTAACCATTCTGAATCGATCAGCAAAGTTAAGCAACGTCCGCCGCGGTCATGAGTTGGATGGGTGACCGCTGGTGACATTACTACTGAGTGCTTCCGTGCTTCGGAGGGCACGTTAAGCCGTCGGTCCCGGTTGTTGTCTTAGGATGGCAGTCGTTACAGCATGGTGGTAGGGCACTTTGCGAATGCCCGCCTGGCTAGCTACCACCCTCAAGTTGAAAATCTGTCGCCAAGCACCTAACGGTGTGTTCCGGCAGCTGTCCTTGAGAGCCAGTAATTCTAGGTTAGCCTGAACAACATCTTCGACCACATCATCACTTACCATCAGGTGAGATAGTGGTCAAAGGCTAACCTATCAAGCATAAAAAAAAAAAAAAAAACATTTTTGTGTCGGCACAAATCCGAGGCCCACCTGATTTTAAGCGGACTAACCTCTGACTATAACAGATGAATTTCGTTACAAGTCACGAATGGCACTGCGCCCGCCACCTTGAGACATATTTGTGCCTGAAATTTCACTGGCTCTCAAGGACTGCTGCCGGAACACACCGTTAGGTACTTGGCGACAGATTTTCTACTTGAGGGTGGTCGCTGGCCAGGCGGGCATTCGCAAAATGCCGTACAATTTTTCTGGTAGGTATAGGCATAGGTTAATCCGCTTAACATAAGGTGGGCCCCATGCTTGTTCCGTCACAACTCCATAAAAAAAAAGACAACAACGCACACTAATCAATCGCGTCGTCTCGGGATAAACTCTCGAGAGGATGAGTACCTTTACATCATTCGTACTATTGGATAGTACCATTAGTGAAAGTGATACTAGTGTCGATGCGGTGCCGCGGCGATACGTCTGCGTTGTCTTTGAGGTGGAGTGAGTCGCAAAAAGGCAAATTTAGTACATATTTTTTAGAAAAAGTGTACGCCGTACAGAGATCAATCAGTACTCAGTACTTAATATTATAAATGCGAAAGTAACTCTGTCTGTCTGTTACGCTTTCACGCCAAAACTACTGGACCGATTTGAATGAAATTTGGTATGGAGATAGTTTGAGACCCGGGAAAAAACATAGGATAGTTTTTATCCGACTGCGAAAAAAGAGGTTAATGTTTTCGTGCGATAACCGACATACGCGCGGGCGGCGCCGCGCCCGGAAAGCTAGTAAAATATATAATATTCTATAGGATATTCAATAGCAAAGACTATGCCCGATCAGACAATACGATACCATATATTTCTCTCGATAGTAAGTTCTCTCTCTCTCTCTAGTCTCTAAATTTACTACAGCTCTAATTTCGTTCAATCAAGTTTTGTGTCGATATTGTAAATCGTATTCGTATCAATGCAAAATTTACTTTTAATAATTATGTTACCACGGGTTAAAGTACCTAAAAGATTATATCTGTTTTTAAAATGCTAACTTTAAAATGAATTTAATTAAAAAAAATTCGCTTACTCTTTATAATTATTGCGTATTTCTGTTTCGCTTACTCGAATGCGGATATAGGTCTATCTACTTCTATGAGCAAATACTGCGTGAATAGGACACATGATAAATATTAAAATTTCTGACTGTAGACCAAATATGTTCTTATAAATCATGTGACAAATAAAACCAATTAGTCACCCCGTGACCATGATGCAAAGTGTTTGAAACGTCGGGACAAAAATAATGATAAATATACGCGATTTAAACCGTTTAAAGTTGTTTAATTACTATAGATCTCTCCATCCTACGCCCTTAGTCTGCCATTTTTCATAGCCAACTTCGTCTTAAGGTAGGTTAATCTCGAGATGAGCGTGTTAAATTTTATGTTCTATAACAACCGGGCAAAACGTACTGACTCATTTACGTTAAATTGTTTTAGATGGCAGATTATCCATGGATCACCATGGATAATTTGCTATAAAGTAATTTAATAGACATTATAATGTTGCTGTAAACTAATATCTCATATGTATAGAAAGGCAGTATAATTACTTACGTTTTTTGCATGGTGGCAGGGCATTTTGCGAATATCCGGTTGGCTACCTATCACCCTCAAGTAGAAATTCTGTCGCCAAGCACCTAACGGTGTTTTCCAGATAGCTGTCCTTGAGAGTCTGTCATTCTAGGTTAGCCTGAAAAATATCTTCGGCCACATCATCACTTATCATCAGGCGAAGTCAAAGTCCTATCAGTTATCTACAAAAAAAGCTGAAATTTTTGACAAGGGTATTTTTGTAAAATTATTACTGTATCAGCCGGATCCGTCCATGAATGGGTTTGCCATAATCCCCGCGCTTGGCAGGCATCTTGGGGATCTCAGTATAAGATATCAGTTCCTCAGCAATGCCTTGAGTATACGGCACAAGGTAAGTTGAATTATACATTATGTTTCTCCATCCCAATACGATGGTTGAGGAACGATAGGAAAAAATTGAGTTATGAGTCATGTTCATGTTAGCTCGGTCGGTCGGAGCATACCCCGAATAAAGGGGTGGATGGACGCGGGTTCGAATCCCGCACATGACTTAAATTTTTCCACTCGTATATTTGTAATATTGTAATATGTACAACTAATTTACTTTACAATAACATCTATACTAGGTCCCATTTGTTGCTTAACCTTACTTAAACAATACATTAAGAAATTATCAGCTTTTAAATCTACAACCACACTAATCATTATAAAGCTTCGTTAAAACCCTAATAGACAATTCTAAAAGGCTAGATAAAGGCTTTATTAGACTGTACAAAACTAACAGGTAAAATTACAGGGCCGGGACACCTTAGGTAAGTACTTAAACCCATTAAGGATTTCTGCAGATCGTGCGCGTTCTAGGGTTAAGACCTCGGGGTCATTCTAAACCAACATTATTTTCAGTGAATTAGTTTCTTTGTTAGAAAGAGGATAGAGCATTTCTAATCTGTTTTTGCCACGAACCTGTAAATTGTGGAATGCTCTTCCACCTGAGGTTTTTCTTCAGGTCTACAATCTGGACAGCTTCAAAAGAGGCGTGAATAGAGTGGTTACTCTCAATGGTTGGCAACGCACCAGTAATGATGCGGATATGACAGGTGTTCATAGGCGGCGGTGACACCTTACCATCAGGTGGACCGTCTGCTTGTTTGTCACCATTCAAAAACAATAGCTAACAAATTAACGTATACAACGGCCGGGCTTATTACTGAAAGCAATTTCTTCCAGACGAAATAAGATAGAGGCCTTATTGATTTCCATAAGGAGCACGTAACAAAAAAAAAAGACATATGAGGTTCAATATCAACGCGCACTGTGACGTGACGGCTACAGCAAAATGTTTAGTCATAAATATGTATAACTGTCAAATAATTAATCACTTCCTTTTAAAGGGATCATAATTCAGAGGAGCATTGTCTCCAATAAAAGAATTGTCAAATCGTTTCGACAGCGTCAGTTCCATAAACATGTTTTTTAAAATCCGAAGAATTACGGTATTCAACGAGGTCCATTTCTACAATTTAGAAATGGATCTCTTTTTTCGCGGCGCGGTGTGCACCTTGAAAATTTTAGAAACAGATTTTTAGAATTTCGTCATAAATGGCTAAGACAATATATTGAATTAATTTAATCCTAGAGCATCATTAACGACAACAATTGAATTTCATTCGTAAAATTCAGAATTTGGGTGCGTGTGCTCAAAAAAATATATCGCAAGCCATTTTAGAACGCCAATAATACAAACCAAAAACAAAGACAAAAGCTTATCATCTTACCAGTAGTAGTTATCAGTCACATCTTATATTTTGTCCCTATTTAAGTTGGTCGGTACTCGATCGTGCGCTCGTAGAATCAAAGCCTCATGAGGATGTTTCGTGTAGGAGCGACACGCGTCAAAAAATCTTTACGTTTATGACGTCACCTCGGCTTAACAGGAAAATTTTATATTTTGTAAGTGTTTTTATGAAATATTAATTTAATGTTTTCTTAAAATATTTTTTAAATATTTGCTTTTATTAAATATGTATTTCCACAAAATAACTCCTGAATCTATTCATTATCTAATTTGTCCACTTGTTCGTAACCATCTTATGGGGATGGAGCGACACCTGTAGTTCTACTCACGTAGTACTGCAAACATTGAATATAATTTTTCCTTTTATAATTTTGTAAGGCACTTAGTAGGAATGCTCGAGGAAGAACTATTTTTCTAAAATTCTATATTTCTAATTGTTTCATATCGTATGTGTAATGTAAACTAACGCATTCGGTTGCAGAATACCGCCTTCACCCCAGCTATCTGCACAACTATCTCGGTGGGTGCGCGAGGCGCGCAAGCCTCTAATTTGTAATTACGTCTGCAGCTTGCTTATTAAGTCATTACCTGTGCACGGAGACCCAGACATAGATAAACAGTCTTACTAAACTTTCTATCACATTATAAGTACCATCTGCAAGCAAACGCACCATATTTGTGCTATTGTTGTTATGATTTCCGAATTGATTCTGCGAGTACTGTGACGTAACGTAACACATTTTTCGTCTTTTTCGTGCAGCTAGCCCACGCTTAGTAGGGTCGGCGCTAAAGTACTTTTTTGAACAATTATTCTTGTCATATTAATGCGACGCGTGATCAAAAGACTGGCACTTATTTGGCTCAACAAATAAGCATTGGGATTCAATGGGACAATGTTGCCAAAAAATATAGTTCGTAGTATTTTGTTATTTTAATACTAAGACATTCATACACATACACAAATATATATAATTATTATCTTCTCGTAGTCATCTATATGTTCTTCAGCCATTTTCTGTCCCTAAGTCCTGATTGATATTCAATGCTCTTTCCCTTCTATGACAAACTTTCCCTTTCATTCTAATCCCTACTCATGACATACCTACCCTTATCATACGCAATCTACTGATAATTCTTAGTTAGCCTGAACAATATCTTTGACTTCACCATCACCTACAAGCAGGCAAGATAGTGCTCTTGCAAAGGTCTCTTTAAAAATGTATCAACAATAAAAAAATACTGCAATTTTCAAGCATCCTGTAATCTTGTCCATTGTATAGTAATTAGACAACTTTAAACGATTTAAATCGCGTATATTTATCATTATTTTTGTCCCGACGTTTCAAACACTTAACAGTGATCGTGGTCACTATGTGCTACGGGTAATAAATTCAAAGTGTTTGAAATGTCGGGACAAAAATAATGATAAATAGACGCGCTTTAAACCGTTTCAAGTTGTTTAACGACGATTTGTGTATAACAATCGCGAAAACCTAAGAAAACATTATTGTCCATTGTAGTTACATTACAACGCATCCATCTGAAAATTATGAAAATTATATATATGTCTGCCACATGCATTATCTTTCCTTAAGTAGGTACCTCTGTTATGGTCCAACATTTGAGCTTAAAATTACAAGGTCGTAAGACAAATTCGAATATTAATAAAATATTTGATCGAGTTGATAGCCCTATGATTTTTACTCATGCAGTGTGACACTATCATTTCTAGAGAAGAAATAATACTTCACGCAAATAACTAGGTAAGGGTACACCCTGTTGACAAAAATAGGGTTGCAGAATACATTCTGCAAGCCTATTTTGTTCTATGTAGATTATTTTAGATGTGGCGGAACAAGCGCGAGGCCACCCGATGTTAAATATATAACATATAACAGATATAACAGATGAATTTCGTCACAATTGACGAATCACACTGTGCTCGTCACCCTGAGATATACAGTTGTTAAGTCTCATGTGCCCGTAATTTTACTGGCTCTTAAAGACTGCTGCCGGAACACACTGTTATGTGCTTGGCGACAGATTGCCTACTTGAATATCTTAATTACTTAATGGCTCTCAAGGGCTACAGCTGGAACTCACTGTTTTGATTCCCTATTTGTGGGAGGTAGCTAACCAGGCGAGCATTCGCAAAAATTCCTTCTACTAGGCGGTGAAGCTCAAGCCGGCGGCAGTGGTGATCGAATCATGCTCCTGCGGCACTGTGATCCATACCTATTACCGCTCGGCCATCATTGCTTTAGTCCTAGCCAAGACCCCAGTCCAGCTAACCCATCATTCCCAATAAAACATGGCTCCGTTTATTAGAATGGTAGTAGTAAGCAAAGACAGAGGTGACAACTAGTATATTGTAAACACAGGTAATTGGCAAAAGCGGCGTTTGCATTGTCGTAAATTAAAGATCCGAACCCGCTACCCTTGGCCTCGGGTCGGGCGTTTTGCATTTTAGGTTAATTAAATGGTTAAAACATTTGTTATCGGACTCCATGGTGAACAGGGCTTAAATGCCATATTACATAGGTGTGGTTTAAATGGGTTGAAAAGATACGATAATGTTTTGTTCAAATGTTTCTGGACGAATGTGATTTTGTTAAGTTTGTTGTGAAGGTTAGTTTCAGTACTGTCGAAGTAAAAAAAAATTAACTCAAATGGAACCGACTTTAAAACTAAAAAGTATGAAATACCTTGTTAAAGTCGGCGCCATGCTGATTCAAAATACTCTGATATCACATTTTCATGGCCCGAATTTTTTTGCCTTATAGTTTTAGGTTAGCCTTGAAAAGTGATAATGCGGTCGAAGACAGGCTAACCTAGAATTACTGGCTCTCAAGGACAGCTATCGGAACACACTGTTAGGTGCTTGGTGAAAATTTCTACTTGAGGGTGGTAGCAAGCCAGGCGGGCATTCGCAAAATGCCCTACCACCATGCTATAACGACTGCCATTCTAAGACAACAACCGACGGCTTAACGTGCCTTCCGATGCACGGAAGCGCTCAGTAGTGATGTCACCAGCGGTCACCCATTCAACTCCTGATCGAAGCGGACGTTGCAATGGCTTAGCAAATTTCGCTACGAGCGCTTCAAGAAGTTCAGTTTTCCTTCAGTGCGGCAGTCCATATCTATTACCGCTCGGCTATCACTGGTTCAAAACATGATATCTCCATTTCTAAGGTACCTACTTTCCTAAGTACTAACATAGGAGCAACATTGAAATCGGTATGCAGTAAAGTACTTTTTAACCTCTTGCCCAAGGATTACCAAGCAAGCAGAACGTCAAGAAGGCCGGCGCCGCGCCGGAGACGAATAATAAAAAAAAAACCGCGTGTGGTATTTAATTGATGTCAAATATTGGTACAGACACGGCAATTAGTTGTGGAGACCTCCATGACGTGACCCGCCGACGCCGGCCGGGTTACGGTTGACCGAATAGACGACCACTCACATTCAGGACTTGGCCATAAAAGCCAAAAAAGTTTTCTACAAATAGTTAAAGGTATTTGAAATGTCATTGTTCTCAATATGAGAATAACAGTACATAAGTACATCAGTTATGCAGAACTCTTTAACCTTATTCCATCTAACCAATTTTACTATCTCTCGTCTCGACACCGTCTTAATGCTCATCTTCACATTTTGCAGCCTTGGAAGTTTCGCACCGTCCGGCGCGTCCGTTTCAAGTGGTCGTTCATGCATGCCGCATACCTACCGTTAAAATGTGGAAAGACCTTCCTTGTTTGGTCTTTCTTCATAAATGCAACACGGGGTCATTAAAAAAGGGGATTAATCGAGTCCTCAAGGGTCGGCAACGCATTGACAGTACTAATAATATTGTAGATTTATATAGGCGACGATAGCCGCTTACCATCAGGCGGGCCGTATGCTTTTTGCCGCTCATCACATAACAAAAAAAGTTATTTGGTAGAAACAAAAAGACCACCGTAACCCACGTCGGAAGAGATCAGACCTATATGCGATATAAAGAAAGACACCTTGTAGATAATATATATATATAGGTACTCCGTGCTGTGCGAGCTTATGTGCACTATATTTTTTTTTGCACCGTAAGATCGGCCACTGTAACACTTTTAAGATTTGTTAACCAACTTCCAAAAAAGGAGGAGGATATCAATTCATCTGTTTTTTTTACATTCCAATAACTGAAAAATATGTACCTATCTTGATGATATATTCGTTGAGAATGAATGATAATCGAACCCGTAAGCAGCAAGGGTCACTAAAAAGATTGAAAAATAAAAATAAAAAAAACATTGAACCGACTTCAACACCCAAAAGTGTGAAATAACTTGTCGCAGTCCATGCGCATTATTGTGATAATAGGTACTTTTGAACCATCATGGTACCGACTTCAACAAGTTATTTCACACTTTTGGGTGTTGAAGTCGGTTCGATTTTTTGTTAATTTTTTTTTGTGACGTTGTCTCCTTTGTTGTGGTGTTTCAATTAAGAATTCTATCTATTTATCTTAATGGCATTAAAACATTGTCGTATACAGGGCCCAGAAAACCGTCATGATATGTGTCTCGACCGTAGCTTGTTCCTGAAAGTAGACAAGTCCTTAGCTTTCCCAGTCACCTAATGATGTGTTCTCGGTTAATGAACAGTTTGCAATCAATTAGGCAATTATCAGGCACGTCCGGTTCAGAGGCCATTATTAGAATAAACCTTTTTAAAGGCGCCACTGGCCTTTCGATGTTATGTCATAGACCGTGTAAAGAGTGGAAAAATATTTAAAGAGAAACTACAAAAGAATTCTAATCATTTAGCTTTAGAAATTTTTAGGCAATGCCAATAATGTATATATATAACTATAACACATGATCATAATACCACCTTTTCAAAGACTCGTAAGTCATCTGCTATTTTTAATTAATCGATTTCAAAAAGAGGAGTAGGTTCTCAATTCGTCTATGTTTTTTTTATGTTTGTTACCTTAGAACTTTTGACTCGGTAAACAGATTTTGATATATTTTTTTCATTGAAAACTGATGCTTGTCGTTTGGTCCCATTTTAAATTTCATCAAATCGGTCAAGCCGTTTTTGAGTTACACTCCAATAACTGAAAAATATTTTCCTATCTTGATGATATAGTCGTTGACAGTGAATGACAATCGATCCCGTAAGTAGCAACAGACACTAAAAAAGTGTAACATTTTTAATTACCGAAAAATGTAACCGACTTCAACACTCAAAAGTGTAAAATAACTTGTTGAAGTCCGTATAAGTACCAAGATAGTTCAAAACTACCTATTATCACAATATAGTGCGCATGGTAACGGCAATAATGGAATCGTTATTTAAAAAAAAGTTAATCAATTCCATAAATATACTATATTATATAACTTGCGGTTTTAATTTCAATGATATGGAATGATAAAACGTTTAACAAAAATGAATAATTTGCAATCGGGTTTATTACTTTTTAATTAAATTTAACTTGTTATCATAATTTTCTAGTTAACTTTCACGTTTTGAAATTAATACCCATCTAATTGTAAAATGACTTGCCTAGTGTAACTTCTTAATGGCTAATATGGATTTCTGATTCTGATACAACATATACGAATGCACTGTTTCCATCGCTGTATGTCATCATAACTATTGTCAGCCACTGTATAAATTGCACGAGCTCAACCTCAAGCTTGGCAGGCTCTCGTTATCCGGTAAGATGTAACCAATTTCATAGCACCATGTAGCTGAAACTCTGTGAAATCGGTCTAGTATGGCAGAATGTATCTCAGTCGTACCGGACATTGAAAGTGATTGTTCCTCTTTGTGCTACAGTTCAGTTGCAGACATTTCTCACATACCACATTTCGTAAAAACTGTGTTTACATATCTATAATTCGTAACTATAATTCGTAATATCTATAATTCGTTACTAAGTCTCATAGTCGATCTTTGAATAGGTTTTATAGTAAAAAAGTTTTCATAGTAATATCTATAATTCGTTACTAAGTCACATAGTCGATCTTTGAACAGGTTTTATAGTAAAAAAGTTTTCATTGTAAAATCTATAATTCGTTACTAAGTAACATAATCGATCTTTGAACAGGTTTTATAGTAAAAAAGTTTTCATTGTAATATCTATAATTCGTAACTAAGTAGCATAGTCGATCTTTGAACAGGTTTTATAGTAAGAAAGTTTTCATAGTAAAATCTATAATTCGTTACTAAGTCACAGTCGATCTTTGAATAGGTTTTATAGTAAAAAAGTTTTCATAGTAATATCTATAATTCGTTACTAAGTCACATAGTCGATATTTGAACAGGTTTTATAGTAAAAAAGTTTTCATTGTAAAATCTATAATTCGTTACTAAGTAACATAATCGATCTTTGAACAGGTTTTATAGTAAAAAAGTTTTCATTGTAATATCTATAATTCGTAACTAAGTAGCATAGTCGATCTTTGAACAGGTTTTATAGTAAGAAAGTTTTCATAGTAAAATCTATAATTCGTTACTAAGTCACAGTCGATCTTTGAACAGCTTTTATAGTAAAAAAGTTTTCATAGTAATATCTATAATTCGTTACTAAGTCACATAGTCGATCTTTGAACAGCTTTTATAGTAAAAAAGTTTTCATTGTAATATCTATAATTCGTTACTAAGTCACATAGTCGATCTTTGAACAGCTTTTATAGTAAAAAAGTGGTTAGTTGAGGAAAGTTTTTATATTATTGATGATTTTTTTATACATATAGTAAAGATTCATGTCGTTTCTGTGCGCATAGAATGTGTTGTAGATTTAAGAAAATCACATTTATCAAATTCTACGATATGTTTTATAATATAAGTTTTTATTTAATGCATTGTATTTAATGCATATGTATAGATAGACTAACAAAATTTGTCTCTAATTGCGCCCACTGAGCCCACTCACTACCCTCATACGGAAGACTATCGACCTGACTTGCTTGACATGGCACTACTCAGAGGCGTAACACTCCAGTTACGCTCCATAGAAGTGGTTCACGAGCTTCACTCTGACCACCGACCCATTATACTGCGACTAGGTCCCGACCCAACAACAGACCTCCCCCGCCCCACTAAGACGATAGTGAACTGGAAGCAATTAGGCGTTGCCCTAAAGGCTATCAGTTCACCGGACCTTGACAAGATCCCTGACGACATCCTGACTAAAGATGACGTAACCCTTGCGATCGATTCGTTCACTAATCACCTCTCCACCGTAGTAGGTGCATCCGCAAAGGAGGTCATGGTGCCGGACGACCGGCGCCTTGTCATTCCAGCGGATGTGAGACGATTAGTGACGGAAAGTAAAGCAGTGACCCGACATTACGACTCTTACCCCAGTAAAGAGAACAAAACTAAGAAACGCCACTTTGAACGCATGGTTCAAAGTCGCATGTCTGAGTTGCGTGATCAACAATGGGGTGACAAACTTTCAAACCTCGTGCCAAGCCACCATGCTTATTGGGACTTGGCGCGAGGTTTGAAAGGAAGTAATCATAACGACATGCCTCCCTTATACAGACCAGTCCCACTAGTCCCAGCGTTCTTTGACGAAGACAAAGCTGAGTGCCTAGCTGATAGCCTAGAGGCTCAGTGTTCCCCTAACGTAGATCACGTTGACCAAGCTCACCTCGATTCGGTGGATGCTGAAGTCGAACGTAAAAGCTCTGTGGTCACCTCTGAACTCCCACCAATCACCTTAGCGACTTACGCTGAGGTGGCGAGACTGATCAAGGCCCTCCGACCGCGCAAATCCCCCGGTGCCGATGGCATCTCCAACAGGGTTCTTAAAACCCTCTCTCCTCCTCTCATCCATCTCCTAGTCAGCATCTTCAATGCTGCTATGAGCCACTGCTTATTCCCAGACACCTGGAAATGTGCAAATGTCATTGGCATTCACAAACCAGGCAAAAGCTCATCTGACCCCACCAGTTACCGCCCCATCAGCCTCCTCAGTGCCTTAGGCAAACTTTACGAGCGGTTACTTGCAAACCGTCTCCAGTCCCATGCCAAGGAACACCACCTTATCCCAGATGAGCAGTTTGGCTTCAGACCCGGACACTCATGCGTCCAACAGGTGCACCGCCTCAAGGAGCACATCATTGAGGGCTTTAACAAGTACCCCAAACCCCAGACAACGCTAGCAGTCTTCCTCGACGTAGCGAAAGCTTTTGACAAAGTCTGGCACAATGGCTTGATTTACAAGCTATACCAATTTGGCGTGCCAGAACGTCTTGTGCTCATCCTACAAGACTTCCTTAAAGCCAGAAGCTTTCGCTATCGCGTGGAAGGCACCCTCTCCTCCCCCCACCCAGTCAGAGCCGGAGTCCCTCAGGGCTCCGTGCTATCACCCATTCTTTTCGCGCTGTATACCAGCGACATCCCACGCTCTCAGCCTAACGTCCTATTAGCCCAATACGCGGATGATACCGCTATTTATACCACTGGGTGGCATATCAGTAGAAAGTCCATTCCCGCCCTCCAACGGGCCATCACCGAGATCGGTGACTGGTTCCGTAAATGGCGCATCGCGGTCAACCCAGTTAAAAGTGCAGCTATGTACTTTACTGAGAAGGGCCGCCCCCGTTACCCGCAACCTATAACTTTGTTCGACCAACCCATCCCCTGGGTTAGTAAAACAAAATATCTCGGAGTCACCCTTGATCGGAATCTCACCTTTAGCGATCATATAACAACCGTCCGTAACAGAGCGGCCTTTGTAATGGGTCGCCTTGGTCCCCTGATTCGCAAAGAGAGTAAAATGTCTCTTAGAAATAAGAAGACACTTTACACTGCCTGCATCCGCCCCATCATGACTTACGCATCAGTAGTGTTTAGTCATGCTAGTGAGGCCCATCTCCATAAGCTTCAAGTCATTCAAAACCGTTTTCTTCGTAGTGCAACCGGCGCTCCGTGGTATATCCGGAACACCGAGTTGCATTGCGACCTAAACCTTCCCTCTTTAGCGCAGTTCAATAAGGACTGCGCCCGCCGATACTTTGATCGAGCGCCCCACCACTCGAACCCATTGGTTGTCCAGGCATCGAACTACTCGACCGCCTCTTCTATCCCATTTTTCAAACCCCCCCGTCGCCGACCACGGCAGGTATTAGACGACCCGGATGACCCCATCGCAGTCATTACATTGGCAGCTTTAGCGTTATCCGCAAGTCGTCGAGGTAAAATCCCCAGGTGTGAGGTAATTAGAGGTCACACAATCAAACACCGAGCTCGCCGGCGAGCTCGAGGCAAAAACAAGGTCACGATAAATTGCTCTCAAAATAGTCAAAGAGTATTATTCAGTAGGGCCCAATTGTGCAACACTGCAGTTGCACAGAGGCATTTTGCTCCGATCCCCCCCATGTCTCTCGACAGCGAGACAGGCCGAGGTCCGAACCACAGTGGTGCCCTTGAGCTCGCTGTCAACCCCTCCTATAATAGCGGTACGTTTTCGGCGTCCGCAGGAGACGGAGGTAGAAAGCGCTTTTCGCCTTCTACGCCCGTCTCGGGAGAAGTGCCTTCGGCACTTCTCCCTCCCGGGCTATTGTAGGGCCAGGCCCTCGCCCAAAACCCGGTGGAGCTGGACGACCGCACAGGCGGTAGCCAGCATCTATGTCCTCCCTAAAAAAAAAAAAAAAAAAAAATTTGTCTCGATGTACTTACTGTATGTAATCTGACATTAAAATTTGTACACCAGTCGTGGTTGACTTTAGAGAACAAAATTTATTTTATCTTAAGAACTATGTGTACCTACTTTCGACAAATAAGTATTTGAATTGAATTGAAATTAATTACTTCTCACACGTAATGATTGCATATGATTAGTATTGGTATTGCGGATGTCAGTGCGCGACGGTAATCACTTACCACCAGGCGATCCGCCGTTTGCTCTCCTATCCCATAAATATATAAATAAATATTACTATTATTAAAAGTATTTTTTATTAATCGTACCACTACCACCATTTGATAGAATAAATAATACTGCTATAAGACGGTTTATAGGTCACCACTCATCCTTTAGGAAGACTTTTATATTTGCCTTCTTTTTGTTCTGGTTGCTAGTTGGGCTTCGATGATTTACTAAATAGAAGCTCTTAGTACCTACTCGGAACGTGCTCCTGAGCATACCTTCAAGAATACAATTGGATGTCATTGTAGTTACAACGCTCAAGGTAAATAGTTAGTGATAAGGCCGCCCATTGTGACACTTTAGTCTAAGTTTTTGTACTCCTTAGATTTGTATTTTAGTGGTGTAACAATAAAGAATTATCTATCTATCTACGAGCACCTATTTTAATGAAGCGGAAATACATCACTTCGCCTTATTCGACAGCAATTATCAGAAAATTCAGTACAATTAATTTATTGGTTAAAATATTAATGTAAGAAAATTATAGAGCGGTAGACACCTCCTGTTATCAAAATTTTTACATTAAAAGTTAAATATGGAGGCTAGATGCGCAGAGAAATCTTCTTCATCTGCACTTATCTCCCCCAACAGTTATGATATATAAGATATAGAAAACCTCGGAAGAAAGTTCTCCAATACTTACATCTGATTGTCATCAGCATATTTCCGTTCTGAACAAGCCTCATCCCCCGTCTGTGTGTTCTCCGCACACTGTGTGTGGCGTCCACTTAAGGTTTGGATTGGTCCCCTTCTATACTATACTGCTAATACGTGATAAATACCAAACACAAAGCAAACACCCGCTAGGTGTGTCACCTCTCTGCACAGAAGCGGCAAAGAGGTCGGGCGCCGACAGATAAACAGATTCCCTTTGAGGTGCCGCCGGCGCAGACGAATTAGCCTCTCTTTGTTTATACTTACGGGATACCTCTTGAACGGAGAGACTAAGTGTAAGAGGTTTAGCTCTTTAGTTTATAAGTTCGTAATCTTAGAATGTTAAGTAGTTTGAGTAAAAAACGTACACATTGCAACCATTTTGTCATTGCACAAGCAGTGTAAGATTCTGTTTTCGGTTTTGCAATGAGAACACGTTTGTTATTCACGTGGGGTGCTGGGCCAGAATGTCACCCGCTACTGCTACCTCTCGGTGTCATAGGAGGCGACTAAGGGTGAAATAACGAAAGATGTGCAACAGCGACTTCTGAGGAGCTGCTACCATAAACTGTGATTCCCAAGACGCCTGCCAAGCGTGGAGATTATGGCAAATCCCCCCGTAATGGGGGAGGCTGTACTCAGTAGTGGACAATCCGGCTGATATAGTACCTTAAAATGAAAATGTAACTGAAGGTGTTACTAAAGAAAGGTTTTCAGTAAATTTGTTTCAAAGGTGTATTCATACTAAATTTACTACAATTATGTGATATATGCTTTACTTAGAATAACTATATAAGAAAACTAGCGTAAATTTTATGAAGCACCTACCTATTAATATCACACAATGTTAGGAAAACTACACATTTATTGTTATAAGAAATAAATATATATATACATGTTTTAATTAGGTACTTATTAATATGTGTTCAAGTCGCGAAAGTCTTAAAGTTACTATATACACATTTATTTTTCCTCATAAAACCATGTCAAACTTTGCCCCATTAAATAAGGGTGGCATCATAAAAAAGTACTTTAACGTATATATATGTATGTTCTTTGCTTTATAACTATATAAAAACAATCATAAATTAAGTACTGCAGCTTTTGACACGAGTATCCAGTTAAGTGGTTGTAGAGATTCCATCACAAATAATTAATCTACACCTTTTCCAGCAACATCAAACATGGCTCCCGACTTCTTACACTTCAATAAAGAACATAGTCTTCAAACTGGTAATCAAAAATCTAACTAACATTCCACCTTTTTCAGCCCAGGAATGCTTCCAGCTGTCGCCAATTTTCTTCAAATTCGTCGACCACTTCAAAGCAATCGTCTAAAAGCCTGATCATTAAGTTCATCACAAAAAGGACAATGTCTCGTGCCTTCGCGACCACCTTTTATTCACCACCTGCTTCGGACAATAACTGCTAATTCATTTTCTATTGCGCAAACGACAAAAAACTATTCAAGATTTCTCAAAACTATTGCACTACAAAGACCACCACGAAGCGATACCAAAATATCAGCTATTGTGGTCAGAATGCAATTGTAAGTGGATATAAATTATGTTTCAATAGTACTTAAATTTAAGTTATAGCTATTCATATAAAAAGTTAGTGAATAGGATATCTGATGAATTTTGTATGTTATGAATTTGGCCGTTAGTTGTTGCTATTAACCATATTTATTCTGATTTAATGGCAGCAGTTAAAATTTAAGTCATAAAAAATAATAATATCACAATAAAAGTAGAGTTTATTGGATAATTTTGTATTTGATCATCACAATCAGTACTATCAGTACTATATAATATAATATTATAAATGCGAAAGTAACTCTGTCTGTCTGTCTGTTACGCTTTCACGCCAAAACTACTGGACCGATTTGAATGAAATTTGGTATGGATATAGTTTGAGACCCGGGAAAAAACATAGGATAGTTTTTATCCAATTGCGCAAAAAGAGGTTAATGTTTTTGCGCGATAACCGACATACGCGCGGGCCGAGCCGCGCCCGGAAAGCTAGTTAAGTATATAAGGATTATAGAGATTCTAGGTAAAGATACAATTGTTCTTTTAGTTACAGATGTTTAGAGCATAAAATTTTCAACTTGGGTGGAAATCGAATCCTTGTCTTCCCTCTCATCATATCATATGCACTTTGCAACGGGTTAGTTCCCGAGGGCTACCAGCTGACTCAGGGAAACTGCTCGTTGTCACGGAGGTACGGGATGATATTAGAATTATTAGATGATGCAGAAACAATACAATTCAGGAACATTGAAAATTAGGAACACGATTGTAAAATGAGATTCTTCATTATATTATTGTTATCAATAAGAAATAACCTATTTGCCATAATTGGGTCCATCTCAACTACCCGCGCTTTTTGTAATATTAAAATATAATCAAAGTATATATAGATCTCCCTTATTACCTATGGCCGTCCGTTTATGTAAGAAAATATACTGTCATACATCTTATCTTGAAATTTATTAAATAATATTTTGAAATACCTATTAGACATTATTTAATGCTTAGTTTTTTCGTAGATATTTGGGAGTAATTTTGGGGACAATTAGATAACTATACGCATCCACTTTAAATACCCCTCTGACTGTCGTCACAAAGCATCTGTTCTTCATTAACAATGCACTTCTAATGTCCTCTAAACTTTATGAAGGAGGTTGAGCTTTACATCTTATTACCTTGTCACACCAAATATGATCATACTGAACTTGAAGTGGCTTACATTAAGCTTACTTTTTATATTCTAATGTTGTCTGCGGTAGTGTAACATATAAATAAATTATTACTACTCTAGGTTTGAACTCTAGTTTAGCACTGTCACTCTACAATTAGGTCTCCTCCATTTGAGCTTTTATTCATTTATAGATCGAAAGAACAAAGTATCTTACTTATTGTGAAAAAGTTCAATAACGTTCAAGACGAAACATCACTGTGAGTCTTTGGCAGCTCGTGGTCTTTGGTATGGCCTGTGGGCGTGAAATACGATGATTTTCTGTCATATTTCAAGAATTCAACCGTGAAGTTGGCGCCATGTGGTGGACTAGCTTTGATTGTCCGCTCTCGTAATAGTATATGGTAAAGTGCAGAAAAGTTCAAAGTTAATTTTACTGATTTAATATTTACTTATCTAAAGAAATTGATCGTTGTTCAAAGGTTTTAAATGATTTTTCCTAATTAGCATAAAACAAAGGTAAACCCCTAGTCAGTGTATTATAAACTTTAAGGCGCAATTCAGACCAAAGTGCCACTTTGGTCTTCCGACCTAATTTTAAATAAACGAACGTTTCTTTTATAGAACTTTCTTAATTTTTATATTGGGTGTGTATGCATTTATTCTTATAAAATAGTAACTGTCTGATGTAAGAGAAATCGAGCCTTTATCACAAACAAAATCTGTTTTTCTCATATTAGAGACAAACTGTGATATATACTTTAATGTATAGCTAGATATATAGAGCACATTGCTTTTAGCCCAAGAAATATGCCTCTGGTTGGCCGGCTTTTCGAATTATTATATCCCTGAAAATAAAAGCTCCCATACAAAACGATTTTCCGAATATTTTTGAAAATACTTAATTTTACCGAAACTTGGCAAACCAATATAATAAGCATAGATAGTAGGCTCAAAGACATGTAAAACTACGTTGGTTGTTTTATCATATCGGTTGTATGGAATGCAATACGGGCATTCTAGCTAAATAAGTATATGTATTTTGAAAATTAATAGAGCCTGTTATAATTTTCTAAATATATCAAGACGCTGACAAGTGCTAAACATAAACAGATTTTTAGAAGAATTTATTTAGTTTGTAGCAATAAGAAAATGATATGCTCATTTTCATCACATTACCGTAGGCCAAGAAAAGTCAAAATAAAATATCAAATTGCAAAGTTGCCTCTAAATTACACTTGTAAAGTTAATATCTGAATTATTTACGTATGAATGTGTATGAAAATATATGCATCAAATTGCAAAACCTTATCAAGAGGGATAAGAAAAGTTCTATTTTCGTTTCACGTTAGTAGTTTTGTGTTATTAAGCTTACTTTCAGATTTTACCTAAACTGATCGCGATTTCACCGTCGCTGCCTCACTTTTCTATATATTTCCCTACGCAGTCCGATAGTGACAAAATATCAGCATTTGACAGCGTCTTAACTGTTGCATCTGAAATTTTTATATATACTTCTCAAAACAGGGTCCTAAAGCTAGACACAACGGCGTTTGTTCATAAAAACTACACAAAGAGTGAATTTGCTTTTGATTACCCTACACGCCCCTGATTCTTTAGTTAGAATGCAATGTGCTACGACAAAGTATAATACCCAAGTAGGCACTTATGATCGTTTATTTCTTGTGCAGCATTTTTTTTCTGATGGTTTGGCCTTTGACCAAAATCCCACCTGTTTATACGAATTGTAGACGACTTGGTCTAAGATTATCAAGCTAAAACTTGGAACGGTTTTTCGGGGCTTAACAGCTGTTACATAAGCAATTCGCTGGCAATGAGTAAGAAAATCAAAGAAAGTAACGTTGAAATAAGGATCATTTCAACGCGCACCCCGATAGTGGCAATGTTGAGACGAATATTAGCATTTCATGGATTCACCGGCCTACTGGGTCCATAGCGTTGCAAAGGAACAGGCCCAAGTCACAGGAATCTGGGACTTGCAAACCAGGGAGTAGGAGCGCTTTACGATGTCATCAATGCTTCCCTTCACCGCTCAAGCCTCCTCCCCTGCCTAAACAAATTTGGTAAGATCCTTCTAATGCCGACTTGGATACACATTCTAGAATGGAAATTACGCTTGTTCTTGACAGGTCAAGGTCTTTTAGGAGGTTATATAGGAATTTCACTGTATACTCCTTTATTTTTTTATACTGTTGATATTTTCGTATGAAATGTGAAATGAATAACACATAATATTACTAAACACAAGAAGTACGGAATTAAAAAAAAAATATCAAGACATTTTTTTTTATTTCCTATAATTTGGAATTAAAATCGATCATAAAGCATTTGTTGTTATCACGATATTGCGGGCTATATGGATTTTTTTGAATGTTTATGTAGGAGATGTACATAAAATATATTTTTTAAATTTTTTGTGATGGAACAAGCTCGAGGTCCACCTGATGTTATGCGGACTAACCTCTGCCTACAACAGATGCATTTTGTCACAAGTCACGAATTGCACTGCGCCCGTCACCTTGAGACATATTTCTTAAGTCTCATGTGCCTGTAATTTCAATGGCTCTCAAGGACTGCTGCCGGAACACACCGTTAGGTGCTTGGTGACAGGTTTATTTCTTAAGGGTGGTCGCTAGCCAGGCGGGCATTCGCAAAATGCCCATCCACCATGCGGTGTGTGGAGTGCTCGCCTGGCTAGCTACCACCCTCAAGTAGAAAATCTGTCACCACGCACCAACCAGTGTGTTCAATCCTTGAGAGCCAGCAAAATTACATGCACATCAGACTTAGCAACTGTAGGTCACAGAGTGAGGTAACCGCATAACATCAGGTGGGCCTAAAGCTAGTTCCGTCACAAGGAAATTAAGGTGGTGTATTCCCGTTTTTGCCTAATGTAGATGTTGTTTTTTATAAAGAATATTTAACATCTGAAAAGATATATGTTTTAGTTACATTCTTTCTCCGTACTGTGTAATCGTTCAAAACACGATACAACCAAATTTTCTATAGAAAAAAATACTGAACTAAGTTTGTGTTGCGCTGTGCATCTAGAGCGCAGCGCCGCGTTGCGCGCATAGACAGCAACTCTCGCATGCCGAATTTACGTACTCGTGGACTATTAGATGGCCTTAAAAGAAATAGAGGTGTGAAAGATATACCTACAACATGTTATAAATTAATTGCTTCTGTCATTAAGGTTAAATTATTTCATTGTATTTGTTACTATACATATAGGTATGTAAGTACACATGAAGTACATACAGGAGCTTTTCGCATAACCTTAAAATAGAAATCAACTCTCAGTGCACTAATATAATATCTTATAATTTTGTACTTTGTCACAATAAAATAATAAACATAGTCTTGGAAAATCAATGATGTAGATAATATATTGACTTTGAAACGGTCCTATATATAATAGAAATACTATAAACTTAGTTGTGTTTTCTTCCATACTATCAAGTGAACAAAGGTAACAAGGATGTTCTTTAACAAGCAAATATTTCTTTGATGTAGAGCTTCACTGGTATTACGTATGAAAGGCGATTTTAATGATATCTCGCGTAGGAAGAACAGCGCATATATATATACCTATGAAGTAAGTTTCTTAGTTTACTCTTACTTTGTATAGAAACGTGCTTTTGTGCGCGTAGATATTGTTTTTTTTTAAAGGTGAAAGGCTAGCCTTTGACCACTATCTCTCCTGATAGTAAGTGATGTTGTGATTGAAGATAATGTTACGGTAGAAGTTTACATGCATTGTATGGTGGTAGGGAATTTTGGGAATGCCCTACTGGCTAGCAACCAACCTCAAATAGAAAATCTGTCCCCAATCCCCTAACGGTGTTTTCCGGCAGCTGTCCTTGACTGTTGTCCTATGATATTTGTTCAAACTCCCCATACACACCTCTTATCGTTTTTGGAATATGCCATTGTGCATAATTGTGCTTAATTCAACTAAGATAGTGAATATATATTATGATTTTTCAGTTTTATACTTATCAAATAAAATTATAATTCAAGTGCACTTTAGAAGCGACACAATACGTTGTATTATTATATGTTCTATGACAATATTCTGCTCAAATAAAAAACTGCAAGTCTTGATAAAATTATTGATTTTGTTTTAAATTTTTTGTTGCCAATAAACTTGATAATTTTGGTAATAAATACGGGTTAACTCACATGAATAATCAGATAGCTCCGACTATAGATTTAACCACACCCGGGGTTTTTTTCAAGAAGAGCTCGGGACGCCCGCGTTTTTATGTCACTTAGCACTAAGTTCACTCATTTTAGTAAATAATCCCGTATCATTTAATAAAAAGAGTATAGACAAAGTTAGTTTTATGATCAAATGAGCTTTCTTTTAACCACAATCTCACTCGATGACTTACCTAGCTCAGGGTGGATGGAAATTGGCTCTCAAAGTCCGCTGACAGAACAATCTATTAGCTGCTTGGATACAAATCTTCAAGGTGAAGCTGGCCAGGCGGGTATTCACAATATGCCGAAATGAGATTTATTTGCGTAAAATATGGTGTTACAAGTTGTTGTACAAGTCCTAATAATAAGTAGTATCACATATTAAGTCAGAAAACATAACTGACATGCAAATTAAAATGACCAAATTAATTACAATTGAAATTGAATATAAAATATAATTATACAAATACACATTTTTAAGATACAATGTCAAAGAAAATTTAATTACAATAAAAATAAGCATTATGTCATTACATTATATAATTAGATATTTTAGGATGTCCATTGTTTGTTTAATAATTCGGTTACATTGTAGAAATTTTTGTCATGAAGCCATTGGAAAAGTTTATGTTTAAATTTTCTTAGTGTCAATTGTCGTATGTCTCTGGGTATTTTATTAAATATTCTCATTGACATGATATGACTATTTTTTGAAAATAACGCAGATTTATTAACAGGCATAATAATAAGAGTAGGATTTTTTTTTCAGTCTAGAATTGAGCTTATCTTTAAAAAAATTAAACAAAACCTCATGCTCTTTTACAAAAGTACACACTTGGAAAATATACATGCCCGGTAGTGATAGTAAATTCAGTTTCTTGAATAGAGGTTTACAGGAGCTCAGTGGCCCGACATTACACACAGCTCGGATACACTTTTTTTGAGCAATAAAAACCTTATTAATGTTTGTGCAATTTCCCCACAAAATGAGACCATATCTCAGCAACAAACCCGTGATAGGCAGTAAGAGCAGTTTTCTGATTTGATAATCTCCTAAGCCTTCTAAGTGCAAAAACAAAACGGTTTATTTTATTACATACATAATCTATATGTGCCTTCCAGTTACACTGTGCGTCTAGCATTAACCCTAAAAATTTAATGATGTCAACTTGTTAAATTTTCTCATTACGGCATGTCAGATTAAGAGATGCGGTGAAGCTTTAGCCCACGGCGGAATTCGCACAATGGACCTTCTGCGTGGCTGCTATTATCATTGCTATAGGGCCACTGCTTCAAAACCTCAAACCTTCAACCGCAAGAAACATGTTACATTCCACCATATCATCAAACAGTTTAAAATCAGTCTAAACTGTAATGACCCGTTTTTTCGCACATTCAAAATGGCGGAGCGAAGAAGCCATTTTGCGTTCAAAATGTTAATTGGGAAGATAGCATCCCCAGAATGTTTAACAGCGCAAAAACCTTTATCTTGCGTCGATTAAAATACCGTTCGGAAATCGAACAAATGAGGCGTTACGCTGCATTTGATAACAGTGCCTAAGTTTGTTCATTCTTGTGGTATCCTGCATGCATTGTTTGATTAAAAATGCCATTAACAAAAGTACCTTTAACCTCTTGTTTCAGAAACGCTTGTCAAAACCTTGATTATAAGATGGACTAAATACAACAAGCTGGTTGGTTAAAGGTTTTCTATGATGCGATAGGCGATCAATTAACGTTCTGTATTCAGTTTATTAACTGATCAGAACTTTTACAAACGTTCCAACAACTGGGGGTCAAAGTTAATCGTCAAGTGAATTGAAAATATAAATCTGAATTTATTTATGGTTTTTTTTACTGCCTATGACAGAACAAAAATGAAAGAAAAGTAAGTATATTGTTCAACTCAATTAGATATATGAGTTATCAATTTACAGTATATTTTAAATATAAAACTTGCTAAGCGATCTTAAACTGTGTCGCAGAGATAATTTGTGTACTCAATTAATTGATTTTAATAGAATTTTATTATGAAAAAAATTGAATGTAGTATAAACAACACATAATAAATCATAATTTAATGTGAATGTAATGATATTTAAAAAAAAGTATAAGTAGTCCAATTTAAGTTTTGTGTATAAACTTAAGTCTCTGTTCTCCACGAAAAAATATAGCTTTTTGCTGGACCACGCCTGCGCAGTAGCGCGACACCCTTTGTTATGTCAATGTCAGGGTCCAAAATGGCGGGACACAATGGTAGATAGATTTTATTTTCCATAATTAAATACTCATTAGATTATTATTTCTATCTATTAAACAATATATTGCAATTATCTAAATCTTTTATTTAGCGGAGACCGGTTCTGGACAAAGGTTTATTGTTATTTCATTAATATATACAGTTAAAGTAATTGAATACTCAAACGATAACTCATAATAAAAAATCATATTAAGTTTGTAAGTATTACCCGGGTAAATAAAGATACGAACTAAAAATGGCGATGCTAAGTATTACAACTGACGTGCACAGTTGCGGAGTATTATTATATGAACAAAAATAGTTAACTATTTAAAATGCACAATATTATTAAGGTGGAAACTAAAGTCTTGCGTTTCACAGTCATCGATTTAGCCTACCCATCGGTTAAAGCTTGTAACGCGCTGCATGTTAACTGTCATTTTTATCATTCAGTTATTTTATGTGTTGCACAGCAACCCGAAGCTTTATTAGGACATTCTGAAACGGACCCTTAATCTTTTTCGAAGCTCTCGTATAACGTTATACAGTACCTACAACAGTCACACAAACTAGCACCATAACCAAAAAAAATAAAAAAAAATCCTGCCATAGACATCGGCAACGGCCTTGGCATTCGCGTGGACGATGAATGAAATTATTTTTTTATATACCGAACTAGATAGTAGGTACTTGAACACTATCTCACCTGATGGTAAATGATGCTGCGATCGATGATGGAGCGCGCTTACCCAGAAGATACCTATTCATTCGCGTTTTAAAGACCCCCATATTGTACTTAACCGGAAGACTCTAACACAGACTCCGGCAGGGCGTTCCATTCACTGGCGGTTCATATGATGAACGAAGAAGCAAATCGCTTCGTAAATGGAATATCTACCATATACGCCGCTTCTGAGTATATGTATCTACGATTGGCATATGGATTATTCAAAAAACTCACAAAGATCCACAAACAAATAAGTGTTTTTTAAGTTTCATCTTCTCTGCATACCTAAGCCTTACTTTGTAGCCGGAAACGTCATATCTCTATTAATATTTTTGTTAGCACTTCACACAACTAAAAACGATTTAAAGAACCTCATTATTTTTCCATATTCTATTTATAAACTAGACATTAAAATGACAAATGTATGTTATTTACGCGTTATGCTCTATCAAACTATAGAGCACATTCGTAGAGCATTCCATAGATACCAGAGCACACCTGCGCACGATTAACACGAATGTCAAAATAGAATCCGAAGTCAGAATGTTCCCTTACGGAGCTAATTTACCAAATACATAATTAAAATCCCAATATTTTGATCCACCACTATTTCTTGGTCTCTCACGATGTTCACTAACGCCATAATTTTGTCTCTACCATATTTTAAGTTGACGTTATTAGTTACTGAAGATAAGACATATGGCTTAATTTTAAAAGTAGTTTTATTATAAGTTAGTCATAGATAAAGTGTCTCAGAATATAATAAGATAAATATGAATCTACTCTTTACAACTTAAGATTTTTTTGTGTAGTAAATAGTGCTATCATATTAAAGATATCTTGGTGAGGGATTGATGAGACAGAGTCCAATTTAAATTGGTGAGTGTACCGTCACATAATTGCTAGTGTTGTAATCATGTAGTAAATATCAATAATATAATAACAATTGGGACATATCATTGGGATAGTAATCATTGGGATAGTAATCCCAATTATATGTCCCAGTAGTTATTACACAGCAACGATAGCCAAGCCGTAATAGCTATGAACTGCCGTGCCGCGGTTCAAAGGTTCGATCCTCACTAGAATCACGTACAAATCGAATGCTCGGCTTGCTACCACTCTCAAGTATAAAATCTGTCGCCAATCACCTAACAGTGTGTTCCAGCAGCAGTCCTTGAGAGCTAATAAAATTACAGGCTCATAAGACTCAACAATTGTATGCCTCTGGGTTATGGATGCATCTGTTATAGGCGAAGGTTATTGCTTAACATCGTACAAGTTCCAGCAAAATGTCATATAAGAAAATGAACAATAGTACGCACGCAGTGTTTATTTTATGAACATAAAATAATATCGTTGAGCATGTATTTTAAGACCTTACCTATGAAAGTATTAAAATACTTTTTGCAAAAAATATGACGGAGCTACTAACAAATGATGAATGAAATGAATCTGTGAATAAAATAATACAATCGACTTTTTCTATATCTTCTTTTTAATGTATAGTTTCTATGTCGCTCAATACTTAAATCTATTTTCGAGTATATCTATTAATACAGCATTAACCTTTGCGGTAATAATTCCTGGAATTTAATTTGAGGGTAATGTGATTTCATGGTTGTCATAAAATGACAATCACCTACAAAATAAATACCAGTTCAGTGAACTTTTCCCGTATACATACAAGTAACCTTTTCAAAAATTAGCATAATATCATCGCGCCTTTAAACTCCTGAAGGAGTTGGCTGAGATTTCTGCACATATATTGCCATGTATCGGACATAGTTCCAATATTCGGACTGCTATTGCTAATTCATAACAAAAACCCAATAAATGTTATTCCCAGATATCAAACCCAGGGCTCTACAAGTACAAAGCGACATATAACGCTGCTCCACCAACGAGTCACACAAAAATATTTTTACTGTAAATTTAAATAACTCGACAGTCTTTCCCAACACTATTTAGTTAATAATATCCAAATGGCATAAACAATTTGTAACATCATAACTAGTCTCACGTTACATGACTCATTAAAAAATTAAGAGTTCGTTCATAAATCATATTTTTTTGGCGCCAAAAAACAAGTAACGGCAAACTTTGTGTTAATTGACGTGTTCCTGGTTACATTAGTGGAGTCACAGTGTAATAAAAACAGGAAAGTAGATTCAAGTTTTAACTTTTTTTCCGCTATTTTATTTGCATAAATGCTAGTAAGTCATTGTTGACTTAGTGAATTTAAGTCAGAAGCTTAGTGAATATAAACGTAATTCTGAACAAAATGTATATCAATTTATGGTTATTCAGAAATTGCAAAAAAAAAATAACTCAGTATATATCTAATATTTTATAAGCTCAATAAAATATTCGTTCTCAATGGTAGCCAAAGGCATTTTAATATAAGTGAGGAAGGATATACGTTAAAAACAAACTTTTTATATACTATCCATGAGGCAAGGTTTTGACTTTCTCTTCACATTGTACCTTCAAATATGATAGAAATGCACTTTAAAATTTATTTTAATTTGAATATTTCTATCGATGAGCTAAATTAGGTCTATACCCTACTTTAGGTTGATAAATGTCTCTACTATAACACCAATAATATACATTATTTTACTACCAAGGGCCTATAGTATACCTATTATATTAAGTATATTTGAAGAATCAATCATACTAAGCATGAAGTATGAAAAAAAAGGAAAATGTATTTTACATATTTTTTTCTAAGAAAAAAAACTTATTTCTATTTAGAAACTTCTATTCTTATTATTTATTGTATGAAAATTAATAGGGGTTAATGATATTATTTTGTCAAGTAATTATAATTTAATATGCCAAAAATATGCTTTGGCAGCAAAACAACTGATCTCAAATGAGCAATAGGTACCTTATTTTACTAATATCCTAAAAACAATAGGGATCACCTGGATTTTGTTAAAAGTAATAAGTATGGCAAAACTTACATTTATATATTTTATTTGTTAACTCGTAAAGTGAAGAAAGACCTACTATTATACCTTTACTCTGTGTCAGAACGGTTTCAAGCGTTCCCTCATCAATGCATAGATGAGATGTCTGCTAATTACAAGATGTGCTCATTCAAACTAGATTTGTAATGAAGTTCTAAAGGTTTGAAGTAAGGAAACTTCTAAATAAATTGCTCACTTATAGCTCACTACTTACCAACCCAAAAAATTGGCATCTTATACAGAATCTGGATCTAGACCATTATTATTCTTATATAATTTCGATTACTATGTATGGTCTGAACTTCTTAACTTCTGGATGTCAACCACATATTGAGTCCAAAGAGGTATAAGTGCAAAAAATCTTTAATAAGTACGTATACCTCTTTCACAATTATAATCGCCTAATACTTTTAATTTACATAATTTGCATATTTATGACATTTTGAGTTCACTTTAGTGACGCAGTACTCTCGTCGACAATGATAAAACAATGGAATCCTTGGATGGGATGGGCGAGGCTAATAGAGTTTGGAGATTGCATTTTTTTTTATAATTTGGTTAATTATGTATGTTAGGTAAATCTATAAGTATATGTTTACTAAACGCATGCTAGTCGATAATCACGTATACAATTTTTTACAACATTATTCAGTTACATTATTTTCCCTAGTTGCCTTTTACGATCATATTCAACCTAAAAAACGGTGTCTATGTACTCTGTATATATACGTATCAACGTAGATAATCAAATATAGCCTACGAATAAATAAGTAAGGTAAATAAATTTAAGTCAAGCTCATAAAAAATCTTACCGTGGTTTAACTAAAATACGGCGCATCATTACCTTCATGTGACCAATCGGATGCGATCATTTCTAAGCGCCATAATGGCCAAATCAAATAACCCATCTAATTGAATTTGGAAGATTGTGCGTGTTTTGTTAATTGCGAAGTTGACGAGTCCCTAATTAAAGCGGTAACTGTATGAGAGTTACACATCTTAACATATTACTTCGTAGTGTGGAACCGAATATATGTGTGCGCCAGTAACCTACTAAATCATATTTTCAAATTCCATAAATATTTCTTTAACTATTTCGTACCATATTTGGACCGTTAACCAAAATTCCATATCATTTGTATGTTAAAGGGCATTTCAAACTAACATGTGACTTTAATTTGACGCCATTGATAAAAAAAATATACTAATTGGTGATAATGGGGTCCCGGATGTTGGGACCTTAGTGATTATTAGAATCGTTAATGATTTTTGTGGTTTCGGTTTCGTTGATACGAATATTAAATAATAGTAATAACTTTATTACCAATTTTTTTTAATAGCTGATATGTAGCCTCTGACCACTATCTCATCTGATGGTAAGTGATGATGTGGTCGAAGATGTTGTTCAGGCTAGCCTAGAATAACTAACTCTCAAGGACAGCTGCCGGAACACACCGTGGTAGCCATGCTACCATGCTGCAACGACGATAACAACCGGGACCGACAGCTTAACGTGCCCTTCCGAAGCACAGAAGCGCTCAGTAGTAATGTCGCTGGCGGTCACGCATCCAACTCCTGACCGCGGCGGACGTTGCTAAAGTAAGCTGATCGATTAAGAACGGCTAAGCAAACTTCGTTACTAGCGCTTCAAAAATACTGATTTTTTTGTAACTAATAAGTATAATACCCACATTTCTAATAATATCCAATACCTAGCTATATTATAATGACAGTTATATTTTTTATATAAATAAAAACATACACATTTACTCCATCAAATTTTCAGAACACAAAAGTTTTTATCTCCAGCGGTGATCGAACCCGCGCCTACCGGTTTTATACCTACTTCTAACTTTTAATAATAATATTTCATTCATAAAATTATCGAATAGGTATCCGTCACTGTCAAAATAAATATTACACCGTGAAGATATTTTTCATGCACAACGATAAAAATTATCAAGTTATCTGTTACTAATTTTTTTAATTATTTATTAAAGCCAGTATATAAACAGTAGGTATATAACAAAGGATTACAGAAGTGTAGTTTTTAATGTAGCTAGTATAAGTACAAACATCGTTAACCACAAATTATCGTAATTTATTTGAACAGATTAAGTGAATTAATAGTTTTAGTTCTACTTATAATAATGAGTTACTAACTAATATTATAAGAGTAGATACATTTTTGTACTTAAACTAAACAAATATTTGTTTAGTTTAAGTACAAAAATGTATCTACTCTTATAATATTATCATATGCTCTTATATGCGTATCAAAGTCAGTCGATCGACGCCGACGATAGAAAGCGATGAGGCAGACATTATTTGAGAAATAAGATAAATATATTACTCCTCTAGTGTGTAAAACCTACGTATTGTTCCCTAATCTATATTTGTTCCAATACATTTATTCGACAAAATTAAAACAATGACGAGACAGGTAACTCACTTCATAAATAGAATGAAATGTTGATAATGAAAAGTTGCTAGAAAAGTATGAAAGTAATTAAACCCTAATACCTACCGACATACCCTAAGTTCCGAGACTCGAATCAAGTTCCCAAAGATTACAAACAGGAGAAACCAGATGCTTATCCAAAATCAATACCTACACCCGTCGGCTCCATAATAGATTCGTATTAATATCGCGTCTTCCTCATTCATCTAATAAGGAAAACCAACAACCCAACCACAATAGCCACAAAACACACAAAAATATACTTTACTACTTAACAATAAAGCATCTCAAAGCGGAAAAGGATATAAATCGACATATACCATTTTTCTTCGCACCCTACACAATTAACTGTCTCCCTTTCGAATACTAAACACCTATTTAGTACCAACTATCGTTAGACAAGGAAGCAAATAGAGAATATTAAGGGTGGGATAGAGATGGAGAGTGTAGGAGTAATAGATATCACCCTAAGTTTTCACGGCTATAACGTTAGGGCGGCTGTAGACGCGCCGAATATTGTCATGTCCCCTTGTTAGTTTATTTTAGGAGAAACCGGGTGTGAAGTGATAGGAAGTCGGCTGTGTCTAATGTAGTTAAAGATGTTTTAAAGGGTCTATTAAATCCATCTAAATGGGGATAAGTGGCTGGTAAAAAACGAATTCGGTATGGGGACGGAAATAACGGACAGTTAATGCAATATATTAGATATCTAGTAGAAAGACTCTGCTGCTTTATGTTATTTACAATTAAGCTCGCTTTATGTATAGTTTTGGTATATTAATATGAGAAATAGAACTGAAGTGAAATATTCGTTTTGAAAGAGCTATGTGCAGATAATAACATCTGTCGACGTTCTAAGACTAATACATATAATATGTTTACTTACCTCATTGAGTGTAACGAAATTTGAAACGAGAAAGTACCTACCTGCTTATATTTCAATATCTTTTATTATATGTATAGATACGGAAGCCTGAAACCGGTTGCTGCTTAGCAATAATAACCGTTGAATATATGCATATTTATTTTAGAATATACAAATGTATTATTGTTATTTTATTTAGTGTTTTAGATGAATCGCTTAAATATTAAATAATTTTATGTGATGGTCTAGATATAGATATCTAGTTCCACATATTTTATATCCCAACATAAAATCAAGATATCAATAAGTGTGTTTATATATCTTGTAATTAAAATGTAGTAAAAGCAAACCAAAAACAAAGCCAAGTCTGAGCCAAGGTTCTATTAAGACCTGTGAATATTTTATATTCATAATATAAGACCTGTTGTCAATTCTAAACTGATAATATTTAAAAAAACTACAGAGAGCATTTCAATACTTCAGCATAAACAAATCATAACATTAAATAACTGTCACTAAGCAACAGTAAATCACGGCGCTAATTTGAAACGGATCCGTACACCGAACGCCGAAACTCATCATGGACCCCCCCACTAATCCCACAAAGGCAAGATTCGCTCAAAAGGATTTAACAAGCATTCATTATATTTTTATACTCGGACGTAAAGAGCGCGATCAAAACGCGCGAACCCCTACAAAAGGTAATTATGTTTTGATTCTTACAAAAAAAAATCGAGTATCACAAAGGAGACTAACGAGATAAGAGCGTGCTAAATCGCGGCCCCCCTGCGCCCCGCTCGGATCAAATCGGTCGATTGGCGGAGCGGGACGGCTCGAGTTCCGAGGCGGCGCCGTTTACGCCCCGCCTTTGTCGGAGCGAGGGTATCCATCGGAACTAGTCCGCCAGTCAACCTCCGACCGCGCCCGCATGCGTACACGATCCCATCGCGACCAGTGAATGTGCTAATGGAACTGAACGTTCAATGTTAAAGAAACAAAGTTACGAGGACCAAGAAGTGAATATGGCGATACAAAGCGTCTCCAGATACCCGAGCAGTCCCGCAGAATCAACTGAACCCCCAAAAACTAATAGAATTAGCTTCAGCGTCGCTTCAATCTTGGCAGATAGCAAAACGACTAACGCTGAAGAAACAGCTGAGATAATCAGACATCACAGAACGATACCAGAGTCGCCGTTGAGACAGTCACCGTCAGCGCAACCTGAACTTCCCGGTGGAAAGTCTCAATCCCCACGACCTTCATCTAGTACTCCTCCTTTAAATCTAAATGCATCTGCAACTGTGACATCCTCTGAAGATGAATATGAAGAATCTATAAATCAAGAAGACTCTATAGTAGATGTAGAAGACTTGCGGAATGGCGGACAGAGTGAAGATGAGGAGCGGCCGTCGGATAAGGGTAGACTGGTTAGACCAACACCCTTCAGCGCGTTAGCGGCGGCGGCGGCAGCTTACCATGGTCTCGGCTGGCCTGGACCTCCTCCTGTGGTGCCTTCCTTTGGACCTCTATTCCAGTCACATTTTGCTGGACATATAACAGGTTAGTATTTTACATTACCTTTATCTTTATCAGTTATTCATATAACGGCCAACTGTTGGATAATCATAACTCAATGCATTCGACGCTACCACCTGAAATTTTGTAATAAGATTCATGATAGGTACTCATATGAATAGATTACGACTGTTTACCCACTGATAAGTCTTTTAAAATCTTTGACCGTTTGGATGGGTGTTAGGATACCTGTGCCTTCCTCTTTTTGTAGTTATTTGCCTTCATGGTTTATTGCAGTCTCTTGAATTTTTGGTTGTTTTGTATTTTTTTGTACTCCTAACTTTCGGCTACGTGTTGGTTTGGAGAGTTGATTTTATTTTGCTTAAATGTCTGGCTTTTAGTAATTCCACCATCTATATACAAAAAAAATATAGAATACGTTTGAAATCCACGAGATTTTAAATTGTTTATATTTTGTTACGTTTTTATCAGTTCCCTTTCTGTTTATTATGTTGATATAGGTACATTTGAAGTATCTTATATTTTTATATATTTTTGAAATATATTATAGAAATTTAAATATAAAGGCTCAAAGCAAATGTAGTATTTTTATCTGCTTTACCTATGTAAGTGTTTACTTTATGGTTTATTTATGGATTTTGTGGTGGAGTGTAGGTATTCCATTACTACATAAATAAATTTAGTATTAACAACATATCCGATGTTCTGACCATAGTAGGTGTTTATAAGCCTGAATTAATTTAGTTGAATACCATTTACATTCATAAAATTACCTGTACGTATTCCATAGCTAATGAAACTTGAGATTTCATAATGATGATTAGATATGGATAATATAATATCAAAACGTAGATTTTTGAAAAAAGAACTCGTCTAAGCTTGGTATAAATTTAAATACCATTATTGGGTCCCTTTTAATATTAACCATTGACTTGTTCGTCTTTTCACCGCATGAGTGTGCGAGCGGTCAGGATGCCGACGGGAGGTGCGCGCTGTTTTTCGTGTATTTGCATATAGCCTATTTTAAGTGTTGTCCACCTATATATCTAGCTACCTCTTTTGAAATGTTAATCATAATATTTTTTTCGTTATATTCTACCATACTGTAAATAGGTACTATCACTACTGGAATACGTTTGACTATAAATTCAAACCAATAATAATGTATATTACTGTAACTTTAATTAAATTATTTAAATTTAATTAGGTACCTAATTTAATATAAAAGTTTCGGATAATAAAGTACGTACTGAGGCTGGTTATCAAATTAAAAGTAACTAATCTGAACCAGGATAATAATATTTAATTCATTATACTTACAAATAATAAACACAATCAAATTTTATCATTACCTACCTACATTACACTAATGAATGCGTACTCTTTACTGCAGACTACGCATATCAATTTACCATATAACATTTCAGCTCAAGGTAGCGTTGGTGACAGTAAAATCAAAATTAAAAATAAGGCAAAACTTGTGCGGTTTTCTCTTCGGTAATGAACTCGAAAGCTTTTGTCGGATTCGGTTCCACGAAAACATTCGGAACTCACTTACATAATTTTGTTTATTCTGCGTATGTTTACCGTTGACGCCCTTTATATAGAAGTAACATAAAAGGGTTATTTTAATTTTGTGGAGGATGTAGTAAATAAACGAGTTACTATTAAAACTGTTTGGAGTAGAATTGCGGCCTCCATTACTGCACTACCTACTGAAACAATTTTCTAATATAGTTGTTTATTGTCGCACCTTTAAAAATGTTTATTTTATCCCTTTTATAAACTACATTGAATTTTAATTTATGAAAAAGACGTTATAGTAAAGATATTATAAGTGCTTCATATGAGGAAAATTACGTTAATTATTGCTATTATATACACACGTATGCATACAATATAAACATATACTTTAAATAGCTTACTATTAAAAATAGTTCAGTCAGCTAAGTTGAATCTGATCATATCAGATAGAGGCAAATTAAGCTTTGGATACCATTCTTAAGGCTATATTGAAGGAAAAGTCACAGCAGTTTTAGAGATTTCATTTATGTCATGTTTTAAGCGCAGAAAAATTATTATAATAAAAACTTCTTGGTTTTTCTCTCCTATACTATCAAGATTTAAAAAAAGAGATCATTATTGCGTTTTTATAGGTATGTGATGGGAAGGTAAGGATTCAGCCACTGGCTACTGTAGGTACAGCTACATAAAATATAGTAAATACTTACTTGTTTGATTTGTAATACTTATGAACAACATTTTCATGCCATCCCTTATCTTATAGACAAAAAACATTTTGAAGCGCTCGTAGCGAAGTTTGCTTTGCTGTTCTTAACCGATCAGCAAAGTTAAGCAACGTCCGCCGCGGTCATGAGTTAGATGGAGACCCCTAGTGACATTACTACTGAGCGCTTCCGTGCTTCGGCGAGCACGTTAAGCCGTCGGTCCCGGTTGTTGTCTTAGGATGGCAGTCGTTATAACATGGTGGTAGGGCATTTTGCGAATGCCTGCCTGGCTAGCTACCACCCTCAAGTAGAAAATCTGTCGCCAAGCACCTCACGGTGTGACAGCTGACATTGAGAGCCAGTAATTTTAGGTTAGCCTGAAAAACATCTAAGACCACATCATCACTTACAACCAGGTGAGATAGTAGTCAAAGGCATAAAAAAAACACAAAAGAACCTAATGAAATTATGCACAGTCTGCGCTCTAAATAACGCACGACATTAATTAAAAACGCCATACAATCGTTTTAAAAATATTAGTTATGGTACAACAGTTATTTTTAATATTTTATATTACCAAACATGTAAAAGCAATTTCTGATAAAATTGCGGTCGGCTAATAGGTTTATGTAGGTACCGTTATTAACGATCAACAAATAATAATTATTATAATTATTACTACACTTTATTTTATGACGATAACAATCGAGTGAACAAACAATATTCGGAAATTCCCATAACAATACCGTAATAATTATACATTTACAAAACCGTTACAACGAGGATAAAGCTGGAACCAATTAATTGATAACTAGTTATTTTTCCACAATTTATTGTATTTTTATCACAATTTCCTGTTGCTCTGTTCATTAAATTAATTTTATTTATAATTATGTTGAAATAGGTTTTGTTAATTGTGTCACGGAGTTGTTATTAATTAAAACTCATATTAGAATTGGTTTCGTAATTTGTTCGATAGGAAAAAAATATGTAAAATTATAACAATGGTCTTCATCTTTTCTTGTCCCTCGTATGTGTGATCAATATACCTATAATATGTTTTCTCTAACAATAGGTACAATGTAGGATAGATTTGACTACGTAGCGCCAACCTTACTTGGGAATCCTATTGTTGGTAGTATACCTGATATCTTTCGGTTAATGAAGGCTTTTAGATAGATAAATAAATAGATAATTTTTATTGCTTAAATGATTTATAAGTAAATACAATGGTTAACTTAGATTCTACAATAACTATATTATAAATATTATTAAAATATTTTATTTTAATAATAAAATATTTTTATTATTTTTAATAATATAATAATAAATATTCTTATTGAGTAATAGATTGACAGCGAGCCCCAAACTAAGCACTAAGCCTGTATCTTGGGGATCGAGTGCGTTTTCCAAAAGTTCATTGTGTTGTTCATGACAAAATTAAAAAACAAAATTTGGAGAGTAAATTGGTAGAATGCCTTATGTACAGGCTGTACAGCAACAACCTACCCTCACGTCGACACGAGTAGTGGCTTGTTGCTAATTCTGCATATCATTTCTCATAGACTCCTCCTCCGACGTCTAATGGATGAATGCTAATAATATGAAGCCGAACTCTTCTCATACTACCCGCACTGTTTAAAATATAATATATATAAAGTACCTAATAATATTACGGACACATATGCCAAATTATGCGCAAGTGTGTTAGCCTTGTCAAGGCTTAGGAGGAATTTGGTATCAATTGCAGATTTTTCCGATCTCGGAATACCTACGTGGATAAATTGTATTTTAATTTTTTACGTATTTTCCGAGGCAGCGCAATATTCCGAGCCGCGCGGGCGTGATAACCGCGGAGTGAGGCTTCTCTAATACTTATAAAAATAAAATCACTCACTGCATTTCGATATTTTTAATATAGTGAGTAAAAATATACAGGATCTTATTATAACATTATTGTTTTATTATTCTGATGGTCTCATGATAACCTCTTGGGCACTTTGCTATTGCTAAGAACTTGTCTAGGAGTCACATTTTAGACACAACAATGTATAAATAGTAATATGTAAATAGGTTCTGTTGTTATATTATGTTGTTATATATAGATTGAAACATTTTATACGTTATTATTTTTAAAATAAATCTAAAGAGATATATACGTACGATAATGATAACCAAATAGGTATACACGTTTTAATTGTTTATTTACTATGTGTAATACCTACTCGCGAAAACCTAAGACAACATAATCTTAGAAGATGTTTAATTAATTAAAATTATTTTTCTACATATATACCTAAGTTTCAATTAACCCAATAAGAATTTGAATGGTTCATACTATTTTTCTCTAGTTTCAAAAGATGATATACGATTATGCCTTATCAATTAATCATGATAGAACTTCACTAGGCTAAGTTCAATCTGACACTCGACAATGTAACGTGGTAGCTTAGCGAATACGTTCAAAATTAACAACTTTAAACAGTACAGGCAGTCCCTTCTAAATAGTTTAGTAATATAATTACAAAAGATTTATAAAAAAAATATATTATAATAAAGTAAAATGATACACAATATAATATTTTTTTATATGGATTCGAATTCCAACACTGTATAGGATTCATTATTTTCTGTGTAAGAAGGGTGCCCGGTCAGAATTGACTCCCCACATCATCCCATGGGTGTCGTAAGAGGTGACTAAGGGAAAATACTGGAAGGTGGGCAGTAGCGCCTTCTAAAGAACTGCCAACTTACACTGCGATCCCCAAGACGCCTGCCAAGCGTGGGGATTATGGCAAATACCTCCTTTATCCCTATAGAGGCTGTGTTCAGCAGTGGACGATCCGGCTGTTACAGTAATAAGATAAAGTTTTTCTATTAAAAAAATAACATTTTTTAAGTCATGCCAACTCACAAGACATAAACGAATATACCAACAAAATGAAAATAGGAAAAAACTTGGAGGTATAGCTCCTACGCAACAAAACTAATGGTCCAAAATATATGCGTGGACAAACAAAAAATATTAAAAAAAAACCTCCGATACTGAGAACTATCCTCCTTATCTTAGGAATTCGGTTAGACGGTCATAAGTATTAAACAGTTATCTCCATTTATTGTAAAATTCAATTAATATTAGTATCTAACAAACTAAGACATTTTCAATGCAAAACATACAAACTTTATAGCCTTTTATGCCACCGGAATCCAACAACCCTTCCAAAACCGGTTAAGTCCTCCATTGAAGAACAAACGGATCTGAACAAAGCCAGACATAAATAACGGATCTGTCGAAATGCGAAAACAATATACCTCGTTTTGTAGACAACATGGCGGGATCAGAGGACCAAGATGGCGAGTTTTGCATGTAAAAAATACTTTGAAGTTACGGGACACCGTAGATATACGTTTTTGAAAAAACTTAAAAGGAATAGAGTTCTTAGTAGATGCTTATAAGACCTTTTGTACCAGATTAAGTTGGTTTCAATGTTATACATGCAATTATATATATACAGGTTGTTTTGGAGATGGTAAGACATGCTGAATGGTGGGTAGGTTATTGTAGGCTTTCAGATCTCATGTAAGTACATCGTTGTACCCAATAGTAACTAATAACTAGATATACTTTAAAAGTATTAAAATTCTTAAACGCAATCAGTTCTATAGTCAAATTTGATCTATTTTTGTAAATATAAACAAAAACAAGTTGTCATGTCTTTATTCCCCAAAAGGGTAGATAGAGGTTTTTTTATGTCTGATAGGTTAGCCTTTGACCACTATCTCACCTGGTAAGTGATGATGTGGTCGAAGATGTTGTTCAGGCTAACATAGAATTATTGGATCTCAAGGACAGCTGCCGGAACACACCGTTAGGTGCATGGCGACTTGAGGGTGGTAGCTAGCCAGGCGGGTATTTGCAAAATGCCCTACTACCATGCTTTCAACGATTGCATGCCATCATAAGACAACAACCGGGACCGGTTTGGAGGTTTCCAAAGATTAACGTTTCTCTAGACATGTTATGGTCCATTTATATAATGGGCGAGCGTATTACCATGTTTTTTATACACAGTACAAGTTTTTTAAACTTCCTCTCAATTTTTATAAGCGTCTGCAAAATATCCTGAATATGGGAATGTATAAAATATTTAACAAGTAGTGCCTATATGTAAACCTGGGAGCTCAAGTCATGTAGCTACTAGACAATACCAACTACGCTGCGGTGTTTTGAAATACAATGTTTTATTTATTTAATCAACGTAACTTTATACTTTAAATATTAGTTTATTTTGTAGCAAATCAAAAGTTAAGCCGAATTAAGACTCCCGACACCATAACAGAGTTTATTTGGTATGTTTGCCGCTTGCTTCCTTTCTAATTTGGCTATAAATACAAAATTTTCCTTGCCTACTTTTGAAATCCTGTACTTTTTATTGGTTCACCCACTCTCGTTTTTTGTTCTCTTTAGGTACTATAAATATGGTTTAATACATTGGTATTTGGCACAAAACCGGGACTATGTATAATTTCCAGTTGTTTTCTTTAATTTGTATATTCAAGTACAACATTCAAATAGGTTAGGTACACACATAAAATAATTACATGTCACTTAACATGTTATCTCTATTTTTTATGTTTACATCCCTAGATAACATTCTCTTTGTATAACAAAAACACTTTAAAGGTGAGAAAAGTGGACGATCAACTAATAAAAGTGCAGGATTTATAAAAAGGGCCAAAAATCCTTAATTTGTATGGATTGAAAATTTAATTGACAAAATCAGAAAGGTGGCGAACATACCGTTTATTTATCTCCAACCTTCATTATACCTCGTCATTTCACAATAAATCTTTCAATTCATCTGTCTTGAAATCGTGATTTATTTCCAATAAACTAATTGACAAATATAATGTAATTATTTGCTACTAATAGCTACACGATCGCATAATTGGCTGATTATCCTTAAAGTGTCGACTAGAATTTAATTTATCGATTTAAAATAAGGTTTCTTAGAATGCGAGAAACCTTGACTTGGACTATTCACGACAACTGCATTCAATCATGGATGCGTGATACTATAAAGACGGGTTTTTATTCGAGAAATTTTGAGTCTGGCTTTGAGTGGAGTGACTGCTTAGAGCCAAGCGGCTACTTAGAGTCGAGTGGCTGCTTCGAGTTGAGCGGCTGCTTCTAGGCAAGATAAAAATGTTGCCGCAGACCACGGCTTGTTCAATATATCCTTAAGGCATTAAATCTTGCCTCATGAAATTTCGAAACTCAAAATACTAAAAAAGTAAACACTCATCGGCGCCCCGGATAATCATTTATTTTAAGTCATGTTTTTTTTACCCAAAGAATAATAAAAATTATGAATAGATAAAAATAATATATTATTAGATTGTAAACAAGCAAATAAAATTCACAATAAGTAGCTCTTAAATATTATTTCTAATAAGCTATGGACTACTATGCCAGAAGTCCATGATTCGATTTCCACCGCCGCGGCTTGAGCTTCACCGCAATACTTCAAAAACAAAACTTCAATTGGTGGTAGGGTATTTTGTGAATGCTCGCTTGGCTATAGCTACCACCCTCAAGTAGAAAATCTGACACCAAGCAACTAACAGTGTAATCAGGCAGCAGTCATAACCAGTAAACATAACGACAGGCTCATGGGACTTTACAACTGTATACCTCAGGGTGATGGGCGCAGTGCAGTTCGCCACTTGGGACGAACTGCATCTGTTTCACGCAGAGGTTACCGCGGGCCTCATGCGTGAAAATAAAAAAAAACAAATATTATTTCTATCAAATGGCAGCCCTAAAAACAGCATAGAATTCGCGTGCAGAGGCGATACAATGATACCTCTACGTTTAGTCTACGAGAGGTACACTCACGCTTATTCAATTACCTACTCGAGCTAATTACTCGATGTTACAGTATGACCTGTACCACTTTATACATAGAAATACCTAATCATGTACATATATTACGATCTTTAAACAACTTTAAACGGTTTAAATCGCGTATATTTATCATATTTTACGCGATTTAAGCCGTTTAAAGGTACCAACATTTTAACGATATTTTTTACAGCTATTTATATGCTAAAATTAGAATAAACCTATGAGACAAAGTGCTATTATGAAATAGTTTTTTTTATGTTATACGGGGTTAATACCATCAGGCGATCCTCATGATTATTAAAAAAATCACCTTAAAATGTTTGTTAGACTAGCAGAAGTCAACCCTAAGAGATTAAAGCATTTTACCAATAATCCTGTATAAAAATATGCCAAAAGGGTTGTATATAATTAATAGAGTTGATAAATTCTAATATTAATAACTAATAGTCGTAGAGTTAAAGAAATCACATATTTTTTTATTTGCAAATCAAACATCATAATTTATATGAATATTTGAGTAAATAGGTTGAAATTAAAAGTTAATTACTAGCACTTAATTTATAATTTATTAAAACATAATTGTATCTAGGTCCTAGTTACTTACGTAGGTAACAATACTTGACTCATTGTACCTAAATAATTAATTCCTGGCTTGTTTATTATTGTCATCACTAATTAATTTATTAAAATAATGTATACCTACTTCAATAAATGTCACAACAAACAAGCTCTCTCACTTTTGTTACCTATTGTCCCATCTGTTGGCAATTGTTTTTTACATTAAAATATAATTTGGGGAATCCTTTTATGTTCAAGTCAGTTCTTATGTAGTCAGGTAGGTTAGAAATCGGCCAAGTGCGAGTCGGAATCGCGCACCAATGGTCCCGTACCATTATCTATACAACATTAGACACTTTATTTAATTATTTTTTTAGTTTTCACAAGCGTACGGATCCCTCAGTGCGCGAGTTTGACTCGCACTTGCCGCTTTTGAGTATTTGTTATTACAGTGTCAACAGAAATACCATCAGTGAAAATTTTAACCGTCTAGCTACCACGGTTCATGAGGTACAGCCTGGTGACAGACAGACAGACGGATAGTGGAGTCTTAGTAATAGGGACTCGATTTTACTCTGTGGGTACGGAACCCTAAAAAGTAGCAGTAACGAGCTCTCAAGCGCGCACGCGCGATGGTAGATTTAATTTGATTTCTCTAAAAGCTTTCGAAGCAATGTTGAGATTTGAGAACTAATTTCATTTCCAAGTCATTGTAACAAATAAATTTCACTCCCACGAATTTTCATTTGTATGCCTAGCAACTGATATACGTATATATCCAATCCATTAGAAAATTTCATATTATCCGACATCCGTTGACTTCTATTCCGCTTATTAACACGATATCTCTATGTAGGTATTACTTAAATACTCTTATTTATTCTGTTCATTATTAAACGGATGTATTTATATGTATGAGTACTGACATCATCAGAGAGGTGAATAATTATGTGGGTAAACAAAGGTATCACTCCTTTTTAGCGGTGGCAAGTGCCTGCGGTAAATAATTTGTTAGGTAGAGCGTTTTAATTTTTAGGAACTACATTATGTTTCTGCTGTCCTGGTATCTAATTGATGCCCGAAACACCGTACATAACACAATCAGGAACAATTTTGGTTTGCTACTTTAAAAAACATCGAAAAAGGTTATCTCCTTACAAAAAGATTTATATTTTTACCTACATTTTTTTTATCGGGTTGTGAAGGAAATTGCAAATTACGAACTATACTGCACCCATCACTCTGAGACATACAGATCTTAAGGCTCATGTGCTTGTAATTTACTGATTCTCAAGGAGCTGCAGCATCACACTGTTAGGTGATTGGCGATACATTTTCTACTTCGGGGTGGTAGTTAGCCAAATGAGCTTTCACAAAATGTCCTTCCACCATGCGACAAAGCTCAAGCCGGAGACAATTATCACTGCTTTAATAATGGGAAATATAATAATGTAACTCATATAATTAGGGCTTTAGAATAAATTTTGATATCCTCCAAGTTCAAATCTCAAATTCACTAGGACGAACAACAACAATGCATGACGTTGTTTAATTTCACTAAACTATAAAGCCTTCTAAATGCATACTTATAGCATTAGCTGTTTAAAAGTTTGCGATAAGAATTTTCGTAATGTCTTAAACTGTCACAACATATTTACAAACTAAATGTAACTTGCAAAAAATGTTTGCATTACACCATATGAGAATAGCGAAAAATATATAGAAATTTAAGACCTAACTGCCGTGCTAACAAAAGAAAAAACCTCCGCAACCAATTACTTAAGAAACAATGTGTGGTTGGTGGCTGAGTAAGTTAATTGTTAGATATGAATTTGCTGACTAGGATTACTGTTTACCTTATTTTACCGGTGCAAAAGTCTGCTCAGAAAGGGCGTTGAAAAGTCTGACTGAAGCTATCACAATATAAGGCTTAATTGGTTGCTTATTATTATTGAAGTTATTCTCTTTGGAAAAATAAAACTGTCTAAAAAATAACAATATAACAATTCTAGATTATAAACGCCAATCACTATTAAAAACTTTTATAATATTCATATTGATAGTGGTTCGACCTCTATTATATATATCTCTATTGTAATGCTTTTCAAAACAAGTTTTGCACCATGATAGTAACTCTACCAATATTTTTTTTTGCGGTGGTAGAGTTAATGCTTCGTATACAAACGCTTAAAATTAAATAAATTAGTTTTGCTTTAACTTTTAGTTTAATATGTATTACTGTATCAGCCGGATTGTCCGCTTCTGAACACAGCCCTCCCATTAAGGCTTTGCCATAATCCCCACGATTGGCAGGCGTCTTGGGGATCGCAGTTTTAGATATCAGTTTCTCGGAAGGCAATGCTGCCCACCTTCCGGTATTTCACCTTTAGTCACCTCTTACAACACCCACAGGTACCAATGCGGGGTGCCATTCTAGCCCGGCACCCCTCGGGGCAAGTAATATGTATACCTACTTATAAACACGCATAAATATTACATAAACATGTTTTGAACTATCATTAATTATAGTACTTTTCAAAATAAGTACAGCATTATACATTAGCAATATTGCACCAAAGACTATATTTGGAACTAAACTGAACAGTTTAGACATAATAGAAACATTTATATGATACAGTAATTAAAATATGTATGTTGCAATCTCTTTCTATCTATAATATTATATGCTCAACGCAAATATTATTTTAGCAGAAATTATTTAAGTAGGCATACAATATTAAGTAAGCAACATAACTACCTTCTGCCGAACATTGACATTACTGTATACTTATCTACTTGAATTAAAACCTAAAAATAATTTAAGTTACCAGTTATTAGCATAACTGCGGTTTGATAAGGGTTAAAGACGCATAGAACATGTAATTGAAAAACTAGAGTTATACATTTCTACGATTACCTACATAAACTGGCACGCTCTGAGGAAAGAAAACTAAAAATGCATGCTTATTACTTATTATTTGCTGTAGTGGGTCGCAGGCACGCAAATCTTGTTACCTACATGGCCGACGAATGCGGTATAAATAAATATTAATTAATTAAGAGTAATGGCGGATATATGCATTCTATGTTACTTTAAATAAAATTTGAATATGTTTGTACGTGGAATTGAAATGTTTTGATAAATATTTTTAAGGACTGGATTTTTTTAAGGCTTCCTTTTTTTATTAATGATAGCCCTTGACCACAATCTTGATCGAAGGTGTTAAACAAGCTTAACCTAGAATTACTGGCTCTCTGGCTCGGTGTATTGTGGACAGCTACCGAAACACGCCGTTAGGTGCTTGGCGTCACATTTTCTACTTGATGATGGTCGCTAGCCAGGCGGGTATTGGCAAAATGCCCTTCCAGCATGTAGTGAAGCTCAAGTCCGCGGCGGGATTCCAGCCATGGAGCTGTTGGCTATGGACTGCGCGGCAGTCTGTAATCAATACCACTGAGCCATCACAGCTTCAAAACATGCTATAGTAACATTCTGGATATTTTCATTATTGTAATTTGTGATCAATTAGAGTAGGCATCCCACAGACTGAGGAAATAGAAAAGAACTATCTCAAATGTCTTCGAGGGTGCCGACTGCCGACCAACAAACTAGTCACCATTTATACATCCTGCTATCCTATACATAGACTGCCAGGCGTAGGGATTTTGAGCAAACTATTAGATATAAAAGAACATCTTTATCTTATCCAGTTAGTCACTATTCACATAATTATTTATACCTATGTATAAGTCGTGGCCAAATCATAGAATTGTCCATAGTCCATATACCATTAAATGTTCGCGATTTAATGATCTGGTCATATTAGGTTGCTCACATCATGAAATACGACCACTTCATGAAATTCTGGAATATTTCATGATATGGACAATTCTACGATGTGGCCACGAAATGTACACATCCAACATAAAAATAACATATATATTGTTTTTAAAAGATAAATTCATTTGTTTTGAATTGTGTCGGTGAACAGTTTTATCAATCAGATATTTTTTTACCTGATGATTGAAAATCCTAGGAGGATTTTCACAGCTCATATGGTGGATATGCAGTCTTAGTACAGATAAAGGAAGGAATAAGAAGATCCTCATTGGATGACATTTCACTGCTTTAGATCCCTTTTGTGCTTAATTGTACTAAAGCACAGTGAACGGTCATACACAGAACTCGAAATATTTTCAGGAAAATAAATCAACGATTAAATAATTTGCAAGCAGCGTAATGAAAAGTGCACGTGGTCATGCAACCAGCAGTAGTAATGACCAACCTGCACGAATGTGAGACTATACATAATTATATACACTTTTGAACCTGATTATACCTAATTATTTTCATTATGCTGACTGTTTTCTACATACAAACATGGTTTCGTCATATTTTGAATACTTTATCAAACTTCTTGGACTGGTGCTTTACTGAACCAAAAACGATGCGATTGCAATGCCAGTGAGACTGTCGAAGACTTATCGAGTTGTATTGAAAGCTACTTACTACACGACAGTCCAGAAAAAGGAGTTGTTATGTTTAAGGTTCATGTATGTTTGTGAGTTTCTTTATTCCACCATAACTTATAAACGGCTTAACCGATTGTAATGTATGAGTTATCGTTGAATTTGTCTTTAAAGCGCAAGTAACACTGGATAACACACTAAAAAAAAACAAAAAAAAAACCATAAAGTGACAAAAAAAAACTTCCGTACCCAACTAGTATCAAATAAGTATAATAGAGGGGTATCAAAATGAAGGACTTTAAAAAACGATACTAAAATTCCATAATACTTATATAAAGTTTGCAGTTTTAATTTAAACAAAAAATAAAAAATTCTATAGAAAATAAATAACTTGCAGCCGGGCTTTTACTTTTTTAAATATTTTTTCTTGTTTGTGTGTTATTTAGATAAATAAACGAAAATGTGCTCAGTAGTTTATTCAGATTATTCTGAAAATCTTCAAGAAACCTCAAAATGTATGCGAAATAATATATTTCAAAGAGCTCCATCTATGTCTAGTATCTTCGATAGTTAAAGTTTAAATTTAAAAAATAAATTTATTTTATTTTATTTTATTTATTTATTTCCATACATACATCTATCTTTACAGGTACACACCCAATATAATAGAGTAGCTACTTATACACATTTAATATATATATATATATATATTTTTGGTATCTAATTCCTAATTCCTATTACACAGAACATGTAATGCGACTTTTGTAAATTCGCTCAGATCACAACAAAATAGGTCCACTTGTTCCGCGATAATGTTGAGGTTGCGGAGTGCACTGAATATTTTTTGATGCAATGAATATTAAACTCTATCCGAAGGTTCTATAGTTACGTTAAATTCACAGAAATAAAGCGTTGCAATGGTATACGTTGCAAAACTGAATTTCATGCTAACAATAACATATTGGTATCTTTGTGATTTTTTCAAATGCCGACACGACTAGCTATCATCTCTAAACAGAAACTCTGTCGCCGAGCTCCTAACGGTATGTTTCGGCAGCTGTCCTTGAGAGCCAATAATTCTAGGTTAGCCTGAACAACATCTACAACCTAAGTCTCAAATCAGGTTAACTAACTTCAAGCATAAAATACGCGTTATCCCTGATAATGCGTATTTTATGTTTGAAGTTAGTTGTGTTTTTTTCTCATTTTTGTTGTAATTTCTTGCATAAAAAACTTACAAACCCAACATAGAGCCTTTACCTCATCTCACGCATTTCTAACTCTTTAACCTTGCAGTAACTCGTACACAATCTGTGCCCATATTAAATTTCCATTTAGCCCTAAATACCTACCACCTCCACTGGCATAGCAATAGGAAAATCAATTACCAAGGTAATCAGCACCATGGGCCTGCGTATCGGAGTCGTGCTTAATGGTCTATTATGTCTGATCGTAAACAAATAGGGAAACGTATTAATGCGTTTACTGGCAACACTGGCTAGTGGTAGTGTGAGGTTCAGCCTATTATAGGGTAGGGTTTAGACTAAGCCACACTAAGCCTAGTTATGAGAGTGGGAATAGATGAAAGAGTTGCAGGCATTTTTGCCGTTTATTACCAATCGTGTCTTCTTTACTTCTTCCATACAATTGTAGTTTTATCATCCTTGTAAATGGAGACTTGTAAATGTCTTTTTCATTTTATATAGGTATTTCTTTGCCTAATTTAAGCTATGTAGTTGAAAGACTTCGTAAGATATAATAATAAAATATTTTATGTACCAAAAGTTCAATCTCGCTGAAAATTGCACACATGTCCTTGAGCTTAACCAATTCTAACGAAGAAATTCACATGTGTGATGGCAAGAGGGTGGCCCCCTATTACATTTGATCAAAACCAATTAGGTAAAACGAGTTTTTTTTAAATATTATGAAGTAGTGAGACGGACGAGTCTCCCGTCTGATGGTTAGCGGTCACGCCTATTCATACCAGATGCAGTGTCACTATCTTTATTTGGCTTGATACTGCACTGCGCTCATCACACAGAGACGTTATTTCTTATATATCTTTTGCCTAGTATTTTTTCTTGCTACAATGCCCTTATTTTTATTTGCATGCTACTGCTTCGAGGCAGAATATCTGACACTGCGGTGGTACCCACAAAGACGGACAAAACCTGACAAAAGAACCAGACCAGATAAAAGAACAAGATTTGGAAAAAAAACAGGCAAAGATTTAATACAACCTTTAGAAGGCAAAAAACTATATACCCATGCCCACCCCTTCGGTGACCACAGGCTTATCGATAGTGTTCATTTCACACTTATTAAGTAACTTACAAAATAATGCCTATAAATCATCGTAAACTATCAATGTATTTCCCGAATAACATTACCTATTACAAAGATTATGGCCATTTTACAATTATTACCGACTTCTAATAGTTGATACCATGGAATAGTTAATAGTAACAGGTAATAGTATGGTCATTTTAGCGCAGTAGTAATAGTAATAGTGATGTAAAAAATGATTACTTCTTACATTTGCCACGGTCATTTGACCCCACTAGTAATCATTTGATCGCGTTGTAATAGCCCTCGATAAGAACTTCAGATTGTGTAAACATCGATTTATGAAATCGATTCGAGTTATTGTGTGCTTAGAACAGATTTATTACAGTTTCATATGTACAATACATACATAAATACATAACATCACGCCTCTTTCCCGTAGGGGTAGGCAGGGACCACAGATTTCCACTTGCTACGATCCTTGCATATCTCCTTCGCTTCATCTACATTCATCAATTTTTTCATATATGAGCGTCGGTTTAGGGTAATCCTGACCTGATCTGTCCTTTTTTTATAACTTTTTCAATTTGATTCGGTCTTCCCCTTCAGACACTTGTCCCACGTATACCTGTTTAGTCAGTCTCATCTCATTCATTCTCTCTACATGTCCAAACCATCTTAACATACCTTTCTCAATTTTTGTCACTATGTAGTGATTCACACCACATTCACACCACATCGTTCCCTTATCACACAATTCCTTATCCTGTCATTCCGTTTGACTCCACTCATGCTTCTCAATGCTCTCATCTCCACTGCATTTATTCTACTTTCATGCTTTTTCTGCCATACCCAACTTTCACTACCATACATTAGTGTCGGAACCAACACTCCTTCATGGAGCCAGACGGGCCTGACTGTTCATAAAGCGTCATAATATGTACAATCATCGATATTATACTGAGTGCGAATTATTTATTTACGTAAGTACTTGTGTTCTTGTAGGAAACATGCGTTGTTTCTTATTTCTTTATATGTAAGTAAGCGTAAATTAATTGAGGAGGGACAATTTGAACAGTTTTATCGTGTTTGTGGCTAGGTATAGAAACCATTCTAATTAACTTTGACGCTGGTTACGCTTGGTTAAAAGTATATTGTTTTTATTATCTTGGAAAGCAAAATACATACACCAATATAAATGACACCATAAGGCAATAAATAGGTAAATATAATTCAGGTCCTTCAAGCGCACGATCGAGAAATCTTTTCTCGATCGTGTGATCGAGAAGCGAAACGCGTCGAAAATTCTTCCGGTATAGTGACGTGGCGTTTATGACGTTCATGTTGGTTTAGCATGATCATTAGGCGGAATTGTCACTAGATTATTTTTTATACTTATTTTTTACTATTTTATGTACTAAAAATACTATATTATTTTTTTCTTAAAATATTTGTTATTATTACTTACCATAAGTTTTTTTTTTATAGCTGATAGCTTTTGACCACTAATATCACCTGACGGCAAGTGAAGATGTGATTGAAGATATTGCTCAGGCTAACCTAGAATTACACACAGTGAGGTGCATGGCGATAAATTTTCTACTTGAGGGTGGTAGCTAGCCAGGTGGGCTCTCACAAATTGCCCTTCACCATGCTAATATTATTAGGCCACTAAGAAGTACCAGCATGTTCGTTTATCTAATTTTCAAATGCTATTCTATGATTTTGCTTAAATTAACACCATCTAGTGGACGGTAACTAGCGGTGGGAGGGAGACAGCCACAATAACCCTATGTTGAACTTCGATAAAACGAAATGTGTCAGTATATTGAGATAAATTTTTTGATAAAACGTCCTTAACATTGGTAAAAAAATATATAAAATAATAATAATAGTATCAGTTAATCACTTAGGTACAATTAAAATGAAAGAGTAATCATGAAGTAAGCCCTAACTATTCGATATAAAACAAGTTTTAGTTAACCTCTATTCCTAAGACCTGCATTGCCCCGGGGTCATTAACCTTCCCATCTACTCACAAAAAGAACTTATGAGGAAACTTACCTAATAATCTACAGATCCTAAACAACCTACCAACTATGAATCTTATACATACCAACTCTTACGTAGATATACGTTATATGACTAATAAGTCTTAGTGTAGCATAAAAACCACGTCTCCAACAAAACTAGACACATCCATAAACAATTCAAATCAGTTCTAAAGCACCTATTACATAACAAAATAAATAATTCAATCTGATACAAATCCAGTAGCGAATTTGTCTCCCACCTCCTTTAATCTAATTAGTCCCGCATAATGACATAACGCGTACACTGCAGTGCAAACTTAATGATAAATATATCCATATTTGTCTATCAGTAGAACTGGAAAGGCTTATCGCTACCAATGCTCTCGTTAGCGCGTGTAAACCGAAACCCCATTACATTCGACTGTAAATTATTAAAACAAACCTTAATATACTCTATTTAAGGTTGGTATTAAAGTGATGTTAGGTCAAAAGCCTTTTTTCTCCCTGTACTCGCACGATTGCCTCTCCTAATTGGCTCGCCATCTGTTTTAATTCATTTTGCGATAGTTTTACAAGTATTTTATTGACGCGTAGCTCCGCCTGGCGGGCGAGCGGTGTAACGAAGCGGTTAATCGATTCGTTTGCGTGCGACTCGCTAGATCGGCGACCGAATAAATCGATCGATTTTATTTGATTTTTAAACAATTATTTTCATTACTGGAGTTTTATTGTTCTGATTTTTTGTGAGCGCTCCTTTTAAGAGCCTTTGTAATTAAAATAAGCATAAGTACTGAGAACAATCAATCATAAGCCCTATCGCGCAATGGGAGGTCTACAGAGATGAAATAGAGAACACTTAAATCATTGTAGCAAGGTTGTAAATTGTGTAAAATCAAAGAGATAAGTCCAGTAGCAGTCAGTGACGCGTGCTGCCATCTCTCGGACGATGACAGTAAATAATAAATCTTGCAGATAAGATCAGAGGCGAAGATTATACGGTACTGAGTCCCCATCACGCCATCCGTGTTTCCTGCACGAGCAAATTAGTAAAACGCTTGCAAACCGCTTAGCTTCTAGCTAACTCATAAGAAACCTTATCTCTTGCAAATTAGGCATAAAATTGCTTGGCAGGTTATCTTAAAATGGCGAGTCAAACGCGTATATTTTTAGTGCTTCGTAGAAACGTACACGCTAAAAGTTAACGCCGCTGGCTGAACGACATCAGACAATGAACAGAGCTGAACAGTTTAAGTGCCTAGTTAACGTACAGCAAGTCAAGGAGAGGTTTTGCGAAGTTGAATGGACTTTTTCACTGTTTATACTATTCCAAAGCAAAATGAGCTGAGAACACGCGGCTTCGTGCAATTGATATGCAGTTTTTGTTTTACGTCTATTTTTTTGATCGTATTTGTAACCCAGCTCCCGAAATGGCCTCGACCTGCGCGTTGACCAATTAGAAACACCCATTAAAATGTTCGGCAAACTTCGCTCTTTTTCGGCAGTCGGCATTCCTTCACGAAAACAAGCCGTGCGATTTGAGACGTCAATTTGCAAATGGAACAACCACCGGTAGCGCTTTTAAAAACGGAACGCTAATGACATTCCGAATTTAAAATTTAAAATATACATCATTAGCTACCAGTTCTCAGATATTTTAAAAGCAATAAAAATGCTAATTAAAATAAAATCAATGGCTATCGGAAAATAACAGTTTTATTTATATGTTTGAAGTAAGCGGCGGCTACTATGAAATTTGATAACATTAAAAGTGATAAGACGTTATCAGAGAACCATATTTTCAAAACGGAAAGCTTTGCCGTTTCTTAATTAACTAAGTATACTCGTATCTTTTAATAATCTAACTAAAATATTAAAATTTAAATCATAGTGTACTGGCTTGATCAGTTTAAAATAAAAAAGAAACAAGTTTATCGTCGGACACACAAAATTAATCATAACATCCGTAGTTAATTAAAATAATCAACCGAAGCGAATTACACAATTTGTCATCTGACCAACGCACCTACCTCTTTTGTTCGAAATCCCATAAATATTACAGTCGGCCCTTCTTCGAAACATAAAAAAGCATTAACTTTTTTCTTTACAAAAATGATTTTTTTGGTGTTGCTAAATGCTGGCAATAAATTTTGTTAAGATTTTAAGAATTTAGATTGCTAATAGTGTTTTTGCCAATCTAAATTCTATTAATAAGCGCTGTTATGTGATATACCTAAATGGAACAGAATGTATTCACATACATTTTTTTTGTAAGTGACAGTTGTAATTCCCAGCTAAAATTTTTATTGAAGATTTTGTTTGGACCTACAAAAAAGTACGTTACTGAAAAAAGCAGGCTACAATTTTTTTTCTATTTATTGCTGATGTAGATATTTACACTTGAATACTTATATTATAGTATTGCATTAGCAATAATTTAAAGTAGATTCTACCTAAAATATAAGAATGGATCTCAGCATGTAAAAAAATTAAAAAGTGCTATTTAATTTGTTAAAACAGTTTTTTTATTGAATTTCGTAATCTGAAGTATACTAAAATAACCATTCTTAAACCATTAGTTGCATCTAATGCTTATAATCTATCTTTCTAAACAAATCAAATCTAAGAAAAACAGAAAATTATACTCGCTTTTTCAAATTGCATTTCAAACTCTTTACTCTCAAAATGTTTAGGGGTGCCCAAACCACACGATGCCAATGGCGTATTAATAAAAAATAAGCCTAGAATACAGCCTGCGTAGACTAGCACTAGATAAACCTAATTGTAATATCATAAAGCTATGGTACAACATGCCTGACAAGGCGGGCGCATGCGCGGCGGCGGCGTGGGAGTCCGCGCGGCACCCCGCGGGTAGGCCCACGGATACATTTTCATTATTAATAACGATGAAGAGAGATGAATCTCTTTATTAGAGAGGATCTTTCAATTAATTTGATTTACTTTTCTTGTTTTTTCATTCAGTCATATTGAATGAATAGAATCGATGACGACTTTTATTTCTTATTTCAAAAACCAGGCAAGCTGTTTGGATAGTGCTTTTGCAAAATGCTAAATGTCGTGCAGGCTCTAGGTAGACTTATGACATTGTGGCGTACTACAGACAGACATTTGCTTAAAAGTGCATGGACATCTTCCGGCTTCGAGCCTTCGAGTCTTTTTAAATCGTCTATGCAATACGATTACGTTGATATATTCATTTAATATTTAAATAGAATACTTCGTACCTACTCTTATTTGTGAAACGATGGGATGGTAGGTAATTAAAATACTTAGAAGGTTTGTAGTTTTCTTTAGTTTCCAAGCATTTTTTGGTAATTTAATCGTTATTGTCCCAATGTTCAATTATCTTACCAATTCCTTTATCTTATTTTTCAACTTATTGAATAAAACATAAGCACAGCAATAAGCTTCCGACTACCTGCACTAACTGTTAGGTATTAGGGCGCGTGCACACTAGACGCCCCGCGACGACCGTGGGTAGGCGGCACTACACACAATTAAGGCATTTATAGACTATCGTACACGACACCAGAGTGTTCCAGTCAAAGGCTACTCAGGGTTGTCACACCTTAAATGTTGCATCCAGAATGACACTTTAACATGACAACTGAGTAAAGATAAAACTATATTGAGGTATTGAATTTAATTCATATAACATTTATGTTTAGCATTTATCTAAATTTTTCATTTTTTCGAGCCATATCTCCATGCTTCGGTTTGTGTACTATATACCATCTATATAGCAGATAGGTGTGTTTTTTGAGTACATAGCTAGATAATATACGGTGATAGATAAAGACGATCTTGCTCATATATATTATACAAGAAAATAGCACTTATTAACATTACTAAAACGTCACTTGCCGCTTGCATCATATCTCAAAATCCATTAACTCTCTGTTACTATAAGGAACTTCATGTAAAACAACAATAAAATAATGAGGCAAGTGTGCTGTATGGTCTGAATATACTATAATTAAACAATAAAATACGTAATGGTACGGTGGTAAGACAACCCTAACTGGAGCAAGTGACTGGCGTTCCAGTTTATGCCATCCGTGCTAGTAATTAATACTCCGGCCTGTCACTTGCCCACGATGTTGTTAATGCAATAATGTTTAATAAATATATCTTTATTATTTTATGTAATTAATATATATGTCTATAAGGTTTTATGAAAGCGAGAAGTTTATGGACAGATTCATCTATGTGATTTGTTCACAATCCTGCCTGTCTTTGGTACCGAGCTTTACCATTTGGACTCCCTAAGTCCCTATAGGCCTGCAACGGCCGTCGTATGCATCCATTGCAGTATCAGAAGTTTAGTTTATATTGTCTAATATAATCAAAAGTAAAATATAAAGAAAATTTCAACAATTACTAATGAACTGGACATTCTTCTATATAACTCGCGATTTCCGCGAAATATTTATTCAATTCAAATTTATATTATCATAATATGGTAATACGAAGACAACATAATTGGAATATATGCGTTCCAATAAACTAAGTTATTAATAACTCATTTGTAAAACTTATTTTTTATATAATTGTTATAGGTGTCGTGTGGGAGAGATCGGAACGTGAAATCTGATAGGGTCATAATTTTTAATGTGACTATAAATTAGTAATTATAATAATTAATCGAGATTATGTCTAGGGTCGATAAATTGTTTTTGTGCTTGTTTCTTGTCAAGTGACGATGGAAAAATTAGTCAGCAGAATCGGTCAATCGAATGTTTTATTATACCTTAGGTTAAACAACGGTATCGCGTTAATATAAATAAATTAATTCAAATCTTTTATTTATTACAGAATCTAGATAAAGAAATCTACCACCACCTTGTCAGAGCATAGGTAGATTAGGCTCAATGTATGGTTTTTCGCCCTCACTGTGTTTATTTATATCTAGGCTACAAATAAAGATGTAAAGAGTGTAAGTCAAGCTCAAAAACAACAGAACGGTAACTTTACCGTGGCGGGCGTGGTTTAAAAAGTGTACCGTGCGGCGCAATCATATCCTTGACGCGACCAATCGTATGCGATAATTTCTAAGCGCCAAATCAAATCTAATTGAATTTGGCAGATTGTGCATGTTTTGTTAATTGTGAACTTGAAGAGTCCGCAACCCAAGCGTTAAATATACGAGAGTTACACTCTACATAATTTTATTCTTTTTATTTAGGTAAATACTTTTTCTCTGCCCAGCCTACTACTCATAAACGTTATGTTTGAATATAAGTTTATAAATATAAAATATAACAAATATCTACTCGTGTCTCAAACATCGTTTGTTATGTTTCATACAGCGTCTCATGCCTCGGGCAAGAAGTACCCGATTTACGTCAATATTTTGAGTGAGTATTAGGTTCAATTGCACAACTAAATTGTTTTTGAATCAAATTATCTAATTATTTTGCGTTACTGTTATACTACGAAGATTAGGAGCCAGAAAGTCTAAGTGTAAAACATATGAAAAAATCCTATAGCAACAACAAAAGCTTGGAGCTTTATGGAGACTTCGCAACTTTTTACCTACCACCACTAAAATTGCGCTTGCACAATCTTTGCTACTCCCTATTCTTGATTATGCTGACGTCTGCTATCTTGATCTCACACAAGATCAGCTAAATAAACTTGAGCGAATCCAAAATTTTTGTATAAGGTTCATATACGGCTTACGCAAATATGATCATGTCTCCGAATTTCGTACCAAGCTCAAGTGGCTACCTATTCGTCTTCGCCGGAATGCTCATATACTACATCTCCTTTACAAAATTTTGTTCCTTCCTACTTCTCCACCCTACCTCAAGGAACGTTTCAAATTCCTCCATACTACCCATGCTTTATCGTTACGGTCATCAGATAATTTATTGCTGCAGGCACCCGTAAGTAGAACCTCCTTCTATCATTGTTCTTTTACTTCTGAAGCTGTTAGATTGTGGAATCCTCTACCACTTGAAATAAAACGTGCTCGTTCATTGGAATCTTTTAAAAATCAGGTCAAAACTTATTATCTTTCACTATAACTTTGGATATGTACATACAACATTACTGAACTTATTTTTTCTATAATATGTTTTAAATGTCTATTTAGGTATATTTTTGTATTTATATGTATATGTTAAAAATATTTATGTAAGTAAAGTATATATATATATATATATATATAATTATTGTATGTTATGTATATCTATATATGTTTCTATAATTCTTATGCGTACGTATATTTTCATATATATGTATAGTATAATTCATTTTTGTGTTGTTTAATTAAGATCCTTAACTATTCTTTTTTTTACTGTTTTAGTAACATTAGCTTAAAAACCCTGTCCATATACTGTCAAAATCTCCAATATTGTTGGGTTGTCTGGAAGAGATCGCTTTAAGCGATAAGACCGCCCATTGTTTCACTTAGTTATATTGTATGTTTAGTTATAAGTTTTTTGTTTATTTTTAAATTAAGCTTTGTGTTGCAATAAAGAGTTTATCTATCTATCTATCTATCTATCTATCTATCTATCTATCAAAAGTTCAAAACAACAAAAAAAATATAAAATGTCTTGTGTTTCTACGAGCTGCCTTTAGCAAATCTTCATACATACAATACGAAGCAATGGGCACTTACGTACAAGTATACCTATTGAAGTAGAGTCAGCAACGGGAGTCACGCTCCTAATTATAGAAGCATTCCCAATCAATTACCGAGTATGCGCAACAAAACTGTCGCGACCGCTCTATTTATGGGTACCGTCAGCATATGACGCTATTATAATTATTTAATAAAAGTATGAGATTGCCCCAAATTTTAATATTTCAGGAATATCTTCAGATTGAAGGCATACCTGCGTATTTTATTATCTTTATTAATTGCACAATTAACATGCCTACACTTTACAAAAAGGTATTTCGACGCATTTTTTTTCCATTCTAGAAGTTAGTATCCCGTTATAGTGGTGATCTGAGACGCCTGCCAAGCGTGGGGAATATAGCTAACTCCCCATAATGGGGGAGGCTTTGTTCAGCAGTGGACAATCCGGCTGATACAGTACAGTACAGCACAGACGTTGGTTTAAGCTCATACTCGTATTAATCACGTAATCTCATCAAAGTTGAGATTGATCTTAAGATGCAGTTTTGATGTTTAATGTATGTATGTGACATCTGTCAAAAACTGCATCATATGATGGATGTCATTCTTGAAATGCAATTATTAATACAAGCCTAATTAGAAAATTGCACGCAGAGTCTGATGGTTTGTAGGCATTTTAATTACTTAGGAAAACATTTATCTGTATCATGGCATATTGTCACGTAAACTATGTCAAATATGATTATAAAATAAGGTAAAAGTTGTTTGTTTTATATGTATTAATTTTTATTTAAGAATGTTTTTTTTACTGTTATAAAACTTTAGAAATCATAATAAAGACGTCAATAGATAAAGTAGGTTACTTACCCTTTAAACACATTCTATGAAAAGAAAAAACATATAAATCTAGAGAAAACAAAACAAAACACATATTCATTATCGCCCCGTCACTTTAATTCCCGTTTAAGCCCCGTTTCGTTTTAACAAGCAGTCAAACGTAGCTGTCAAATGTTGGCGCGATGCCAAAGTACTAATGTCCCATTGAACAGTAACACAGAATTGAGCATAGTTACTATTGAAGGACTATATCTAGCCGTGTTCCAAACGCGTTCTTAATAGATCATTTAAATGTAAGCTATTAAACTGGCGGCTTTTGGTCGTCATATAAAATTATATTTTTTTATTACAATATTCCGGACGGTAGTAATGTTTTTTTTTAAATGAACAGATCGTCATTATTCTCATTTTTTAAACCAAGTGACTAAAATGTCATGCTTAGTTTTGTGAAATATAATGTTTCTAAGTACAAATTTAATTTAATACTTTTAACAACGAAAGTAAATGTTCTTGCAGATTGGTAATTTAAGTGGTTTATTGAATGTAACAAACGACATACTTTTTGATAAAAACAGCTCTTAAACATCTTACGAGTAAATACAAAGAAGTAGGTAATAACATGGAAAAAGTTCATCCTATGAAAATCAACAAGCAAAAAAAATTAAAAGCATTAGTTCCCTCTCTAAACAACACAATATAATCGCTGCTTGCTTCCGCGTACTCAATGGCCTGCTTTTATGAGCGGACGATTGAGCTTCCTGATGAATGGTCCTTACAGGCATTTCGTTTGATCCCCAGATAAATATTGTGGGCGGAAGAATCCGGGAAGATCTGTTCTGGTGCTAAACTTTTCTTTGACACAACCAACTCTTTGTGTTTAGGTAAATTTATGGACAGAGAATGTTTCTAGTATATTTTGTCTTAGTAAATTACAAAATGTTATTCGTGTGAGCTATTATTTTTTATTGGAAAATTTGCTGCGGCGTGGATAGGCAAATGGGCTTATAAAATTATGTTCATGTTAATAAAACTGTGGATAATAAATGTTAAGCTAAAAATAAAGAGCACATTATTTCTTCACTTTTCGAATTTACTAAACAATTTATGAAAATAAAAAAATTAAAGAAATGTTTAACATTTTGAATACATTAAACGTTTAAATTACTGTCTTTGATTTGACAGTCGTATATTCTAAATAATTGTCGCACGTGATAATGATTTTTGTGTAAATACTGACTGAAAAATTTAAAGTATCTCCCGAGACGCTAAGAATGTCCGCCTCTTCTGTACAGACAACAAAAACGTCAAGTATACAGTGCCCGTTTAAAATATTGGAATGAATGACATACCATGCTTCGGACGATTAATGGTACTGCTCACACAAAAAGCAAACACGCTCATTAATATATCAACTGTCTTTTTAGCAGCGCACAGAAACATTAGGTACCGTCAGCAAAAGCAACGCATCTCCAAGTCCATATTTAAATTGTCACAAAAACTTACAGCACTTTTCATAACTCATTCGTTAGACGTGCGCTTTAAAAAAGGAAAATTATGACGTTTTACAATGGAAAGCGTCCGAGGGCGCATTTAAAACGTCTCGTATTTCTTTCTTCGTTCACAACACGAGCATAATTTAGAACACAACATCTGTAGCCGATATCTCTTTGTACAATTAAGAAGAGAATGGGAGTAGACAGTCCCTTATAAGTGTATTTTTAAGGAGGTAATTTAGCTACCGAGTAATTTAATAGGCAACACACGTGTGACTGAGACGTTACATTGCTGAATGTTTAGAATAACACAGCATGCCTTTAACGTTTAATCGATTATATATATCACCATTTTAACCTCAACATGATATATCAGCTGTATCTAAATGAAGCATTTAAAAAGGGTGTCTAAGTGATGTTTACTTTTCAACGGCATGTGAACATTTTTTCTACGGTAGAAAAAACACGGTTCTTCGGTCGTTCGTGTGGATCGGCTCCTTACATTATTTCCGTCCGTGTCGTCGGTGTTCGCTTTGACGTCCGCTAAACACGACATTAAACATTTTGACTTTTTTTTTCAACTGTCACATACATTACTTTTTTCTGAGCCTTTTTTTGTGGGCCATTAGCTATTAAGCGGCAACCGTGAGCCGCGTGGGGATTAATATGGAGACATTTCAAGCGCCACACTTACTTATTTCTAATAAAAACGACAGTATCACGCTCTCCTAATGATATATTATTTTTAAACTTGATTGTATGACAAGTTAGTGTTACTACTCAAAATAACATTAACAAATGTATTGCTTGTTATATATTTCACATTCACAAATGTGCGCTTTAAGAACATACGTAAATCTTGAAGCCTGTCAAAACATAATTAATGGTACTTAAAATTGGGAACGGTGAAAGTAATTTCAACGTTTCAACACTTGAAGCACGTGTTCAACTATCAATCAACGCACAACGTTCATTAGTACTTAAATACCAATTAGTTGAGAGATAATTATTTAGGTTAGACTCCATTAATGCGATTCAATCAACTCAAATTGTAAATTAAATTTTGTGATCGTCAATAAAAATGATCATTCATTAACAGTTAATATTACTATTACGACATTTGATTGACGAATTGTGGTTGTAAAGTATAAATTAGTTTGTGATAAAACAATACTTTAAAAAAACAATTTCATTCACATTATGGCATCGTAAAGCTTAATTAGTTCAATGAAATTTAAGATGACAGGAAATTGTGATGTTTTATGGTTCTAGATAACCAAGAACTGACGTAGCTTATCGTCAATCTCTCTATTTTCGTGTAGGAGTTCTTTTTATACTTCTATCCGGTAGCCAATAAAATGAAGGTTTGCGTTTTAATTTCGTCGCTAATAAGATAAAAATTGCTTGAGTTCTTATCGAGTTCGGATCTCGGTCAGTTTCCTTTGCTCTGCCTTTAGTTCAGTTTATATGAGTTTTATTATACGATTTATGAAAGCGACGACGCAGGTACGGTTCAGCCCAGCTCCGGGTCGGGAATTCCGAACATTATTCGGCGCGCTTTTGTGTTATTGAGACGTAACAGTAAAACATATCCATACTCCGATCGTATTTTCAGTAGGTTCTTTTACTTTAAAATGTATATGTTCTCTCATCTCAAACATACACAACAAATCTCACTACAACAGCTTGAAGTTCTTTTTTATTACTGATATTATAGTCTCTGACCACAATTTTGCTTTACTAAGTTGAGATGTGGTCAAAGATGGTAACAGGTTAAACCTAGGAATACTGGTTTTTTTAGGGCAGTTTCTGGGACAAACCGTGAGAGGCTTGGAGACTAGTTTTATACTTGAGTATGCTCCATGTTAGCTTCCGTAAAATGCCCATCTTCTATATACGCCAAAACCGTCACACGTTAACAATTTCATCTTAATATGTATAGGGCCTTATTCTTTAACAAGAATGATAAACAAGACAAAAAATCTTCATTCTCCAACTGGAACTCCAGAATCAGCATATTACCTAGGTGTTAATGAAATGTAAAAATAAAACTCTTTGCATGGGATATGTATGTATCCATTGAATATATATATGTATCTATTGAATAAACTTTTTCAATAGAAACAATCTTAAATAACACAAGAAAAATCATCACAAATACCATTGTATATTTAGACAATATGCTGCAGGTCATTGTAAATCCTATGCGCACTTTTATCAAAAGAAGTCTTGAAAGACATTGAATTGGGTTTGAAATACGTATAACATAAATAAAATTCTTTTCACATTGGAATAATAAGGTCATAATTTGAATAAAATCCCAAAGTGAATTTTGATTTAGATAATCTCGATTGTCGTAAAGCTTCCGAATTGAGCGGCGTTAGCTCAAAGTTATCGGATGGTAGTAAATTTTAGTAATTATTACTCGTAGGTGGAAGAATGTCAATTATCACAATTAGTAGAATTTGATTTATTCCTGTTATTTTCCACTTAAGTTTTAATACGTAAACGAATTTTATGGTTATAAATATTAACAAACAAACCGTTTGTGTTGAGTAATGCTGTACTTTACTATTGCGATGACACCTGACAATAGCGTTAAGCCAATAATTTTAGATTAGCCTGAACAACATCTTCGACTACATCACTTACCATCAGGTGAGAAAGTGATCAAAGTCTAGCCATAAAAATATCAAAGTAGCTATAAAAAATAACATAAAAAAAAGATTTCAATTAGAACAAACTGTACTATTCTTACCTCACTAGTGTCAGCATAATATGTCTTCTTTAACATAGCAAAGAAAAACACTAGAATGTAATTTTAATAAGTTAGGCTTCATTTGTATGACTGGCCGTCTTCCTAACTCCAGCCCTAGTGGTAATTTTCGTAGGATACCTACTACGTTCTGGTGAGCACCTGTTTAGATGATAAAAATATTCTTTATGTGCTCAATTTGCAGCAGCATTCCATTCACATCGAAAAAAGTGGTGGCGTGCTGATAATTTTTTCCCTTTGTTACCTTCTACTACATCCAACAAGAACACCTATATGGAAAGAAACTTGTATTTAAAAGCCGGGTACTTTATAATATACATTACATCGAACAATATAAAATCACGACATTCTAACGAATCCCTTCATGATTGGACTATATTATTAGTATTTAGCATTTATAAACAGAAAGGAGAGGGTCCTTTCTGTATCCCCGTTATCACCACTAAATATTATGTATCCCGTAAATTTTCACCAGACGCTAACCATTGCTTCTTTTTCACAGATGCAAACGGTGAGCCTCCAAAACTGAAGTGCAACCTACGCAAACACAAGCCCAACCGCAAGCCACGGACGCCATTCACCGCGCAGCAGCTAAGATCATTAGAGAGCAAGTTTGTTGAGAAGCAATACTTGAGCATAGCTGAGAGGGCCGAGTTCTCATCGAGTTTAGGGCTTTCTGAGACTCAGGTGTTTACCATACAATGTAATATAATGCGGTTTACTTGAGCAAGAACACAACACGATCTTGTGTTACTGCTTCTGGCTAGGTAAAACAGGTGCTATATTGGATTACTTAGATAAGGTCTACAAAGCACGCAGTTGTGTTCTTATCTAAAATAAAACTACCTTGATTCTCTTGCTTACAACCTTCTTATATCATCTCTTCTTTATATTACTCGTATATTATTATTGTGTAGTATTATAAGATTTATTTAACTTGTTATCGCTTTTAAATATATTGGTATAATAAAACAAGTGATGGTGATTGAAATTATATTGAAAATTTAAAAAGGTTAATCGATTATTAAAAATTTACGTGTTTGAAAAACAAATGAATGGTCAAACGAATGATTTGATCTAATTGATATCAGCACCATCTCCTAAGACGATTATAGATATAGATAGACAATTATTAAAACAATTAGATATAGCACAAAATTCGCACCATCTTTCAAATGTCATGTCTCCTGGTACATAGAATCAGACGTGGGCTCGATTCCCAAAAGAAGCGAAAAATTTAAAACAAAAAATGCTTTTACACAAACCTATTGGTATTTTGTAATACAGTACTTAAATGCTTCCGATAAACTGCCGCATGTACGCCATACTATATGTTTTTGTAGTGACCCTGGTTTATTTATAATTGTTTTTTGATATTTATTTAAAAGTACTTTCAAAGTATTGCAACTAAAGTTACTTCTGTCCACGATATCTGGTCATAAATGTATTGATCATTGCAGTTAATCAGTAGTAAAACCTTGACTTAATCGTTGCGGCATATCCGACACTTCAAATTTCATTACAAGATTAATTAAGACCATTCCTTGATTATCGATGACGGCTAATATATAAATCCTAGTACAGTAAATAAAAATTGAAATGAAAGTAAAATGAGTAGTGACTTAACAAGTTGCTTCTGTCTTGTTAACAGGTGAAGATCTGGTTCCAAAATCGTCGTGCGAAAGCGAAACGCGTGCAAGAGGCGGAGATTGAAAAGCTCAAAATGGCGCAGTTTTCACGGCACCCCCACCATTTGTACCCGCACCCAGCGCTGCAGCAGTATTTCCACCCGCACCACTTGATGGGAGGGGGTCGCCCGCTACCTCCCATGGGGCTTCACCCGTCCCACCTTAGCATGGTCCAACCACCTGTGTCGGGTAACTCACCTTCGCCTAACGCCCAATCTGGCCAACAATAAAATATGTATGATTCCTATTTGGGTACTAAATGTATCAGCAATTTACGTTGCAGATCTAATACGTTTGTATTTTATTAGATCTTCTATGTAATTTTAATTTTGTATTACTATGTCTACGATTAAAGACGATACAAAAGGATTGAAAGTTTTTTGCGGACTGTACTTTATCTATGAATGAAAGTTATTGTAAATTATTTGTAAATAATAGTGTAATGATAATTAAGTACTAATAAATAAATAATTATTTAAGTAATAGTTATAATTAGATGTATTGAAGAGTTTACCCGTTCACCAAATTAGTTTTATTTCTGATTTCCTATTCGTTTCATAATTTGTCAATGTTTTGTTTGTTTAGTTCCTCCAGTGTAAAATGTTGTACATAATAGAAATACTATATTGATTTTTATATCTTTACCTATGTCTGTAGTTGAAAATATATTTCTTTGATGGTGAAGTTTTTTAGTTTTTTTTGAGTAAATACCTACATATTGGTAGGTAATCCTTTAAATTTAGTGAATAGTACCTAGGTTATATTATTTATACGAAAAAAAAAAATGTTATGTTACAAAATTACAAATTATGTTGTGTTTTGTGTGCACGGTGGTAGGGCATTTTGCGAATACTCGCCTGGCTAGCTACCACCCTCAAGTAGAAAATCTGTCCCCAAGCTACTAGCGGTGTGTTCCGGCAGCTGTCATTGAGAGCCTGTAGTTCGAGGTTAGCCTGAACAACATCTTTGACCACATTATCACTTACCATCAGGTGAGATAGTAATCAAAGGCTACCCTATCAGCTATAAATAAAAAAGTTAATATATGCGTATTTTTTGAAGCACTGGTCCAACGTTCAAAGCTACCACGAGCTTCACCACCTGGTTATAGGTCATTTCATGAATGCTAGCCTGGCTTGCTTCCACCCTGGGTTAAAAACCTGTCCTTAAGTAGGTACCTAACCTGATTGATAGGTTACAAATTTAGTGTGCATTGTTTCTACATTATAATTAGAAAGCCACTGTTCACATACTTGGTTTTCACTTATCAATATCTGCACAGATTTACCAGTAGAGATTGGCAGCATACTATACAAAAGCAATAAAAAAAACTTAGGACATACAAATATAGACTTGTGCATTATCATGGCTTAATAACAATTTAGGTTCAAATCCGTCTGGCATTAAGCAGCAACATTCAGATATGGGTACTACACGGTGCGCGGGCGGCTTCTTATTCTGTGCGAGCGCTATGCTTGAACTTGAATCCCAAAGTACATAAAAGTACATAAAAGCAGTATGCCTTAATATCTTGGACATGGTTAACCAGCTGGCCAATGTAATTTTTACTAACAAAATCTGTTTGAAATCATAGAAAATGGCGATTACGTGTTCTAATTTATTTTCCTTGATAAAGCTTTTATGAAGTGATGGAATTCATCTTTTGATAGTCACAAACATAAATAAGTAATCGTAAAACCGCAATTTTTCTATAATTATAATCAAATTTAGTTAGCATCAAATTAAATAATTTGGCGGCAGTTTTTCGTGAATTTTGTTGCAGTGATGGCTCAGTGGCATTGGCTATGGATTGCCGCGCAGCAGGTCCATTCAAATTCAAATTCATTTATTTCGAGCTACTTAGGACTCATATCATAGACACAATTACATATTTATACAGAATAGAAAATAATAAAAATTGAAAGTGTAGTATAACTAAAATAATAATTAATAATAAAATAAATCATATAAATACACATCCAAAATTAAACAATGTCAATAAATTTATAGTAAAAGTGGTATGCCATTGTTCTAATCCCGCGGGCTTGAGCTTCACCGCATGGTATAAGGGCATTTTGCGAATGCCCGCCTAGCTAGCGACGACCAGTAGATAACCAGTCGCCAAGCACCTTACGGTGTGTAATGTGTTCCGGCAGCTATCCTTGAGAGCCAGTAATTCTAGGTTAAGCCTAACCTTTGACCACATCATCACTTACTATCATGAGATTGTGGTCAAATGATTACCTATCAGAAATTTAAATAAAAAATATAGTCAGTGTCACTCGGAATGATGTAAGTATTCCAACAATACCCCGTACAATTTTATTTTGTGCTAAACTACACCATAATCGGTTTATCCAGTTGAAGGTTATGATCCCACAGAGAATGAATATCCCTCTGTTTGCGTTAGTGAATATTAATTTACTAAAGGCAGCCCACCACATGGGATGCGAGGCTAGAATCACCCCCCCATATCTTGCTGTGACAAAAGTAAAAGATGACGAGGGTAAAAACCAGAAGATGGGCAACTAAAGCGAGCCTTAGTCGCCATAGACTATAATTATGTTGCAGTATTTAAATTTGACCCCAACAATCGTCTTGTTTTTTTATGCCTGATAGGTTAGCCTTTGACCACTATCTCACCTGATGGTAAGTGATGATGTTGTCGAAGATGTTGCTCAGGCTAACCTAGAATTACTGGCTCTCAAGGACAGCTGCCGGAACTCACCGTTAGGTGCTTGGCGACAGATTTTCAACTTGAGGGTGGTAGCTAGCCAGGCGGGCATTCGCAAAGTGCCCTACCACCATGCAAAATGCTGCTGTAGCAAAGGAAATAATCTTATCCAAGATTAATTAATTATTAATTTTGTGATAAAATAATCAAATAAGGAAATAATCTTATCCAAGATTAATTAATTATAATAATATTTGAATTAGGAGATTCAAATATTATTATTAATATCTTCGCTAGGGTTGGTGAATTCAGTAGAAAATTTCGTAAGTATCACCATTCACCGTTGAAGGAATGCCTCTATCATTAGCGGGGATTTGCTGTAATCCCCACGCTATGGCAAGTGTCTTAGGAATCACAGTGCTAACACTATTTAGCACACGCAATTCTTCACCAGCGCTCCTACCCAGCTTTTGGAACTTCTACTTTTCGTCGTCTCTTACGACTTCCACTGGAAGCTAAGGGCCGCAATTCTGAGGAAAAATCTGATTATTACATTTTTCAGAATTACAGTAAACTTAATTAACCTTATGCTAAGAACAACAAGCAAATCTTTACGCAATTATTAATCTAAACAGTTAGAAATAAGATTGAAATTCGAATCATCTGAAATGATTTCGTATCGTACTGATAATAATATGTTGTCAATTGAGTGGAGAGAACTAATTTAAATATATCCATTAAAGTTAATTGTCTGATAGCGAGCGGGGTCGGGTCACAGAGATATGTATTGATAGGGTCACATCATTCTAAGGGAGTTGTTTTATAGACTCAGAAAAAATATAATCATAAAACTATTATAATAAATGAATAAATCCAGAATCTTGAGATTCCGAAGCATCTCTTTAATTCAACCAATTAATAAGGCTCTAAAATTTTTATTATGCATATAACAAACAGGAGGGCTTTTATCATCGTCATCCAACCGCAATACGGAAAGCCATCCCCATTATTATATGGAGATTATGTCAACCCTCCCACAGGGTCCACACTTGACAGGCGTCCAGGGGATCGCAGAGTACTAACGACTCTCAAAGGAAGATATGTTGGGGTGCAATGCTAGCCATCACCATACGGGTATATACATATCACCACATCATTACTAATCATTACTAATATTATAAATGCGAAACTAACTCTGTCTGTCTGTTACGCTTTCACGCCAAAGCTACTGGACCGATTTGAATGAAATTTGTTATGGAAATAGTTTGAGACCCGGGAAAAAACATAGAATAGTTTTTATCCAACTGCGCAAAAAGAGGTTAATGTTTTTGCGCGATAACCGACATACGCGCGAGCGGAGCCGCGCCCGGAAAGCTAGTATGTCATAAATAATCAACTTAGATATGTACTGTGATCATCCAGGTGTGTATCGGCAAGATTGTCCACTGCTGATTACAGCCTCCTCCATTGTGGGGGGTTTACCAAAATTTCCACGCTTGGCAGGCGTCTTGGGGATCGCAGTGTGACATATCAGTTCCTCAGAAGGCGTTGTTGCCCACCTACGGGTGTGTTACCTTGAGTTGATTCTTATGACACCTACGGCTAGTGAATAATTGGGGTAGTAACATTCTAGCACGGCACCCCACGAGCAATAATAATAAAAATTTAGATATGTATATGTTTACGAAATCCCTAGAGGCTCTACAATTTTGATTTTAAGTAGGTACTATTAGAAACAGAGCCAGGTCCTGTTCCAGGTATAACATTCACGAACAGATTATATTCAGTGGCCGAAAGCTATCCAAGCAGTTATAAAAGAAATTCACATTAACACATTCTAGGAACACAATTTAAATTTCAGGTGGGAATCGAATCCGCGTCGCCCAGTTTTTCGTTAGAGTATATATCACGTATATTTAAATTTCAATGTAAGTAATGTAAAATACACTAGTGCACTATTATAATAGAGTAAATCACACGCATATTTCAAAACAGATTTAAAGATAAAAGTACTGTACTGTATCAGCTGGATTATCAACTGCTGAAAGCCTCTCCCATTAGGAGGGTTGCCACAATCCCCACGCTTGGCAGGGGTCTTAGAATCACTAAACTAAAAATCACTATTGCAGTATAGTAAAGTATATACTTAGCACGCACATTTTAATTTTATTGAAAAGTAAAATGCACTAGTGCAGTAATATAGAGTAAATAACATGCATATTTTGAAATGTCAAGTAAAAATTAATTATGACAAAATGAAAGTGTAAAATCATTAGTGTAGTAATTACAGTACAAAGCATGCATATTTAAACAAATTATTAATTAAAAAAAGCACTGATCCCATGTAAAATAAAAATACATGCGTGTTAAGCTGTAGGTATTATGATTTTATAGGTGGTACATAATAAGCCACTTTATTCATTATCTACTGTATGAAAAATGAACATAAAAGTGGATTAAAATGCCTACATTTACATTTCTGCTTACATTTTCATGGGTAATAGCCATGGATTGGCGTGCCGCATGTCCATAGTTCGAACCCCGCCGCCGGCTTAAGCTTCACCATAGTGGAAAAGCATTTTGCGAATCCTCACCTGGCTAACTACCCTCAAGTAGAAAATCTGTGCCCAAGCAACGAACAGTGTGTTCCGGCAGCAGTACTTCAGAGCCGGGAAAATAACAGGCGCATGAGATATAACAACTGCATGTATCAGGATGAACGAAATGCATCTGTTATAGGCAGATTACCGCTACTCGTACTTACTTACGCGTTCCATCACCATCACAATAAATTAAAACATCCTGTATATAAAATCTGTCAAAAATACAGTGGGTCTTTGTTTTGGTCAACATTCTTATTATCAATCACATTAATTTTTACGAGTAACGCTTTACCTACGTCGAAGTTTGACCCATTTCATGATAGTTACCAAATTCTTTATCTAAATTACTTTATTATTTGTTGAGAATTCGGGGACGAGATTTCATGAAAAAAATATTTGTTTTTTTAAATAATAATTGTGGTTACGTCACCGTGTTGTGTGAAGTTATGTAATATTTATTTTAATACAAGTAATATGTACCTGATTAAACTTATGTCACGAGATTAAACGTGTAATAGGTACATAGAAATATCATAATAATTTCTTCTCGAACAAGACTATATCTGCAGCGATGGCTCAGTGGTATCGGCTATGGATTGCCACGCAGCTTATCCATGGTTCGAATCTCACCGCGGGCTTGAGCTTCACCGCATGGTGGAAGCCTTTTGAAGGCCTTTTGTGAATGCCCGCTTGGCTAGCTACTACTAGTAGCAAATGTGATGCCTAGCACCTTACGGTGTGTTCCGGCAGCTGTCCTTGAGAACCAGTAATTCTAGGTTAAGCCTGTTAACACTTTCGTCCACATCATCACTTACCATCAGGTGAGATTGTGGCCAAAGGCTTACCTATCAGTAATAAAAAAAACCTCTAGTTGTAATATTGTAATTTAATTGGCGGAGAATGCGTTATTCCAAAAACAATAATTAATTATTGGATCGCACTATCGCTAACAAGTTTAAAGCTAATTGCAAAAATTATTCTTGTTGGTATAGTACAAAAGTTGAACTATACAAGTTTCACGCTCCATCACCATGCAATGGTTAAGAACGAGGGTACAAATTAGAGTCATGAGTCATATGTCATGTTGGCCTAGCGGTCCGAACATGCCCCGACAAAAGAGGTAGATGGCGCGGGCTTGTGTCCCGCTCCTGACGATAATTTTTTCACTCGTTTTGAAATAGAAATATTGTAATATTTAAAAAGAAACTATTTCAACGCGTTAATCTCAGGCGGGAAAATAAAATGATAACTTTGTGAATTTAGTATAATTTTCTTCTAACCTCTAAAATTTAGAACACGTATCGAACGGAACAAAACTCGTATTAAAACATATAAACATCTTTTTTCATTATTATGGTAACTACATCTTTAACTTATTATTACGTTATAATTTAGGACCTAAATAATGTTTGCTTGCAGCCCTCGACACCATGACTGAAACGTGTTTGTGGCCCTTACGACAAAAGGTTGAGTGTGGCTGCTCTAAATTGTATAAGTTAGGTGCCCGGCCTATCCCGGGGTCCCGGTCAGAAGATTGACAGAATTATATTGAGATCCTTGTGTTGTGTAGGTCCGATTCTGACAATTCAACGGTTTTCGGAAGTAAGCATCTTTAACTATACTATGAAACAACCATATTAAGTACTCGACGATAACGCAATAGTAATTTATGCAACTGTCATATAATAGAGGGTATTAAATAAATAGAGGGTTTCAAAAAACTACACTCATGTTAGTTTTTTTGAAACGAGCCGCAGGAGAGTTTCAAAATAAGATTACACGAGTGTTTTAATACCTAATTATATGCAGTTGCATACACTACTTTATTTAATCTCATGGCTATGGAATACATTAAATAAAATGCAATATAAAAATCAGCGCGTTGCGCGCGCAGCGCGCTCACCACAGATAATGTGTACTTGAATTGAATTGAAACCTCCTTGGTCGGGACACATTGTACTGTACTACCTAAAATTGTTTTAGAAATAAATGTTTAAAAGTTTTATTTTTATATATTACTGTTTTTTTATTATATTTATGTAGGTATGTGTTCTTTTAATGTTAATGTGTCGTAATTGTCGTAATGGTAAATAGTAAAATGTACACGGGTAAAGCCAAATCATATAGTACGTGTGATTGTAAAAACATGACTTTTCATGTTTTCAATTCGCAAAATGCCCTCCACCATGCGGTGAAGCTCAATCCCGCGGCGGGATTCAAACCATGGAACTGCGCGGCAGTCCATTGCCACTGCTACTGAGACATCACTGCTTCCTTTTCGGTTAAAAATTGAGCTTGTGAGAATTACAACAATGTTTCAATGACAGAACACAAGCATACGACGACAGATGTTACATATTACAAATTACAGCTTCCAATTATATCATCGCCTCGCACAATAACATTCTGTGTACCACTTACAAACATACTACGCGTCATTAAAAACAAATTAATCTGGCAACGAGACGCTGGCAATTACCGACTAATTAAAAATAAGTTATTCATTTAGTTGCAATCCGCGGCTCTTTCGGTTGTAATCGCTGAGATATATCATGTTTATGGTCCATGACTGGGCTGAGAACAGGGATCGGTTTGAACGAACTCAAGTGAAGCGACTGAGCAACGTTCTCAAACAGTTCTCTTTGTGTACTATAAGCATATGGGACTATAAGCAATTAAAGCATCGACCTGAAGCTTCGCATGCACGAAATTTGGCTATAGTCCGACCCGCAATGTCCAAGTTGCAACGAAATCCGTTCATTTTTAAGTTAGGAAAAACAACGTACATTTTTAAACAAAAACTTCCACAATTTTCTTTTATCATCACCAGCATTCGCCTATAATGTTCCATGTATATCAAGCCAATTAATTAAAAACAACTAAATATAACTGCTCTGTAAACAATTTACAGACCCTCTTGATGCTGTACGGTTTATAACGATACCCCATGCATCCAAATCTGTTCAGAAATAGTTATAGTGGAATTAAGAAATTCATATACATACACTTGCCCGAAAAACATTACATTCCGTTGGGGCAGTCTTGTAATATCTAGCTTTTGCTTCTGTGACATTCGGACATTCGGTTAGAACACACCGATAAGTTCTTGGTGACAGATTAGCTAGGCAGAAGAACATTCGCAAATGCCTCATCACCATGCGGTGGCTCATGGCGGGATTCTAATCATGGGCCCATTGCGGAGAAGTCCATAGCTATCTCCACTGGCCCCTTAATAACCTAACATACCATCATAGATATTATTCGAAGGACCATATTGATACCACGAGACATAAACTCATGTGTGCCCTCTCTACAGCTACAGAATCCAACATCCCGGCACGCTCATTAAGTCCCAGTGGAGCATACAGTACGAACAATCCAATCTCATGCCAATGGGTATATATTAGTCATGCCACCAGACTAATAGAATAGGCAAACTATTCTGAGATGTCATTAGGTTTGTTTGTTTGTTCTGGAACTTCATTCTTAGATTTTTATTGAGACACAAAATGACTATAATTTTTGATGTCCTCAGTAGTAAGACCTGTCTTACTACTGAGGACCATGTATACTTATGTTCTGCACGACACAGTATTACCACACAGTATTTATTACGGTATTACGTACCTGTGTGACATATTTTTACTATTCTTTTTAGCTACGTTTATACAAAGAGTATTTATTGTCTTACCGTGTTGGTCTTTATTTACAGCTGATAGGCTAGCATTTGCCTACTACGAGTATCTCACGTAATGATAATTTACGTGGTTAAGTCTTGGTCAATTATTATAATTTATAAATTAAGTTAAGTCAAAATTTGCACAAATCAGAGCGCTTGGTCAATCCGTTACATGATCAAAATGCTAGCACCTAATTAACGAATAAGCATTGCAATTCAACGGGCAATGCTGCCAGCATGCTGGGCACGCTGCTAACTGGTAGTGGGCTGGAGCATTTGGACTGCCTATGAGTCTGCTATGACTTATAGGTTGTATAAATGCTTTCATTGTTGTAGCTGTAGTGTTGTATATAGTTCGTAGATTTTTTAAAACGGCATACCTCATGAAATTGTAGTATTTGTAAGTAAACATATTTTGACTAGAATTGGAACTGGCTATTTATGAGCGCCGCCGAAACGTATCGTTAGGTGCCTGGCGACAGATTTTCTGCTTTAGGGTGGTATCTAGCCAGGAGAGCATTTACCCAAAATGTCCTATCAATTTGCGGTGAAAGTCAAAAAGTTGAATTAAAAACACTACTGTGTGATTCCAGATTGAAGGGTAGGGTGCCGGAAAAATTACAGGCACATGAGACTTAACAATTTAATGTCTCACGCAGTTCACCAGTTGTGATGCACTGGATCTATTATAGGCAGAGGTTACCGCTTAACGCCAGGAGGTTCTCGTAGTGGTTCCATTACATAAGCATAAAAAACAACATAATATTAATGACTATAGTTTGACGTCGCAATATTTTGCAGTGCTTTTTTAGTTATATAAACAAAAAAGTGAACAAATTACTAGCCAATATCCCTGTCCTTCGATAATCTGATAATTGCAACGTTTGCCAATGGTGAATATAGGTATTACTCATGCCAACAAATATTACAGTCATACATACATATACTCGTATGAGAAAAAACTACACATTTTTGACTTCTAATACTCAAATATATTAAATAAAGTTATTAGATATGAGGAAACTGGGCTTATGAAAATGTCAGTTAAGAGTATACGAATTAACATGGTTTAATTTTTTATTGCCTAATAGTAGACATACATGCAGGCGACCCACCTGATGGAAAGTGGTCACAGTCGCCTATTGACGTTTTTAATACCTGAGATAGTATACCGGTCATATGTATAGAGGGGTTACCATCGCAAATAATCTTATGACGCCCTTTTAAACAATCCCATATCGTTTCGCAGAGGAAAGACCTCGGCAGGAGGTTCACTCCATATCTTTATAGTACTGTATCAGCTGGATTGTCCACTGCTAAACACAGCCTCCCTCATAACAGGGGAATTTGTCATAATCCCCACGCTTGGCAGGCGTCTTAGAGATCGTGGTTTAAGATATCAGTTCCTCAGAAACTGCCGCTGCCCACCTTCCGGTATTTTACCTTTAGTCGCCTCTTACGACACCCACGGGTAGTAATGGGGGGTGACATTCTAGCCGGGCACCCCACGGTGCATCTTTATAGTACGTGGTATAAATCTTCTAGAGAACCGTCGCGTAGTCAAGCGCAGAAGCACAAGGTAGTGGGGGTGAATATCCAGTCGAGCAGTGCGCTGGTAGAATTACAGAAGTTGGCATCATATCAAACAGTTCCTCAGAATACTCATCTCCATTATACAGACGGTAGAATACGCAGAGAGGTGCAAAGCTCTCCGGAGACTACGCGATTACAAACCTTTCGTCAGTATGGGATCGTCCACAATAAGAACGGCGCGCTATTGGATGGTGTCAAGGGGCTCGGTCTTGTAAGTGGTAGTCTTGTCTTGTATGGTACAGAGTTCACCAAGTAATTTCATATTTATTACTGCTAGAAGTTGGTTCTGTTTTCAGAAGCCTTTTTTTCTTACCTCCCCACTAAAACCTCCCCGTGAGCAAAGCCTCCGCCAAGGTGGAGCAAGATAGGGTCGCGTTAGCAATCACCATCTTGCCCTTTCTTTCTTACCTAGCCGAACTAAACGAAAATAAGAAAGTATGTATATGCAATAAAAACAAATCCAACAGACGCTTTTATCATCGGACGCATTTCTCAACCACATCGTAATTAATGACAGGCGCAATAATTTATTGTTTCTTTAACGATAATTATAATGTAACAATTATTGTTCCGTTATTCAGACTTTAAGATAACGTCCACAGATCCGTCTGGTACACAGAATCATACAAAATATTATGTTAACATATTTACCTCTTCATAATACGAATAAATTACTATAAAGTACTAGCATTTTAATCTGCTTGTGAACACGACTAATGCACCTTGGTCTAAAAGTCGAGGTAAATAAATAATATACATCTTCTTTTTATCGTGATTAATTCCCGATATACAGGATTATTGGTAAAATGCTAACAACCTCTTTGGTTTAAGTTCTGCTAGTCATAACAAATATTTTGAGGTTTTTTTTTTTTTGGGAATTTTTTTTATGCCTATGCCTAATCTGTTAATGCCTTCTCTGAGCCAAGAGTGCCCGCCGCGACTACACTGGAACCCACCGCGCTCCCTTTGAATAGAGTTTTGAATATTTACATAGAGCAAAGTATTAAAAAATATGAAATAATACATTACAGGCACAAGAGCCTTTTAACTTCAGGTAGTCCTCGTACTAATTCAGTCAAAAAACCGTAAAAAATACACAAACAGTTTTTTTTTTTTTTCTAATAAAAAAAAATATCTTAAAATATTTGTTAGGAATAGCAGAAGTCAACTCTAAGAGGTTGTTAGCATTTTTCCAATAACCTTGTATGTGTACATTATGTTTGTTGCTTCTTCAAGTCGAAACTACTGAACCTATTTGAATAGAACTAGAAATGTAGATAAATAAGGTCCTATTCATCATCATGTCCTTGAGAGCTAGTAATTCTAGGTTAAGCCTGTTAACACCTTCACCCACATCATCACTTACCATCAGGTGAGCTTGTTGTCAAAGGCTTACTTACCTATCAGCAATAAAAAAAAACATCATATTTAATCTCATTGTCAACGCGGATGACCGTGGCAGCTTGTTTATTATAAGAAAAAAAACATTTGTTATTGCAAATATTGGAAATATATCGTAGTTACTTACTGTCTCAATGGTTACGTGCTTGGCGACAGATTTTCTACCTGAGAGTTGGTGCTAGCTAGACAAATAAACACAAAATGTACTTCCACCATAAGGTGAATGTAAAGCCGTCATTTATGTATAATGCATCTGAAATGTTACTATATACCTCTATTACAACGATCAATGTAAAGAAAGCCAAGTTGACACACAGATTGAGTGATAGATTCGCAGCAACGAGTGTTTTATGACTTCCTGCGCATCGACAGACGGACAGATAACGCGCTATTTCTGCGCACTGAATGAATGCAACTCAATGAATGATTAACCAATCATGTAGCGAGTCTTAATTACGACATCTGAATGTAAGACTGTACCGAGAGGAATTTATCTGTGGTTAAAAAAAGCGAGCAAATGTAGTCTGGGCAGAAACAGTGACAATCACGATTACAACACTAGGAATAAAGATAAAATAGCGGTGCCAGGTTTTATATTAGCAAAAACAAATATAAGGTCCTTTTTAGGTAGAGTAAGGTTGCTTGGACCACTTCAGTTTGAAACGACATAAAACTGAAGCTATAACGTTTAGGAATAAGTTTAATGAATAGGTCTCTTAGTCAAGTACCAGCAGCTATCATTTCAGATTTTTTGCGTCAAGTACATTGGGATGAAATATAAAAAAACATATTTTAAATGGTTGCTTTCGTTGGACCACTGCTACTATAATTGGACCTCTGAGTTGCTATAATTGGACTTAGGTCATTATGGCTTACCGGTCCATTCAAAGTGCCTGTGAGAAAGCCAAGCTACGTCTTTTGGTGGTATGCCATATAAACAACGTTCTAATTCTAAAATATACTGTATTAAATATTCTTCTAATTCTGGATTTAAATCACCTATTGAACCAACTATAAATGGCTTTTCGCCTTTTACATTTTTGTCAACAAAACTTCATTTAAGTTTTCCTTTAGGTACACCATATATATTCAGCTCATTAATTCCAACCTGTTTTTTGCGTGACGAATTTAACGCCAATTTCATGCTCGATTTATTCCTTGTATAATATTGCCCTCTTTCTGCCATGCCAAAACAAAAATATACATACTAAGGCCAACAATTTAAAAATTCGCCATCATTAGAATGGCTCAATTCAAGCACCTCTTCCAGGTCCATTGATGGCAATTGTCTACTATATTAATAAAATAATTATAATAAATTTGATTGAAATATTTTGCCACACATTATTTGATATTTGCCAACGCCATAAAATGTGTCAATGCAACCAAAATGAAAAATGTTAAAACGTTGAACATAATTCTACTTACATGGTATTATATGTTACGCAATTTCACATCGGGAGAATGAGAAACACAGCAATACTTCTATATCATATATTCTCAATGAAGCGCTTGGCAGCACTGGCAATTAAGCTAGCGTTTAACAAGTACAAACGATTTTAAGTGCTAACCGTTCCCGAGATAGAAAGCTCTAGTCCAATGATCGCAACCTTACCCTAATTGTGTACGATTTTATAATAAAGTTCCCAAACATATTACAACGCTCCCAGAAGGAAAATTCAAGTTGCACGTGAAAAATATGTTGATTAAGAAATCCTACTATACAGTTTGCGATTACTCAAACGACAAAAATGCTTGGACAATTCCGCCTCTGCAGCTATCGCCTGTTACCTACATAATTTAAACAAATATTGTAATTATTTTATTATATAGTATATAACATATTGTCAAAAGGCAGTAAAAATAATGGCCCCGAGTTTCTTGCCCGTTCTTTTCGCAGTGGCTCTTTAATTTTTTATGCTGAACATGGCAGTATCATGTAGGATATTTCAATATAAAAATAGACCTTCATAAGAGCGTCATATACGCCTAAATTGAAGAAACGATTTTGACGTTGCCTTTGCGATAGGATGGAAGACAGGTCTATCTTTTATCACCAATGGCTGAGAAGAAGAAGAGGGACAGCTGCCGGAACACACCGTTAGGAACTTGGCGACAGATTTTCTACTTGAAAACTTTCTTTTGATAGCTAGCCAGGCAGGCATTCGCAAAATGCCCTATCACCATGCTGTTACCATTATTTATTATTATTATTACCATCGTAAGACAACAACCGGGACCGACGACGACGGTGCCCTCCGAAGCACGGAAGCGCTCAGTAGTAATGTCGCTGGCGGACACCCATCCAACTCCTAGCCGCGGCGGACGTTGCTTAACTTAGCTGATCTATTAAGAACGATAAGCAAACTTCGCTACGAGCGCTTGTAACTAAAAATATAAACGCCTAAACGCCTGCTAAGCGAGTTTAAAAAGTTACAACGAAAGCAAAAATTTCAACGACGAGGGGGATACGAACCAGGTCCATCCGTGTCTATAACCTGAACATGCGCATCAAACTGAGCTATCGTTGTGAGTGAGCCATAACTCAAATTTATCGTTTAGTCGTTAGTACTTCATTCAAGCTTCAAACGTTAGAAAACAGAAGCTCAATTTCAATTTTTAATCATAATAAACATGCATCTATGAACCAAAACGTTACAATTTTAATAGCTCACTCATTATATCGGTCGTTTCGTTAAAAAAATATGTATGTATTTAATAGCTCTTCGATTTCAACTATTAAAAATCTTTTTGGTCATTAAATTTTATGTTTCACGTTTAAGAGGCTTGACACGTCCTAACACAACGATATGTGAGCGGTGTGCTTTGTACGGAGCTGAGGGTAGAATTTTGTGTCTTAAGGCTCTACTTCGAGCGGATAGCGTTTTTAACAATGGTAAAATAATAATAACGAATATTAAAAAAAAAACATTAAAATAATATTTTTATACAACACTGTAAAATATAAAAATATATCTAGTGACAATTAAGCATAAATTAATTATTTAAAATTTAAAACACAACAAATATTTTTTAAGATATTTTTCTGCTCAACACGTATAATATTTAAAGCAGGAAAATGTTGTTATATTTTAAAATACTCAACTTATATACGTGTATATTTAAATAGCAAATTTCTCTTACTTTAATACGCCAGGTTGATTCTTTCAACGTTTGTAATAATAGTTTTTTTTTGCTGTATCTATTGAATGGGAACATAGTTATTTTAAAATAAAACTAAATTGTTATAGAACAAGCCAACAAACAAAGATAGTTTCCTTCAAAAGTGGGTTGACTTATGACTTTGGATATGACAAATAAATGGTAACTAATTATATGGAATATGATAAACTAAGGCACTATTTATTGTCTCAAAGAGCTTTCGAACATACAATCTATCTCATAGATAAGTGAAGAAGTTAAGATGGAGTACGGAGCATGATACAAGTGATGTCTAAAAAACCATGCTCCTATCGTCTGGTCAAAGTTTTGACAAGCAAAGGCTTGGAACACATAGATAACACTACAACAAGATTTCCTTTCCACAGCTTGACGACTGTCGTTTCTGCGTCTCCCACTACACCTTTCGCAACGCTAAAATGCTGACCGCGACCGCAGGACATATTTTCTCGCTACTCGCTTCAACTAACACCGCACTCGCTTCTGTCGATACCGCAGCAATCAGAGTTTGGACTGCCGATGCCCGATATCGTACAAACAAACATAAAAACGTACTAAACTTTTACGAGCGGTCTGCGGTGAACTATGGGCCTTTCGGGGGATCGTTTGAAGTCTTGACCTAACGTTGATTTCGGGGGCTGTTCGTAATTATATATGTATAATTTTGAGTGAAGAGATACGGTATCAGCTACTGTTTCATGATGATTAAGACATTTTATATAAGTGGCTTTGTGAGCAGAAGACCCTGCAACAGTTTTTTAACGTCTTTAAGCCCCGAAAAATTCCATCGTTTTGAAAAATTTTCAAAAACTTTTAATTATCGAACTTGCTCACATTATTTCACGTGAATCGGTTGAACAATGCGACCTGTATAGGAGAATAATCGAAAATCCGGAATCCGGACAGATATGCAAAATAATTTTTGCCCATGCTGAAATGAAATCGCTTTGCTCGCGCTTTGACTCGCTCAGTCAATTATCAAACTCGCTTCAGTATAAGTACACGGTTAACTCCAGTTATTGAGTAAGGCTGTTGTTTATGAGCTGAGTCAGTAATTCTCATTTGAATACTACCGGTCGAGGAAGTTACCATAGACCTTTATCAGACGACGCAATAAGTGCTTCAAATCAAATCATTTATTTGTAAACATGTGTAGACATACCAAACGAGCATGCAAAGTCTTATTATACAGTAGTTAAACTAAGGGCCCGTTTCAGAATGTCCTAATAAAGTTTCGGGTTGCTAACCAACACATAAAATAACTGAATGATAAAAATGACAGGTAACATGTAACGCGTTTCAAGCTTTAACCGATGGATAGGCTAAATCGATGACTGTGAAACGCAAGGATAGTGTTTTGTTTAATAAATATGTTCCGGGTAGTATAACCGGAACTTATTCAAACATTCTGAAACAGGTCCTAAGGAAACAAAATTTTTCGTCACGAGAGCAATTTACTGATGGGACATGTCGCGAGTCCATCCAAAGCAATGATTTTAGAACAAAAAAGGAGTTTTCTAAACCTTTTCTTAATTCTTCTAAAATTATTGAGTCAAAGGCACGCCGTCACAGCTATTCAATGAAACACAGACCTCAGTAGTTCCTCCACTGCCAATCGATGTAATTCATATTAATTATTAGTAGCGACCACCCCTCAAATAGAAAATGTGCCAAGCAACTAACGGTGTGTTCCGGCAACAGTCCTTGAGAGCCAGTGAAATTACAGGCACATGAGACTTAACAACTGTCTCAAGGTGACGGTGCAGTGCAATTCGTGATTTGTGAGGAAATTCATCCGTTATAGGCAGAGGTTAGTCCACTTAACATCAAGTTGTCCTCGAGCTTGTTCCGTCGCAATAACATTAAAAAATAGTTCTGGGTAAATTTAAAAAATTTTTTTTTTCTTTATTTTTATTCTTTTCATTAATTCTAGGTTAGTCTGAACAACATCTTCGACTACATCATCACTTACCATCAGGTGAGATAGTGGTCAAAGGCTAGCCTATCAGCTATAAATAACAATTAAATAAAATGATAGTGTTTTAAAGGAGACAATATTTTGACCTCAAACAAGAACATGCAAAATGAAAATATACTTTTTTTTTTGATAGGTAATCCTTTGACCACAATCTCACCTGATGGTAAGTGATAATGTGGTAGAAGGTGTTTACAGGCTTCACCTACAAATATTTATTACGGTAAATGGGGAGGCTGTGTTCAGCCGGCTGATACAGTATATAATATAGAAGCAGTATAGGAAACATTCTTCATAATTACTTTACATTTGTATTCTCCGACACAAGTACTAACATCTCGGAGAGATGAACGCAGTGCAGTATCAAGCAGAACGAGGATGTGACACTGCATCTGTATGTTCACGCATGACCGCTTACCATCACCGTGGCTGACTTATTCGTCATATTACTTCATACATAAAACAGACATTGTTAAGTCCCACAGTGGTAATTCCATTGCCATCTATCGTATGCAGTAACAAACTCGGTATAGTAAAATGAAAAAGCAAATAAACGAATATATACAAAACTATTAAAGAAAAGCTCGTTTAAGGCTAAAGGATTGAACACCCTAAATAAATCAATATAGTTTATTTGAATCTTTACAAAATATATCCCCCGAATCTTCTGGTTCCCTTTAAAGACGGCGATACCAAAGCGTTCACTAATGTTATCCAATATTAAAAAGAATTATCAAGCAATCTACACATATATTTATTTTTATGTCTTTATTCTAAGTATTATCCGGTAGCTGTTAATAGTATAATGCCATTAATGGTAATTATAAATTCAGTTGGTTATCTCGCATTAGTTTTATGAGCTATTAGCACTGTATAGTTCTTTGCAGTAGGGCAACTTTTAACATACCTAGTGATATTTGCTTAAAAAAATTGTTATCCTAATGTGCTTAGAAAAATCGGCCAAGTGCGAGTCAGACTTGCGCACGAAGGGTTTCGTACCATTAGCTATACAACATTAGACTTCATATATTATTTTTTTGTTTTAACGTGCGCGAGACCGACTCGCACTTGGCCAACTTTTTGTATTTGTTGTTATAGCGGCAACAGAAATATATAATCTGTGAAAATTTCAATTGTCTAGCTATCACCGTTCTTGAGATACAGCCTGGTGACAGACGGACGGACGGACGGACGGACAGCGAAGTCTCAGTAATAGGGTCCCGTTGTTACCCTTTGGGTACGGAACCGTAAAAAGTACACATGTGATTTTTATAATCAATCATGAATTCTTCATCTAGAAATTAATTATTTTAAATTTAAAATATATTTTCAACCTGCTCATAAAGGATCTAATACATAGGCCTTACCTGTACATATTAAAATTTGCTTCTTGGCGCACACTTGCGGTTTACTTTCCAGTTCGTTTTAGTACTAGCGGCCTGCCCCGGATTTCCACGGGTATTTAACAAAAATTTCAACTTATTTGATAATATTTTATACCCTACTAGCAACCCGCCCCGGCTTCGCACGGATGCAAAACCCGAGATAGTATACCATCGCGAACTTTTATAGACCTTTTTAAGGTGTACAATACTGTAGTACATTATTTTGATCTACATATCTTGTGGGTTCAGCCAGCGTTTGCAATGTAAACACAAAAGAATGTGTTTATTTACGACATCCCATTATAGAAACCTCTAAAATTATCAGTGTTTCTCTATTTTATTATGCATACAAACCTTTCCCTTGAATCACTCTTATCTCAAATCAAATAAAATCATTTATTGCAAAATTATGTGGTTTTACATGCAGGTCTTAAATAAACACAACTTATAGGTATCACATAATTACCAAAAAGGCTAATCCATCAAGCATAAAAAACATACAATCGGGTACGTTTTTTTTTTCAATATTGTTTACCCTTCTTTCTAGTGATGCATAATGCTTTCGAAATCATTCAGTCGCCAACAAGTGTTTCACTTACTGTTGAATCATCCAGGTATGCAAATACATTTTTCAGTTACTACTATAACTTAACCCGGCGAGCATGAGCCAGGGTATCTCACACCCTGGTAAAATTTAAAAGTTGTGTATTTTTTTAAATCTTCGTATGACAATACTAGTTCGCTCAGTAGCTGGAGGCAGGGGCGTGCGGGAGGGGATAGTGACGTGATCGCAGTATGGCACGGGACACCGGCCGAGATATTTGCGTGCAAACCTGTTTCGGGTATGTTATACCCTGCCTCATTTTAGACGTATTTTTTCTATGTAATTTTTTAATTATTAATTTTAACTGTTTTATTAGTTTTTTTTTTATATTATCTATTGTTCTTTTTTATGATTTACTATATCGGTCGTCTATCGTTATTTTAGTTGAGGTTTTTATATTATTTTCAGTTTTTGATCAAAATCGATATCGAAACACAAGACGAGCGAATCCGTGCCATGTTAGAGACAGATTCCCGAATCTTTCATTAGAACTGACAGTCAACCTAACAGTTCAGTCTTTGGGTGTCAAAAAGATATCTAAGGTTATTTGGGCTTATCGATGATTAACGAACACCTGCATTCAAGAAATAAAAAATTACCACCTACCTCCTTCAGCGAATCGAGAAACAGTTAGGTGAACCATCATCTAGACATGTGAATGTCCCTGGAAGATATGTCAGATGCTAATATTGCCCATTCAAGAAGGATAGAAAAACCAAGCATTCCTGCAATACTTGTGCGAAGCCCATTATATTGTATGTGGCACGAAAAAATTATTTACCAAAATTGTGCTGAACTCGACAGAAGCCTGTAATCTTAATTTTACTAAAAAAAAAAATTCTGATTTTATAACGTAAAGAATATAATTATCTTATAGTATTAAGTTGATTTATACTCCAAAGAATAATATTTTTGTTTAATTGTTAATTTTTATAAACCCCTAAGTTTTTGTCCTTATAATTACTAAGTATAGTAAAAACATTAATGAATAGTAATTATTTCATAATTAAAAATTGTTTTCATTGAATTCTATTAATCAATTCATTATAATACAAAATAAGACACAATATAATACACAATACAAAATAATTAGGATAATAATAACAACAACCACATTATGGTACATCAAACTATGGGTATGTCGTACCCTACTACATGCTTGATGTAACTTTTTTTCACCTCATGCTCGCCGGGTTAAAATCTACTCAGCCTATTTTGATTAAATTTGAATGGGACCAACTTGGAGGTATTATATTCTATTCAAAAAAAACTCTTCAAATCTTGTTCATGATTAGCGGAGTAATAGAGTAACCAACATACAAAAAAAATGTTGTAAATAGAAAACCTCCTTTTTTGGAAGCGTTTCAAAATATACATTTGATTAATTTCTGGTACTCTGGTGTGAAACTTTTGCATTTTTTTGAAATAATTACATTTCCCACAGTTTTCTTACATAGTCAAGGTAGATAATTTACGATATAGCTGTAGGCACTAGTAGAACAGCATGCAGTACCTACTTTACCAAACATTAAATAATTAAATTATAAACACAAATAAAGTTGAGTAACTGCATCAAACTGTATGGTAACCGTGAACCCGACCTGGGTACAATTTGTAAGCGAAATTCGAGGAGGCAGTAGAGATGGTATTTATTTTTATTTATGTTTATATTATCAGTATTTTTAAAACCGGCCGTCGGTAGCGGCAGCTTTGTCGTTAGAGTGCAGCCTCCACGGTGGTGGTAGGAATGGTCAGAGGCTTTAATTAATATTACTGTGATTTTTCGTCTGTTCGGAGGAATCAACTCAGGCATCTAAATGAACTCTTAATTAAGTTTGTCATGTTTTTTTTAGTTTTACCAAATTTGGACTCGTACTTTTTTACATTTACAATTCGTCAAGTTTTAGGATTACCTACTACAATGTTATCTTAGGTTTTCGCGATTATTACAGATAGTAATTAAACAACTTTAAACGGTTTTAATCACGATCGTGGTCACGGGGTCGCTGCAAAGTGACTGAAACGTCGTTGGGACAAATATATAAAAGTTATTTGATTACTATGTTTATGATTACTAGTTAAATGTGTAGGTATTACAATAGTAGATAGATAGATAGAAAACTCTTTATTGTTACACCACTTTAGAAATATAAAAGATTACACATTAAATTATAATAACATAGTGTTACAATGGGCGGCCTTATCACTAAAAGTGATCTCTACCAGGCAACCTTAGGATGGAGTTGAAAGAATAAAACAATAGAGGCGGGTGTAGTCCAAATACATAATCAAATTTCATAAAAACATTTTAAAATAAAACGAATAGTTGTGTGGTTATAGACAGGTCCTAGTCACGTTTTCGTAAAATGGTGAACACGTTAGTAAAACGGCTAGATGTTTGCTGATTATATGGATGGAGATAAAGAGCGAGAGCACTAAAATTAACATTTCTTGCTATTGTCCCATTTTATTTTTACATCTGTGCACGCTCAAAAACACTAAGGTACCTTTTAATATTAGACCATTAATAAACTATAAGTATCGAAAAAAAAGGAACATGTTATAAGCAAATATTTTATTGAGTATTTTCTAATATGACGACACTCTTTTGAAATCATCGCACAAGGTTGTAGACTTCTCGCAAGGAAGAATTGAAAATGATTAATAACATTTTGACCGTGGGGTGCCGGACGTCACCCCTGCATTTCTTCCCGTTGGTGTCGTAAGAGACGTATAGGGAAAAATACCAGGTGTGAAGCAGCGACTTCTCAAGAACTGACAACTTCTACTGCAATCTCCAAGACGCATGCCAAGCGTGGAGATAATGGCAAATCCCCCAATGGAGGTGACCTTGTTCAACGATGGACGTTCTGGTTCAGGTCATGATGATGATAAATAAAGCTTTGACCATTTTGAGAATTTTGTACCCAAAGTGCAAAACGGAGCCTTGTTTTTGAGACTCTGCTGTCTGTCTGTGTCTGTTCGTATGTCATGGATGTCATGGGTTTCCAGTACGTAGACGGAATGAATATGGAACCTAAAATATTGCTATATTTGAAATAGGTTTGTAACCTAAAATATTGCTATTTTTGTAATAGGTTTGTAACCTAAAATACTTATATTTTTGTTACTTAAAATATTGCTATTTTTGTAACCTTAAATATTGATATTTTTGTAATTGGTTTGTAACCTACAATATTAATATTTTTGTAATTGGTTTGTAACCTACAATATTAATATTTTTGTAATAGGTTTGTAACCTAAAATACTTATATTTTTGTTACTTAAAATATTGATATTTTTGTAACCTTAAATATTGATATTTTTGTAATTGGTTTGTAACCTAAAATATTGATATTTTTTGTAAAACGTTGACCCGAAGATGAATATTGCACTTGAAATTCAATTAACTATTATTTTTCACGACGGCTTCTCCAGTACCTACTTAAGGAAGGTATCTCAAGCTCGTGGTGGGATTCACACTACAAATTTTCTGCGCAACAGTCGAAGAAACTTTGTGAAAAAAATTGTGTAAAACGCACAGACTGACTCGAAAGTTATTCTATAAGTGTTCCGTTTTTACCTCAAATATACGGAACCCTAATAACAAAGCTGCAGGACCCCAATCTACATGATTATTATTAACTAAGTAGTAAACGATCTGGTTGTCGGTAATCGAAGTATAATTACTTGTTAACTGGTTGTCAGTGAGACTGTTCGTTAAAGCACTTCCTCCATGTAAATCATTCGGGAGCTGACGGTCATTATAACGGAGGTGTTATTAAAAAATAAAAAATCGGCCAAGTGCGAGTCGGATTCGTGCACGAAGGGTTCCGTACCATAAGCTATACAACGCAACGTTAGACTTCATATTTTAACCTTTTATGTTTTAACGTGCGTGAGTCCGACTCGCACTTGGCCAACTTTTTGTATTTGTTGTTATAGCGGCAACAGAAATACATCATCTGTGAAAATTTCAACTGTCTAGCTATCATCGTTCTTGAGATACAGCCTGGTGATAGACGGACGGACGGACAGCGAAGTCTCAGTAATAGGGTACCGTTTTTACCCTTTGGGTACGAAACCCTAAAAAATTATGCGGGAACCAGCACGTGACTATAATTTCTCCTCTTTAAAATTTTTAGTTTTGTAATGAAATCCGCAGCATGCGTTATTGAAAAAATAAAAATAAGTCCTCTTATTTTTGTATAAGTAATGTTGAAAATGCACAATACACAACAATTGCTCAGTAAGAAGTCCTTTTGATAAGGCATGCATAGAGGTAAAACCATTTACGCATGCTCATCTGTCAGCTGTCTACTTTCAAACAAAAAAATAGTCTGTAAGCATCAAACAGTTTGTTTCAAGAACTGTCATTTAGAGCCAGTAATTCTAGGCCTCTCTAAGTAAAAGTTTTAACACCTTACAGGTGATATTGTGTTCAAAGGCTAACCCATAAACAACAACAAGCAGGCAATATTTGAGCATCACCCTGTTTGTTGCAAATGTCTAAATGACCATTTAATGTGATGTCGACACTCTAAGTTATTAAAAAAAAAAGTTATTAAAAAATATTTCAAAACTGTTTGCTTTACATAATAATAATATCATTTTTTTTTCATATTTTAAGAATACATTTTATATTATATACTAACTATAATTTAGACTAACACTGGAAATATATATCTAGTGACAATTCCGCCTAATTTTGCTGCTAAGCCAATGTGACGTCACAAACGCCACGCAGGTAAAACCGGAAGAATTTTCGACGTGTGTCGATTCTAAACGAAGCATTCTCAGGATGTCTAGACTCTTTGCCAAGAGTAGGTCGGGCTACTGAAAAGGATCACGATATGTAAAAAACTACTTTTTATACATTCTCTGTTGGTACGCAACTCTCAGTGTTTGAGCGGTGTGTCTTCTATTTTTACTTATCTCTACACTTATCTCTGGGTCGTTTACTGGCAAAGAAAGGTTTGGTAATAGTCGGCCAGCTCTTTGCTTATACTACCCTGAATACTTGTAATTAACCAATTAAGGCGAATTACGTGATGTAATATTAATGAAATCGGTGTTACCATGTTTGGGAAGTTCTTGCTAATTAATCAGTACCTAGTACTGTTCAATAATATAAGCGGATACATCTACTTTTTGCAGGTGTTGGTATAAACCAATTTTTTTATTAATTTGATTTACTTAGTAATGTTTTTTTTTTAGTGTGGCGTAATCCGTGTTAATTGAAGCAGTAATACCCGAGCGGAAATACCCATGGACTGCAGTGCCGCAGGTGGAAGGGCAATTCGCATAATATGCTCGCCTGGCTGGGTACCAACCCAAGTAGAAAATCTGTCACCAAGCATCTAACAGTGTGTTTCGCCTGCAGTACTTGAGAGTCAGTAAGTAATTTTAAAAATACAGGCACATGAGTCTTAACAACTGTATGTCTCAGAGTGATGGGCGTTGTGCAGTACGTCACTTGTGACGAAATGCAACTGTTATAGGCAGAGGTTACTTTTGACGAAATGCATCTGTTATAGACAGATATTACCATTTAACATCAGGTTGGCGAGTTGCGTCATAATCCTTTAAAATAATAACAATGCGATTGTCTGCTGCTTTGAGAGCCTAGACGGTCCCACTTGACACTAAAATCAGGCCTGGCTTACTCCTCACACTTTAGGTACAAAGCTACACGTTCATCGGCGTATTAGTCCAGACGCACGGGATTATTCTATGGTGCGTGCCGCGTCTGAAGAGATCAGCTATACGATAGGAAGAGAGACGCCTTGTAGGTAAATATAAATATTAGGTCCTGCGTGCTTTGCGTGCGGAAGTGAACTTTATTGCTTCGTAGCTAGAGTCGCTTATTTATTGGAATGGCTTTGCAGAGTGAACGTTGTGTTCATTTCTATTCTGTGCGAAAACCGAATTTATTTATTGTTAATATGAAGATACTATTAAGAAATAAAAAGGATTTTGTTGATGATTATTATCTCTGTATGTTATGCATCTGTATTTTATTATTATATTATATAATTTCTCCTTATATATACACTCCTACTACTACTGGCAACATTCACACTTGGGTGCCCTAATATTATACACATATTTAAATAATAATAAAAAATAAAAAAGTGTTAAATAATGTTTAACTACCAAAATTTAATAACGCTGTAATTTAATTTAAAATAAAAAAGCCTTTATTGCCCATATTTATTTTTTATTTTATTTTATTTACTACTATTGGCAAAGCAACGATTTCAAGATTATGAGATGTTAGTTGTAAGAAGCTAGTTACTTTTAATTTCTGACACTGTTATTAAGCATAAAGTAATCCTTTCGATCGGTATGATAAAGCTACAGAGTAACTATTTTTCTCGTGTAACGGGTTCGACTCCCGCTTCAACCATGTAATTATTTAAATATCTATGAATGCAGTTTAAATTAATTTTTAAATTAAAATAATATCTTCTTTCAGTAAAATATTCCATCTTCAATATTCAAGGTGGGTACTTTCCCTCCATGTGGCATATCTGTGGGACGCCCTGTAGGTATACCACTAAAAGTACAGGGGTGGTTTTTTATTTCGACAATACGGGACCCCTTCTTACTCGGAAATAACATATGGAAGTTGGGCCATGAAAATGTGATCTCAGAGTGATTTGAATCGGCATGGTACCAACTTCAACAAGTTCTATCATATTGTTGGAAGTCGGTTCTGTTTTAATAGTTTAAAAATAGCTGCTATCATTATTGGCTATAATCTGACGTGATGTTGCCATTAACACGCTAAATTATTTTATGCCAAAAAGTTAAAGACATGGAATTCTTAATGCACTAATTTAAAAAGACATTATGAAGAATACAAAATATTAATATGAATTTTATCATACTTGAAATTTAATAACGCACCCAGTTCTTTTAAATTGACCTATTTAGCTAGAATTATTTTGAAAACCTTTTTGTAATGACACGAATGAACATAAGCACCGTATCAACCTTATCAAAATGAGTAATTTATAATCATAATAAAACGAAACATGACTAAAACCATTTGCGAAATCTCGACAAGTTTTAAGCTCGTACACACCAATTAATAAGTCGTAAAACTTTTATTACTTTTGTTAACATAAAAAGTCAAAATACATTTAAAAACTTACATAAAAAGTAGTAGTTTATTAAAAAAATATTAATAAGTTTTTACCTACTTAATTAAGTTGTTAGAAGCGTTTTTAAACACGATAAGATTTGAACTTTTGCCACTTTGTGAAGCTTATCGGATACTGTTGATAGAAAAATGACGTAAATTAGATCTAGTTGTTTGAAAGTTAAGGCGTTTTTGATGACGGAGCGGTGTGATATTTATTTTGAATGGCTATAAAGATAGTAGGGCATTTTGCGAATGCCTGACTGGCTAGCTATCACCATCAAGAAGAAAATCTGTCGCTAAGCACCTAACGGTGTGTTCCGGCAGCTCTGCTTTAGAGCCAATAATTCTAGGTTAGCCTGAACAACATCTTCGACCACATCATCACTATCCATTACGTCAGATATTGGTCAAAAGTTAGACAATCAGGTATAAAAAAAATATAATTGCGCCGTGGGGTGCCGGGCTAGAATTTTACGCCCCCCCAATGCTACCTGTGGATGTCGTAAGAGGGGATATACTCTAAGGTGGGCCGCAGCGCCTTCTGAGCAACTTATATCCACAAGACCCCTGCCAAGTGTGGGGATTATGGTAAAATCCCCATAAACCCCTCATGGCTATGTTTAGTAGTAGACAATCCGGCTCATACAGTAGTATAAAACATAAGTGTTACTATGTATTTTCTTTTGACTCTGAAATTGTTGTATCGACTGCTATGAAGTACTGATAACCTTTGATTGGCATTAATATAGAGCTAAGAATGTGGTAGAAAAGTCAGAATATTTGCATTGTATTTTTTAAATCTTTTTTTAAGCATATTTTTCTGTTCATACATCTTCGTGTTTTGTTACAGGCTGTACATAAAGGTGAACTCATTTTGGGCATTAGATTAGCAAACTATTCACAGGAATGTGTCCGAAGTAAGGGCTTGCCATATTGTGATGTATTGGCGATTATTCGTTTCACTAATAATAATCTATTTTTATTGTTCTGTTAATATCTCGCCCCGTGCGGCACCCCACGGGGTTAGAATTGCACCTCCCCAAATCATCCCATGGGTGTCGTAAGAGGCGACTAAGGGAAAAATACTGGAAGGTGGGTAGCAGCGCCTTTCAAAGAACTGCCAAATTACACTGCGCTCCCCAAGACGCCTGCCAAGCATAGGGATTATGGCAAATACCCCTTAATAGCTGTGTTCAGCAGTGGACGATCCGGCTGTTACAGTACAGTACAGTGATATCACGAGGCTTCTAATTATTATGTAAATCTAACGAGGCTATGCTGCCAGCAGGTAGGGGGCTGGAGCATTTGGACTGCCTTTGGGCCTACAATGTCTTCTAGTTGCCTAAATGCTTTCATTGTAGTACCTGTAGTATTGTATATAGTGTTTCATGTATCATAATAAAACTATAGTTAAAAGAAAAAACCTTATCGTTTGGAATTAAAAAAGTTATAAGAAAAATGTTTCTCATCAAAATATCCTTGAACAATATTTTTAATAGAGCTAAAACTGTTGAAGATAGTATTGAAGTGTTTTTTTGGTAAATAGTAAGCATGAACGTTGAGTTTCTGGTGTGGTTTAAAATACTGCTCTATACTTACATATCTTACCGCTAGAGACAGAAACAGATGGAGAAAGATCGTGCGAGAGAAAGTTATATAGAAGGGTGGTCACGACCCTCAGCATTGAGGTATACGTGACGCAAAGAGAGAGATACTTACATACATGTTGTCATAAATAGACGCTTAATGGAGAAAAGTGTTAAATATTTATTTTATTTCATTTTTAGTATTTGCTGTTATAGCAGCAATAGAAATACATCATCTGTGAAAAATTCAACTGTCTATAGCTATCACCGTTCTTGAGATACAGCCTGGTGACAGACGGACGGACGGATGGACGGACATATAGTTAAATTTTGTTGTTAAAATGAACCACATATACTTGTAGAAATTGAAAAAATAATTCCTTTTTCTATGTGCAAGAGTTACTTCATATATATTTAGATCTCAAGACATTATTATTACATACAATCGCAAATAAAGGTGTCATAAATAATACTGAAATACATACACTCGGAGATCAGAAGAAAGTAAAAGTTTACTTATTTGCAAGAGTTACTTCGTTCATTTAATCTTTATCTCGTACAGGCGCAGAAGATAGCGTTATATGCTGAACTGATACGAATGTATTATATTGGTAGATGATCTACGTGAAAGACCTACTTCCTTCTTTTTTTTTTTTTTTTTTTTTTTTTTTTTTTTTTTTTTTCGGGGGGCTTACAGCTATATTTACAAGATAATATATATATACATAAGGAGAAGCCACTTAAAAGCCTCCGCAAATGACAATGATATATAAGATGATTAAACAATGCAATAAATAAATAGCAGGTAAATTATGCACATCTACACTTATCAGCTAACAATTAATCTAATGCCCAGGGCAGGTGCAGGTCGCAGATAACAGGGTGCTTGTTGACGCCACACTGCTTGTGAATAGGTCAATGGAGGGGTGTACTTCAAGAGTAATATTAAGAGCAGTTGCGGAACGTAATAAAAATGAGTTAGCTCGATAGTTGGTCCGTGCGAATGGGGTGTGAAGCAAATCTCTGGTTTGTCGGGTCTGGAGTCTGGACGGAACATATAATGATAGCTTAGAGACTAATTCAAGGCAATCAACCTTTGACTGAGCCAGTTTAGTTACATAACGCAGGTCACATATATGTCTACGACATTTTAGCGGTAGCAAATGGAAGCGTGAACACCTTTCATTATAAGTTAAATTAGGTGTTTTGAATTTAAAACCAAGATACCTCGTAAACTTTTTCTGTAGACGTTCCAATCTATCAGAGTGAACTGCGTAATTAGGGTTCCATACTTGGCTAGCGTATTCCAGATGGCTACGGACATATGCACAGTATAATATTTTTAAGGTTTTAATTTTATGTAGGGATTTTGAATTACGGATGACAAATCCCAGTGCTGCAAAGCCTTTTTTCGCAATATCGTCAATATGATATTCGTAGGAGAGCTTGCTATCAACAAAAACACCCAAATCTCTAATAACATCTGTACGTGATAAGAGTTGGTTATGTACAGAATAATCGTGCATAATAGCGCCTGATTTCCGAGTGAAACTGATTACTAAGCATTTCGATATATTGAGGGTAAGATTATTAATCTGACAATATTCTACTACTCGCAATAGGTCTTCTTGTAACAGACAAGCATCGGCTAGAGTTTTAATTGGCCTATAAACTTTCATGTCGTCAGCAAAGAGTAGGTATTCAGAATGTCTGAAACATGCGCCGATGTCATTAACAAATGCTACAAAAATCAAAGGTCCTAATAGCGATCCTTGGGGGACGCCGGATGGAATCGTCATCCAAGATGAGGTGAAACCGTTGAGTACTACCGCTTGAGTTCTTTTTACCACATAAGACGAAAACCATCTGAGTAGGTCGCCACCGATTCCCAAGGCAGATAGCTTCTTTAATAGGATATCGTGATCTATTCGATCGAATGCCTTACTATAGTCGGTATATATAGCGTCTACTTGGGTACCATTATCCATATGCTCAGAGATAAAATCCGTGAATAACACAAGGTTAGAAACGGTTGACCTACCCTTTAAAAACCCATGCTGTTGGGGACTGAGACTAGATATCAGATTGTCGTAAAGTTGGTTATACACAATTCGCTCCAGTATCTTAGCCAAAAGGCAGAGTTTGGAAATCGGCCTATAGTGATCTACCTTGTCTTTGGCACCTTTTTTATGGATTGGTGAGATAAAGGCAGATTTCCATAGAGCGGGCACGACGCCTTCAGCCAGGGACCGTTTAAATAGTAAAGTCACTGGTTCTACTAGCGCATCGGCACACTTCACTAAGAAGATAGCTGGCAATGAATCCGGCCCGGCTGATTTGCTTAAATCTAGTGTTTTAAGGTGTTTACGAAGAACATACGGATCAACTTCGATGTTATGGATATAACAGTTAGTATTAATATTAGGCTGAAGGTAGCTGCTAGGAGACGACGCAGTTGCCAGAAAGGTAGAAAAAAAATAGTTTGAGAAAAAATCACATATTTCTTGACCATTATTGCTAACGTTACCATTGTAGGACATTTGTGATGGGAAATTATTGTTGTTCCGTTTACTTTTGATAAAAGACCAGAACAATTTGGGCGTGGAACTTATGGATGATTCAACACGTTCAATGTACGCCTTATAGCAGATTTGCTCAATACTGTCAGCTCTATCGCGTAGTAATTGATAAGACAGAAGATCGGCCATATTGCCATAAACTTTCCATTTACTGTGGTACTTATATTTTTCTTTTAGTATCTTAGTGAGAGCTGAAGAGTACCAGGGTGGACATTTGTCGGCTTTGTTGTAACGCCGTGGGATGTACATGTCTCTGATTTTAAAAATAATAGAATAAAACATGCCTACGGCATCATCAACACTACCTTTTGCTAATATGTCACCCCACTGTTGTTTACTAAGATCAGAACAAATAAGGTCAAAATCTGCTTTATTATACTGATAAATTAAGCGCTTTTTAGTTTTAAGCGATTGAAAATGTGGAATACCAACGCGAATTGATAATGGTGGATGATATCCGTCAACTTTGGATAGTGGTTCCGTACATGCTGAAACTGACAAGAGCATGTTAGAAAGAACCAAATCCAGTATCCTTTCATCTTTGTTTTTAACTAAATTAAATTGCTGAAGACCACACATATTAATAGAATCAATAAAATTGGAATATGGACTGATAAGGGGCGCCGAAGACGGTCGGATTCCATCATCTGTTATGGTCCAGCATATAGAGCTCATATTGAAATCGCCTAAGATAATAAAACTGTCAGATGGGTGGTCATTAACTATATCCGTTAATTTATCCAAAAAGGCATCTAACTGGTTGGCAAAACTGTGACCGTCTTGCTCACCGCACAAGTACAGCGCACCTATGTGGAGATGGTGGATATGTTTGCCACAGTGTGATTTTAGTTGAAGCGATATCCAGATGTCTTCAGCAGTGGATCGCCAACTGACATTATCAGAAGTAAGCAGTTCTCTGTGGGCTGCCACCAAAATTCCGCCGCCTCGTCCAAAATTTCGGTCACGCCTCCAAACTATGTATCTGTCATCAAAAAGTTCACTATCCAGGATTCCACTAGTCAGCCAAGTCTCTGTCAAAACTATGATGTTATATAAGTTATTTTTTGCTATGTTCCTATAGAAAACATTAGTTTTTGTCCGTAATCCACGTACATTTTGATAATAAATATTAAGAGTAGCCATCATGGAGCAGTAAGCCTATTAGGATATAGTTTATTATAGTAAAGGTAAAGTGGTAACAAATGTCTTATAATTATCAAGTCAAAACGGCATATTGATACCAAATATTTGCGCGATGGAACCATAACGATTTTAAGAACTGGCAAACCAAAGTTCATGTCCTTAAAAAAGAAGCCTTGATTTAGACTCCAAGCAAAACATATAACGCGAAGCGTATACAAAGTTAAATTTCTTAAACAGACATCACCGACTGCCAACGCACGCGGTGTAATACAATATATAAAAAACAGGGACACAGGCGACACATACAAACAAACAGTAACTTTGTAATACAGTTCGGTAAGTAACGAACACAAATGCCATTCTATTTTATACAGTGCGGCAAATGCAACACTACAACAAGTAACCGGCGCGAGATCATAATTAAAAACAGTTTCAAAAACCAACACTAAACTGAGTGACTTGACGAGAGAACCACCAAATCTCATCGCGCATTCACAATGAGGCGTCAACATACACAGAACAAATGTAAAGACATGTTTGGTAACAGGATAGATAGATATACAGCTCAAATTAGCGTAAGCAAGAATTAGTGGAATCCGTGCGTAAACAAAGGACAACGAACAAAAGGCTGCGATAAGAAGTCGAGTACTGATTAGGTTTCTCAAACTTTTTAAGATGAACATGCATGCTTTAAAATTTAAGTATGATAATAAATAGGTTACAAACATGTATATAAATTGCGCAGATAATAATACCGAAATAAAAACGGAACAATTAACTAGGAAATTTTTGATAAATCGCGTCCTGTCTTGATTGTGATCGTCTTCGAAGTAGGGTCGCGCCTTACAAAAATTTTCATATGTTTCACCCACACGAACTGAAAATTGCGTTCCTTAGCTAAAGTCTTGGCTTGAGACAATAATAGTTTGTTCTTAATTGTGAGGTGATCATTTATAAATATCCGTCCCGAACCGGCAATACCAACATCCTTTGGAGTCAGAGAGTCCCTTCTAGAGCAGGCAGCTGCCACAAAATCTTCCTTGACATACCTATTGATAAATGATACAATTATGTTCTTGGTATCAGTTGCATTAGTAGGGACCCGGTGAATGAAGTTAATTTGAGTCTTCGGGACTGGATAGGAGATCTGGTCTCCAATTTTGGCAACTATGTTGTAAAGGTTCTCTCTGTCCTTTACTGGAACGCCCTTAATTTCCACATTGTTACTGCGGAGCCATTGTTCTGTGTCCTGAAGCTCTCCCTCTAGCCTATCGATCACGTTTTGTAATTGAATGACGTTATCTTGCGCCACTTCAACTTTTGCAAGCCTTTCGTCGATAGCTTCGACCACTTTAGGGAGCCCTTTAAGGTCGGTTAGCTCTTTGCGGAGTAGTTGAACTTCAGATGTTAGGCTTGAAAGAGGAGCAAGTTCTAGACGGATGTTGGTCAGCTCGTGCATTATGGTATCCAAAGTTACTGACGGCGATGCAGCTGGAGAAGCTGGAGCTGAAACCGGCGGAACAAGATGCAGGCCCGCAGTTTTGCATGCTGCACATCTCCATGTGGCTTGACGGTCTCCCAGTTTACGATATCCTTTTTCAGTGATCCCAGAACATGGGAAGTCGAAGTGCTTTTGACATACTGAGCACTGAATAGCCTCTGCGACTTCATCGTTACACCTTCCGCAGATAACCATACTGAAGTCTACGTCCAAGCTCGATGTGAAAAGAGTAAAGTTTGAGAAACTGTGGAGCGAACACGACCGGTCCAGTAGCCGTTCTTATGCAGCGCCGCCGAACTTAGCCGACACTAAACGATGTATCCGTTCGGGCCAGCAGTAGAGATAAAACAAATACCTTATTCCTTCCTTGTGCGCGCGAGCGGGTATCACAATGCACACGATTATCACCTTACATACGCTGCACTTTGGGGCCAATATAGTATAGAGATAAATTTACAATTGACGGGGAGCTAAAGTACGCGTCCACTTGTATACACCGATAGAGGAGTTCTTAATGTCGCACACCGCCAAATTAAGGCGGTATGTGTGGAAATCTTAGTTCGTTCTGAATATCATCATTTATGCACTTTAAGAAACTCTAAGAAATTCTTAACTCTGCTTTCACATCCGTTGTTCATTTCGTAGAAATTCATCGATATGTTGTTATCTCAGTGTGAACTACCAATACGGATCAATTATATTGATAATTAAATTATTTATTGCTGTTATTATAACGTGATCTCAGGAAAACAACTCTCCATATTAATTAGCTTTTCATTCATTATGATATAAATGTATGACGTTTGTTCTTACGTGATAAATAAGTACGTTAACATATTGTAAGATGGCAAAATTGTGTTATTCAAAATGTGCAAATAACTATTGTGGGCTGGAGCATTTGGACTGCCTATGAGTCTGCTGTGACTTATAGGTTGTCTAAATGCTTTTATTGTGGTAGCTGTAGTGTTGTATCTAGTTCATAGTATTTTGTTTAATAAAGGCATACCGCCGGTAAAAAAAATTATAATAAAAATAAAATTACAATTTGATATAGATAGTAGATAGTAGATACACAAAAGGAAAACATATATATGTAACATTTATAATAAATGTTTGTTACTAGATGACCCGGTGTACTTCGTATTACCAACGGACGAACGTCAAATGTTTGACAGGAAAGTATATATAGGTAGAACAGTTTTTTTTTATGTTATTGTGACGGGACAAGTTCGAGGCCCATCTGATGTTAAGCGAACTAACCTCTGCCTATAACAGATGCATTTCACTTTCAATCCACGAATTGCACTGCGCCCATCACCTTGAGACATAGTTGTTAAGTCTCATGTGCCTGTAATTTCACTGGCTCTCAAGGAGTGCTGCCAGAACACACCGTTGGGTGCTTGGCGATAGATTTTTTTTTTTTTAAGGGTAAGCTTTTATTTAAGGGTAGGTCGCTAGCCAGGCGGGATTCGAACCATGGACCTGCTGCGCGGCAATGCTACTGAGCCAAATCAAAAGTTTATATGGGAAAATTAAATTGTTGCTATCACTATCTCCTTCACCATTTTTCCACATATTCTTATAGTTTATACCTTCCCTGGACTACTACAAACATGTCAAAACAAAATCAGCTAAATCGGCTCAGCCGTTCTCATGTTTTAGCGAGACAAACAACCGCAATAGATTTTTATATCCTTCACCATTTTTCCACATATTCTTATCGTTTATACCTTCCCTGGACTACTACAAACATGTCAAAACAAAATCAGCTAAATCGGCTCAGCCGTTCTCATGTTTTAGCGAGACAAACAACCGCAATAGATTTTTATATATATAGAGATGTAGGTGATGATGAGCTTGATATGGTTCTCCTATTCACTCTTCATAGAACGATATGCTTCATCGAAGCCACGCTTAACCGATGGTCGCTTTAGCGAAAAAATTATTCGTCGAACGAACGGTTCACCGAAAACACTCCTTGACGACGGTTTGTTTTACGAAAGAATCCTTCTCCTGATGTGGTCGAAGATGTTATTCAGGCTAACCTAGAATATTTATAGCATCGTCATAAAATTAACTACAGAGCATGGTTAGGTATTTAACAGAGATATGGTTATATTTAAAAAAGAATAGCTCCGATCGCGCTCAATCCTACGGGAAACGATCGGGGATCGCGGCCCGCGTGTTTTGATGCGTGGAGCTATTTAAACATGTTGAAATCGGTTTTTTAATTTGGAAAATACACGAAATTTTGAATAATATGACTGTAAAACGTTGATAACTTTTTGACTATTGAATCTAAAAACAACGCAGGACGGTCCGCTACCAGCGGCTGCAAATTACCAAACACAAAAACAACACACGATTAGGAAACAAACAAAGACAAAATGAATATATGAAATTTCTAACAAAAATATTTGCAGAAACAGGTTTTAGCTCTCTGGTGTAGGATTTTACTATAGGACGACTAATAGAAGCTCTCAATGACAGCTGCCGGAACACACCCGATAGTTGCTTGGCCAAAGATTTTCTGCTTGAAGGTGTTAGTAGCAGTAGTAATGTCACTAGCGGTCACCCATCAAAGTCATAAACGCAGCGGACGTTGCTTAACTTAGCTGATCAGTTAAGAATAGATAATCAAACTTCGCTACGAGTGCTTCAAGAATTTCGTGTAAACACAGGAGGAACGGAAGAACAGACAGACAGTGGAGTCTCATTAATAGGGATCCGTTTTGCCCTCTGGCCATGGAACCCTAAGCCAGAATGAGCCAAGTGATCCATGACCTAACTGTTTACCTCTGCCATTGCATGTCTTGGTTTGTCCTAGAAATTTACAACTATCTTAGACACTAACCTCGAAAGAACTCAAATATCGCACGCTGAGCAGTTAGTAAGATATACTTAACAGCTAAGTTAGAATTCATGATCTATTTTTTTATATAACATTGTCTCTACATTATATAGAAAGAACTTACATTATCAAAGAGGAAGAAAAATAAAGATATCTTCCTTGTGATCCCAATTAACTTATGTAGTCTGCGTGTGCTATCTCCAACTATGTTTCTCTTGCACATTAATGATATGATGTCATTGAACTTGAAACGGGAGACACTGCAGCCGTAACTCGAACATGGCAATGTCAAATCAGGCGACGCCGACGTCTCCTGATTGAGGCTCAGTAAGTCTACGTATGTGCGTCTACTGTAAGCTTGTCTTTTGTCTTTGTCATTTATTAACGTATATTATTAAACAATGGATGTGAAGCTGTGTGCATTATATGCTTGTGTAAAATTTTGTCCACATTATATTGTAGTGATATTAGAGATGAAATGAAATGATTTTTTTTATTCAACACATAATTAATAATACAATATAAATGTGTAAACAGAAAAACGATAACATTGACAGATTTTCCTAAATAAATCGTACATAGAAATGGTGTTGAAAGGGCTTCAGCTCAGCATTGTGCCAATTAAGTAACCAATTAGCGCTGGTTTTCAGCCGCGACCCAAAATGTGAAAGGACACCAATAAACAATGGGTAATTTTGGATACGTAACTCTGCAATGGAAAGCGTACCCTATCTTCCTTTTTTTAATTTAAATCAATGCATTATGTAGCTCAGTCATATTCATTGCCATACGCATGATATTACCGGAGATGCCTCACACGCCAGCCATGGTAAAATTTCTAGGGAAAACGTTGTTGAGAGTCAGAACACACTTGTGTCTCAAGTCATGACCCTCGAAGTGACTTAACGAATTTTTAACAACAAGAAGAAAAGTTTGTGCACTTACCGCTGACCTATCCCAGTTTGTAGTACCCCTGCATTTTGAAGATCCTTGTTACTTCAGAATACTTGGCGTTGACATATCGTAGTTAAATTTCATTGTCACTTGGAAGGCTAAATTAGCCTCTAAGAACCTTGGTGCTCGGGAATGCAAGATAGTACTTCACCTCAGCCCATGGCCTCCAACTTAAAAAGTTCAAGTTTGACCTATCATGGAGTACCTATCATACTACTCTCATCTCAGAGCAGAGGCTCCCCAGTACCAGCTCCTTCCATTTAACTACATTCAACGCAGAGCAGGTTTGAATCGAAAAATCGTTGTCGACAATCAAGCTCTCTTAGATCGGCTCGACTCTTTGTTGCGTCACTCTATATCTCTAACCATATCTGTCATAGGGAGTATTTCGAGGAACTTGTTGGGTTTATTACCTTCAGCTGGATTTCGCCATTTTTTTTTTTTTTTTTTTTGTTGACGCTGGGAAAAATGCATTACGCATGCCCCCCCATCGGGGGATGGAGGGGGTATGTGGGACTCCCCGGTAGAAGACCGGTATACCCACTAAACGACCCAGCGGCATTCCAGCATCGTCTGTTTGGAGAAGGACTGGGAGACTGGCAGAGCCTTTACGTCCAGTCCCTCGCCGACGACCGCCCACCTTTACAGCGGGGCCTGCATGCCCCTCCTGATAGGAGGGGCCCGGGAATGATCAGGAATGCTCGGCCATTCCCGCCTGATGGTGGTGGTGAGTACGTGCAATGCGAGAGAAGACGCCCCCGCATCTGTCTCTCGCTACTCACCACCGAGAGGGGGAGGGCGATTATTCAGTCGCCTTCTCCCACCCCTTTGACGTCTTCGCAGAGGCGCAGCCAGGGGGTCTTCCTCCTTTGCGCGCTCTGCCGCCTCCTTTTGAGAAATCACTTCTTCGCAAAAGGAGGCGACCGCTGCCCAGGCCCCCTCGCCCTCCAACATGACTTTGACTACTCTGGGAAGCGACAGGTCTGGCCCTACCACAGTGACCAAGCTGCGGCGCAGCTCGGACCACGACGGACACACCTCGAGAGTGTGCTGCGCCGTGTCTTCCACCGCAGGACAATGGTGGCACGTCGGTGCTTCCTCCCTTCCAATACGATGCAGGTACGATCCGAAGCATCCGTGCCCGGATAATACCTGCACCAGACGGAACGAAAGGAAGCCGTGGGATCGCCCGAGCCAGTCTTGTAGAACTGGCCCGAGAGCGTCCAACGTACGGCGACCAAAAGCGGCGGAGGCGAGGTCCTCCGTCCAATGCTGGACGACGGCATCCCTCGCCTCACGCTTAACCGCCATCCGCACCTCCGGGGTGAGGCGCTCCCCGAGCGCCTTACGCCCCGCCGTCCATTCATACACTCTAGCGAGCACCCCCGCCTCAAGCTCCCAAGGAGGGGTGCCCGCCAGGGCACACGCTGCCGCGAAGCTCACCGAGCGGTAGCCCCTCGCCACTCGTAGAGCAATGGCCCTTTGAGGCCTTCGGAGTGCAGTGGCATTCTCCCTCCTTTGGAGGGAGTCAGCCCAAATAGGGGCCCCGTAAAGGGCCATACTTTTTAAGATGCCGGCATACAAGCGCCGGCATCGTCCTCCGGGCCCCCCTATATTTGGGAGAAGCCAAGAGAGGGCGCCCGCGACCTTCAGCAGGCGCGTCGACAGCCCGCTGAAATGTGGGCCGAAGCGCCACCTGTTGTCTAGGACAAGGCCCAGATATTTCATCTGGGCCTTCAACTCAATCCTGACGCCGTCCACAACAATGTGGGCGTCAGGGGGAATGCGCTGCCGAGGCCCGTGGAAGAATACGGCCTCGGTTTTGTGCAGCGCCACCTTCAAGCCTAATCGGCGGATCCTTCCCGCAACCAGGGATCCGCCAGCCGATGCTAGACTCGCCGCCTCTCTAAGGTCCCTCCCCCGGGCGGTGAGAAGAGTGTCATCTGCATAACAGATAACACTCGTGCCACAGAGGAGAGTTCCTCGCAGTAGCCAGTCAAATCCGATGTTCCACAGGAGCGGTCCTAAGACTGACCCCTGTGGGACACCGGATCCCGCATCGTAGCGGCGAAGTCGTGCCGTGCGGTCCATGAGTAGGACAGCTCGGTCCCTCAGATAATCAGCCAGGAGACACCGCAGGTACTACGGCACTCCGTGGTAGCGAAGTGCCTCTAATATTGTAGAGTGGGGGACCGTGTTGAAGGCATTGGCTATGTCAAATGACACAGCCAGAACCCCGTCCCCTGCCTCCACAGCCTCCCGCACCTGGCCTTTGAGTCGGGCCAACGCGTCCACAGTCGAACGCCCCCTCCGAAACCCGAATTGGGCGTCTGACAAGTCCGGCCCGACCCTCCGCATGTGGTCATTGAGCCGGTTGGCTACGATCCCCTCGAACATTTTACCGACCTCATCGAGCAGAACGATGGGTCGGTATGCCGAGGGGGAGTCCGCCGGGCGTCCCTCCTTCCGGAGGAGGCACAACTGCCCCTCCTTCCAAGGTTTCGGAAACCTCCCAGACGTGAAACACGCGCTGAATAGGTCCCGAAACCTCTTCCTCATTTGAAAGGCGGCGATGGCCACAACCCGTGCGGGGACGCCGTCCGGCCCAGGGGCGGTTTTCTTGGCACGGAGGCGAAGAACCTCCCCTTCAAATTCCGCCAGCGTGGCTGGAGGAACCTCCTCTTCCTCCGGTGCAGTTGCCCCTCGCGGGGAGTCCATCACTGGTGGGGTGAAATTGGACCCGGACGGAAATAGGGACCGAACCACCCCATCCAGCAATGTCGGGTCAAGGGTCTCCGTCAGCGGGGGACCAAAGGGGCGCAGTTTGTTACGTGCCGCCTTATATGGTCTCCCATACGGGTCCCTGTCGAGGCCCTCCAGCATTTCTGCCCTCGCCGCGTCATCGGCGGCGCCCATTTCTGACTTGAGGACCCTCTTCGCCTCAACGTAGCAAGCATATAGAAGGTCCTCGTTGGCCTCATCTCGTTCACTGCGCCGTCGACTCCGCGTGTAGGCCCTCCTTGCTGCCACACAGGCGGCCCGGAGCACCGCTAGTTCTTCCGTCCACCAATAGACGGCGTGACGGGGAGGTGGACGGCGAGACCGAGGCATGCTGGCTGTGCACACCTGGGTCAGGGACTCCCTAAGCTGGGCTGCTGCGGAGTCAACATCCAAGACTTGGACAGGAGGCGCGAGCCAGTCCTGGATGAACGCCGCCTCCATTGCTGCCTCTCGGTCCAGGCGGGTGAGAGCCCACCGTCGGAAGGGAGAACGGCCCGAGGGGGCCGTCCTCCGAGGGCTCCGAGTGGAGATATCGAAACGCACATATTGGTGGTCCGACAAGGTCTCCACCATCTCCACCCGCCAGTTCGTGACGCGGGCGGCTAGCACGGGGGTGGCGAACGAAACGTCGACCACTGACCCTCCCCGTTGCCGCACACATGTCTGGACAGCCCCTCTGTTGAGGAGGGACACTCCGGACGAGGCCGCCCAGTATTCAACTGCGGCTCCCCGTACGTTGCAAGAGGCAGCCGGGTTACCCCAAACCACCGATTTCGCGTTTAAGTCGCCCAAAACGGCGACCTGGCGCGGCGCCGCCCTACCGACAACGGCGGTGAGAATTTCGAGAAAATTCTCGAATTCTGATAGAGGGCGGTTTGGGGAGAAATAGACGCCCACGAAGGCTATATCCCCCCACGCGGCGGCCACGTATCCCGGTCCCCTCTCTAAGAGTGAGAGGGGGGGGGAGTCTGTGGAAGACCGCGACACCATTGCCACCAAGCCATCCCGATCACCCAGCCAACGGCTAGGTATCGAGTATGGCTCGGCAACCACCGCCACGTCCACCAACCACTCAGCTATGGACTGCATCAGTAGGTCCTGGGCTGCTTTACAGTGGTTGATGTTCGCCTGGAGGATGCGATTCTCAACCCTATCCATCAATTGGACATTACACCCCCATCATCAGCCGCCAGGATTCCCGTTTCAGGGACGGCGGTAGCCACGGCAGGCCGGGTCGGCGCCTGAACTTTGCCCTTCTTAGGGGGAGGATTGCAATTCCTCCCCTTCATGACATGATCCGCTGGGCGGCCGCTGGCGGCACACACTGCGCAGCGCGGCATGGTGGCTGTGCAGGAGGCGGATTTGTGCCCCTCTTTGCCGCAGCGGTAGCAACTTCCAGCCCTATCTACCTCGGACGGGCAGAGGGCCCGGGTGTGCCCGATTCCGAAGCACTTGAAGCAGCGCAGAGGCTGATCATCAAGTGCTCGGACTCTGCAGGAGCTGAAACCCACCGACAGCCGTCCCTTGGCGAGGGCAGCCTTAGCCGCGGTGACTGGGCACTCGAGGCGGATGGTGCCCATGCCGCCGCGGCCAGCCCGGATATCTCGACCTTGCACCGCTGCGACATCGCAGCTCCCTATTGATGCGATCGCCGCCACTATCTCCTCTTTGGTGACCGAATCGTCCAGATCGATCACTTCTAAGGTCGCCGACTTTACAGGCCTGACCACCTTAGCCGCGTCCGAGATGACCTCTTTCAACTTACTTGCAAAGAGGTCTGCGTTAGGGCCGCCCTGAGCCCCCGGGAACTCAAAGATTCGAGCCCCGGCTTGGGTCCGTCGGCAGGTAACTGCTCCGATTCCCAGTTGAGTGGGGTCAGCGCCGGCACGGGCCCGCTTAAGGACGGACTCGTAAGTTTCTCCTCGCTCCGCAGCCTCCACGGTGAGCGTCACCACAACGGCTGCAGTCTTGGGGGGAACCAGGGACTTCGGATTCCTTCCACCGGCGAGGGCCCTTTTGGCTGCAGGAGCAGTGGTGGCGGGCTCCGGGGCAGTCTTCTTCCCTTTCCCTTTTCCCATGCCAGTCACCTGGGACGGGCAGGGAAGGGTGTTCGCAGGGGTGGCAGGGGAGGCGGCCGCCTTTTTCTTGGCCTTGCCTTTCCCCCTCCTAACCACCTCCGTCCAAGGTTGGTTGGACGGGGTGGAGGAGGGTAGAAGTGTATCCTCTTTTTGGGAGGATGGCCCCGGCTTGTTCGCGCTCTTGTCCGCCGCGAGCGGCGGTCGAGTGCGTTTCTCCGGTAAAAGCCTGTCTTCGATACCAGCGAAGCAGGCTCTAGTGAAGGTCCTTTCCTCCATGACAACTTTGCGGATGATATCCTCAAAGTTGGAGGAGGTGGGACCTTCAGCCGCTGGTCTCGGGTCGGCCTGAATTGGCCGGACCGTGGTTTCAGCCAGCTTTTTCTGCAGCTGGCTGATCTCCGACTGCAGGCGGTCGACCTTCGCCTGCAGTTGCCGCGTTTCTTCGGTTGCGGTGCGTTGCGCCAGCTCCCGAATTATGCCGCGCATACTCGCGGCCCTGCACTTCAGGGACTTTTGGAAAGTCCCTTTTAAATTGGAGGACTTAGAGGCGATCTCCACTATCTCCTCCTCGTCCTCCTGTGCCATGCGCTCCAGCTCGACCAGGGAGTGGTCAGCGTAAAGCACGATGGACGCACCGTAACCGGACCTGGCTCGCGCGGTGCGCGCCTGCTTCTCCTTAGCGGCGACCTTCTCTTCAAGGTCCTGCTGGAGCTGTGCCCGCCGAGCTAGGTTTAGCTGGCGTTGAGCGTCAATGAAACCCACGTCATGGGTGTCTGTGATAACTGGCTGTTTAGCCTTGTTCTTTTTGGGCTTGCTCTTCGTGGAGTCTGAAGAGCAAGATTCAGCCCTCAAGAAGGTCCGCTTCTGCGCCTGCTTACGACCTTCCGCTTTCGCCAACGAAGCAATGGACCCCAACGTAACCGACTCGTTGTCGGAGTCAGAAAACTCGTCCACTCTTGCAGATACGCTAGCCACGGACGGTGCGCGACTAGCTTCCGACCCCGACGCGAACTCGTCGGCATGGCCCTGAGAAGGGCCTTTTAAGAAACGCCCGGAGGCGTCCCGCGCAGGTTTTTTACGCATGTTAGCCTCCGCCAGTGTCGTAGATAAACCGCAATGATATCTACGGCGCACAGTGCACTTTAGCCGAGCCCAGTCTGCCACTCCGTTACGGTGGTCAGAACTGGGTCGTTTCCAGGGGACACGACGAGGACGTAAGCACTGTGGGGGGTCCCCCAGCTGGATTTCGCCATGTGTCAACTGTTGTTGACCAATTTCATATCGACGTCTGGTTGTCTACTGTTCGATTCTCACGCCATCTTCTGCCTCGCACTGCCATGATAAATCACTTGGAAGCTGAAATATGAAGTTTTAAAAGAGTTCATTTCAAAGACACATGTCTATCAAATGGATCATTGTATAAAACTGATTTGTTTGTACACGACCTCGCTCGCTTCATCAGGATTGGAGTACTTTGAATGGCGGCCATGTTGACTTCAGTCATTTTGTTTTTTTCTTCTTCTTATTATCAACTAACAGCTTACTCGATTCCCTATGACATTTGTTCAAACATTTAATCCGAGCTTAATAAAGAAACAAATCTAAAATGGCGCCCAAACTTTTTACCTCCCCCTTGCATACTACTGATGTCTATACTGTGTAAGTAAGAGGTAATGATTTTTGGGTGCCATTTTATTAATCAACTGGGTAATATACTATACTTTTACCACGGCTCTTACTGTTCATCTGGTAGGTACTGAGTCATCCAGGACAATTCAAAACAACAGTTTGTTTATTATTGGGATAGATTTTTATATACGAGAAAATCATAATTTAAACTTTGTCCTGGCTGAACCTTTAGGATCACAACGATATGCAGATTTTTGGGGTGGCTTTCATGAACTAGTGGAATAAAAAAATATATTTTATACTAGCTTTCTGGGCGCGGCTCCGCCCGCGCGTATGTCGGTTATCGCGGTTAAACTATCCTATGTTTTTTCCCGGGTCTCAATCTATTTCCATACGAAATTTCATTCAAATCGGTCCAGTAGTTTTGGCGTGAAAGCGTAACAGACAGACAGACAGACAGATTTACTTTCGCATTTATAATATTAGTAAGTACTCATAGTACTGAAGTACTGAAGTACTGATTGTCTATTTAGGCATTAAAAATCGAAGATAAGCTAAATATGTTCCCCTATAGGGTAAACGAAAAAGACATTTGCAACACCAAGCATAGGAAAGTATTTCCCGAAAAATCTGATATACACTAAAATCTATACCGGTTTGAAATGTATGGGTGCCGGTGAAATTACAGGTACATAGAGACTTTACAACTCAGAGTGATGGTCGCAGTGCAGTATTATTATATGTTATTTTTTTATTTTTTTTATGCCTGATAGGTTAGCCTTTGACCACTATCTCACCTGATGGTAAGTGATGATGTGGTCGAGGATGTTGTTCAGACTAACCTAGAGTTACTGGCTCTCAAGGACAGCTGCCGGAACACACCGTTAGGTGCTTGGCGACAGATTTTTCAACTTGGTGGGTGGTAGCTAGCCAGGCGGGCATTTGCAAAGTGAACGCCTGTTCTTTATTTAGTGCTGTAACGACTGCTATCCTAAGACAACAACCGGGACCGACGGCTTAACGTGCCCTCCGAAGCACGGAAGCGCTCAGTAGTAATGTCACCAGCGGTCACCCATCCAACTCATGACCGCGGCGGACGTTGCTTAACTTTGCTGATCGGTTCAGAATGGCTAAGCAAACTTCGCTACGAGCAGCAAACTTCGCTACGAGCGCTTCGAGACTTTACAACTCCAGAGTGATGGTTTCAGCGCAGTATTATTATACGTTATATGGTGCAGTTTGTCACTAGTGACGAAATATATCTGTTATAGGCAGAAATTACCGCTAAACACCAGGCGGGCCACATTATCATAATGAGAGATAGAGTTTTAAGTTTATTTTTATGTAATTGTGACGGAACAAGCACGAGGCCCGTCTGATTTTAAGCAATCTTACCATATCTCTGCCTATATTGTTATACTTAGGCCATACTCTGTGTATGCAACTGTATGCATGAGAAGTAAGTTCAAAAAATTGAGATATAAACTGATCTTGGGGATTATCCTTGTAGGTATAATACCGCTACGGAACCCTTCAACAAGTACGACTCACCACTCTCTTAATTACTTTATTTTAACATAAAGCATTCTCACAAAACAATCCTCAGTAATTTTAGGTTTCTTTACCTGTGTGAATGCACTTTTTATTAATGCAATTGAATCCTTTTAATGTTAATTGGCGTGGTTCTATCAGTTATTATAATTTAATAGAATAGATTATCCGTTAATTGATGGTTAGTGTAGATCGTTTAATTGATTATCAGCACGGGATGGCTTCTAACATTCTATTCTATTCTAACTGGAATTATTATTAATATTCTTATTGGTTAATATCACAATTTTATTATAATTAATTATACTACTAATACTACCGCATAATGAACCAAGAGTTTTTTGTGTAATTGTTATGGAACATGCACCAGACCCACCTGAGCCTTTATTCGCTATGACAGAATAGATTCCTTGCAAATAACGCGTGACGTCATAAATTGCAGTAAATTATAACGCATTTGATAAAGACAAGGGAATCTTGGAACGGTATTCTGTACGCCACAAATTAAGTTGTTTATGAGTAATTATTTTATTTCAAAATTTTACGCGTTACGTTTAAAATTCTGTCTTTCTCCCAAAACTCTTTTTAACACAGACTATAGTATCAGATTTTTATCGCTAATTCTGTTATTGTGTTCTGTCAATGAAAAAGGTAAGTACTTGAAGATTTGACGCGATTATTTGAACGTGTCTTGTTTAGGTACCTTCACTTCACCGAACAAGAACTCTGTATGTTACCTCACTCATGTACTCCGCAGAAGTCATACCAATATTGTTATTATTGACGCACATTATTTTTACAATTCGAAACACGCAGCTAACGTGCTCGTTACGTGCAGTCAAAGTTGAAAGTGATATGCTGAATACCATTTCACGATCATTCCATGGAGATAACGTAACGTGGCACACTAAACCCGCTGTGCTACGTTTTTACTTTTGAATGGTCATAGAAATAAAGTGTTAAGCGGTAAACTCTGCCTATAACAGATGCAGTACTTCACAAGGGGGGAACTGCACTGCGCCCATCACCCTGAGCCATAAAGTTGCTAAGTCTCATGTGCCTGTAATTTCACCAGCACTCATACCCTTTAGACCGGAACACAGTAATGCGAACAATACTGTTTGATAGTAGAAATAAGTATGTTGGCAGTAGGTACTTCCCCGGACGACCTCGTTTACACAGTGTTATATTGCTTAAATACTAATTATAAAAACAGACTTAAAACATGTTATATGACTATAGTACGAACTCTTTATTAAAACTAAAATAAACTAAAAATCGGCCAAGTGCGAGTCGGACTCGCAAACGAAGGGTTCCGTACCATAGCTATACAATGTTAGACTTCACATTTTAACCTTTTTTTTTTTACCGTGCGTGAGTCCGACTGCCAAATTTTTGTATTTGTTGTTATAGCGGCAACAGAAATACATCATCTGTGAAAAATTCAACTGTCTAGCTATCACCATTCTTGAGATAAAGCCTGGTGACAGACGGACGGACGGACAGCGAAGTCTCAGTAATAGGGTCCAGTTTTTACCCTTTGGGTACGGAACCCTAAAGAGGGTTAAGCACTAGATTGACTCCGGCTACAGATCCAAAACTGCATGAATTTAATACAACAGTCCCGCTAGAAGTTATCTTTTTTCATCCGAAATAGTTTCTGTTTTCGTTTAGCATGCGTCTATGTTTTTTTTATGTTATTGTGACGGTACAAGCTCGAGGCCCCCCTGATGTTAAGCGGACTAACCTCTGCCTATAACAGATACATTTCGTCATAAGTCACTAATTACACTGCGTCCGTTACCTTGAGACATAGTTGTTAAGTCTCATATGTGCCTGTAATTTCTAGACTCTCAAGGACTGCTACCCGAACACACCGTTAGGTGCTTGGCGACAGATTTTCTACTTGAGGGTGGTCACTAGCCAGGCGGGCAAGCGCAAAATGCCCTTCCACCATGGACATTCGAACCATGGACATGCTGCGCGGCAGTCCATAGCCAATGCCCTTATAAAATAGAACTGATCAAGTATACTTTATGTTTTTTACCGGCGTTATGCCTTTAAAAACTAAATACTACGAACTATATACAATACTACAGCCACTACAGTAAAAACATTTAATAAATTGCAGACTCAAAGGCAGTAGAAATGCTCCAGCCCATTGCCAGTTGGCAGCGTGCCCAGCATGCTGTAAATAAATGAATCAAAAAGCAAAAAACCCGAATGCAAATTACTTATTTTCATTAAACTTACATTTTATCGTTTCATTGAAATTAAAACTGCAATTTATATATATTTATGAAATCGTTTTTGATATTCCTTTATTTCGATACCACACGATGGGTTTAGAAGAAAAAACATTATTTATTCTCAAAATACGGCGTCTAAAATCCGTTTTTTTTATGTAAGTACATAGTGTCACTGGCGCTATTAAGACGAATCTAACGATATCTCTTACATTAAAATCGGTCTAGCCATTTAGAAGTTATGGTAGAATAAATAAACTCACAAACATATGTACCTTTAGACATACATTTATCCTTAAAACAAAAGAGTTCTTTTTCGGACAATCGTGTAATAAAGCGTGTCACTAAATACTACTGTATAAAACTGACTGGCATTTTGTAAATTTTATTGTACTTAATACCCTTGTATAAATATTACATATCTACATATGTAATACTTTAATTTCATTTTATGCACCGAATTGCCTTTGCCTATAAGTAACCCTTTTAATTTTGCATTTTTAACGCAATAACACCATACCGGAATAGCAGGGAACACCATCTTACTATAAAACGCATTCTAGCATTTAATATGCTTTTTATCTAGGAGCCAATATGCAATAATAATAATTATAAATATATATTCTGCTGTCGTAAAGATAATTATAATTAAAACTCAATGAATTGTTTACAGTTACGCCACAGTTTAAATTATAAATGTGTATTCCAATATCTAGGTATCAAGTTAGGTCTGATGTACGCCTTTGACCTGGAGATAGCATAATGTGCTATAACTTTTAATTTTAATTGCAATTGTTGTCCACAATTAACGTTTATGAACCATTTAAATGATACGACTTTGTTTTTCTCGGTTGTGACGATTTTGTATGACTTTGATTTATTTTATCACCTCTTGCCGGTTTATCACAGGCATATTTTGTTGCTGATCTTTTTGGACCTAAATAAATAACATGTAGATTGATAAGTCTGTTGCCATTTACGAGGCTATCAACACCATCAGACTGTTATTATGAGTTTCATGTCTTGTTCTGCAGAAAAAACTGGTGGATATACACAATTTTATGGGGTTTTATGGGGATCTAAATGAGAATTTATATGTTTATATAAATATTAGAAGTTATAACAATCACATAGATAACAAGGGCGGAAACACCATATAATGATAATTGATTTAGTTGTTTCTTTTCTTATAAAGTAGTAAAAGGCAGTTTTAAAGGCGCTAGAATGTACGAAAGGCAAATACCGGTATCCTGGATAGACCTAAGGAACGCGTTGGGTTCTTGAAGCCCGAACTGCTACTCCTGATGATGTGGTCAAAGATATTGTTCTTGGAGAGATATTGGCTAACATACAATTCAAGGCTCTCAAGGACGGCTGCTGGAACACACCTTTAGGTGCGGGAACACATTTTCTACTTGAAGGTGGTAAATAGCCAGGCGGGCATTAGCAAAATGCCCTACCACCATGTTATAACAACAACAGGGACCGACGACTTAACGTGCCCTCCGAAACACGAAAGCGCTTAGTAGTAATGCCACTAACGATCACCCATCCAACTCGTGACCGCAGCGGATGTTGCTTAACTTAGCTGATCGGTTAAGAACGGCCTAGCAAACTACGCTACAAGCGCTAAAATAAAAGAGCAAAAACGGTTTGACCACGAACAAAAGACACGTCGATTTTGTAAAAGAGGGGTCATCTACAGTATCTTAATTCAAGCCTTACTCCATCTTAGGCGCAGCTTCCGATTGTACTCTTTTGACTGTATGAAAAATATTATAAAATTCTTAAGGTTCTTGATGTTGTGTCATCCAGGCTAGATATACCTTTGCAGGTACCTACTCTAGAAAACTAAACCGCATGGTGCTTACGGAACTTAGCCTCGATACCCATCGAAGTGCAGCGTCCGTATTATCTGGGCCATATATTATGTTTCATTGAATTGGGTAATGTTTAGTACAATATCTCTATTAGAGGACTTTATTGTCAAAGTTACAAATTAAATTATTTATCATACATTTAAAGCATAATGTATTAAAAGTCTCCTAGCTTTGAAATTCGTTAAACAAAAATTTGTTTATGTTAGTTCATAAATGTACGACAATGATTTTAACAAATGAAGTTGGTGTAGGTACATTTTTTCTTCATTAATAATTTTCATATCTCGTTTCATGGTTAAAGATCCTGAAATAATTAGCACACAAGCATGAAAACTTGTTCATGTCCTTGCTTTATCAGGCCAATGCACATCAATAATGGGACTTCTACAAAAAAAGACAATGTTATATATAATAACACAAATACGCAACAGCTACACTAAATTCTTCCCACAATCTATCAAAAACGGTGTAATTTTACACCTGCTTGGCTAATCAAAGCATGAAACTCATGCTGCATCGAATCTCCAGAAAAAAACAAGACGAATCCATCTTGGTGCCTTGGTGGGATTAAAAATTTGTCTGTCTAAAGTACAAAAGACGCGAAGTTCAACGAATTATTTTTTCTTTACTGGGCGACATACATACTGAGATTTATTCTGTGGAATTTGTATACAATTCCAGTTGTCACGAATGCCTCTACGACGAAAATAAAATTGTGGGTGTCTATTGTACAGAAGAAGTCATAATGCGAAAACGATTGACTCTTTTGAGTTGTGTTCGAGTGTACCAAACCGGGTGAAATCCAATTATATTGGTTAATTTGAGCGAGTGTGTAGGTGTCAGATTCTATAGCAAAGCCGGGTAAGTTAAGTTTGGTTATTTTCGGATTATTTCTTTTAAACTACTTAGGTATTATACGAATACATATTCTGCGATTGACTATGTAAATTTTTATAATTTTATATTTTGGAAATTAACAATAGTACCGTATAAGAAAATCTACAAAACAAAAACAATAAAACAAAGATATTCACTTGAATTGTAAATAGTTACAATATTTTCATTTGTAACGCTAATATGCATGAATAAAGAAAAAAAATCAATAATACGAATGCAAAAACATAACTACCTCTTAAATTTTGATAACACTGGTTGTAATATTCCTTTGGTCCTAGCATAAGACATTGTATACTTTTAATTCCTATTTCCCGAAAGAGCGCGATATTAGAATCAATCGACGCGCGACGTGTAAATACATGCATTCAAAATTAGTATTGACAATACTATTATTTATTATCTATTTCTAAAAAATAAAAAATACTATATGAGTAGGTTCTTATCAAATTACAACGCATTGAAACAACCATACATTTGTTGCTTTAGTAGTCATTTTTAATCATATGTGTGTGTGGGTTACCGCATATACATTAATAACAGTAGTGAAAAGTTACAATATGAACGAAAAAGTAGTAAAATTAAAATAAAACTATTTAACTTACCTACCTTTACAAATTTTACACCAAACAATATTTCAAAATCTCATTGTTTTCAAGTAAAACCCATGTTGGATTGACTGACAGAGGCGGACGGGTGGTCGACAATGAGCCAATCACCGGACAATGCTGTCAGCTGTCAAACTGACACAACATGAAATGTCAAGTGAACAGCGAATTTGGCAATGTGTAATTTGATGATTGAACCTCTTTATTGCAAGCATTCGCTTATTTAAAACGATTGGCAAATGATTTTGTACGGGCTACATACTAAGACAATATTTATTTTATGCAATTTGTCCGCTTGCAATATTTTTTTTACAAATTATTACTTATAAATTTCACATTATTGATTATCATGTATGATTCTATCCAATAAAGTTTCTTCGAATACGTAAAAAGTCTCAGACTTGTGATCTTTTTATTTGAAAATATGTAATTATAAATGAGTAGAATTACAAAGGTGTGTTTCATTAACCAAATAAAAGTTAGATTTTTTACATTGTCTCTTAGTTATGGTAGATTAACAAAAGTAAACAGAAATAGACATTATGAGAATGATTTTAAGTTAAAAATATTAAGAAATATATTTATTATGTAAGTACTCATTGAAAACACAGATACAACTCAATCAGGCGTTTTAAAGAATCAGATAAATAAAAATAAAAAAATTCATAAAATAAATAGCGGGCCAAAAGTTCCAAGAATACATATTTATTGTGTGCAAGCCCACCATTTCATTTCAAGTACTCTCAATTGCAATAAAAACATGCCATTGTCAATGTCATTGAAGGATCAATATGAAATGTCAAGCATCTGTCAAAGGTACCTATTACACCCGCTGACTCTGTTGTATTGTAAGACAATTATGAACACAAAAGGATACAAAATGGACTTAGATGGGTTTGTTTAGCGCGAGGTGTGGTAATCCCGGATAGGATTAAGAGCTTAGTAATATTCTCGAATTTGTAAATACAAAATAAAGAGATTTATCTCTTAGAAGAAGCAAAAACAACCTAAGGGTTTTTTTTGTAGCTGATAGGTAAGCCTTTGACCACAATCTCACGTGATGGTAAGTGATGATGTGGTCGAAGGTGTTAACAGGCTTAACCTAGAATTACACTGGCTCTCAAGGACAGCTGCCGGAACACACCGTTAGGTGCTTGGCGACAGATTTTGTACTTGAGGGTCGTCGCTAAGTATTAAGTTATAAATAATTGAATTATTATTTAGTGACAGTCAACTGCGACCATGGTTTGGAATGGTTTGAGATCTATCAGGTTTAATTTTAATAAACAGCATGTTTGATATTTTTTTAAACTTATCGCTTCGCTCGTGATTTAACGGAATATTCATGCAGCTTTTCTCGAAAGCTTATTTCCATTTAAGGTGTAATACGCTAGGCCAAGCCTAGCTTCAAAAAGATAAATACACAAATGTCATGATGTGTCAATGTCAATGTGTCATTGCAGGTGCTGTATAATTTTTTACGTGAATATATTAACGTCACCAATTGTTTATTATCATCATAATCACCAACAGTCACCACTGCAAACTCGAAAGTCAACGGCTGAATATATGCACCTTCTAATCTCAGAATAGAGAATTCTTTTTATGTACGACCTTAAAATGTATACAATGTTTACAAAATTTCAATGAAAGAAAAAAATCCTTTCGTTGTAGTTTTCTCAGCTTTTTTTCGCTTTTGACGCTCAGCAGGCGTTAATGCAAAAACTACAATCTTGTTTTAATATTCTGCTTTATTTTTGCTTATCTTTATACACTTTAGGTTATAAATTAGGCTTGCACGGTTACTACATTTGCCATGCATAAAAGTAGTAACACTCAAGTGTCAGTCAGTCAGTCATGTAACTGCCAGAAAGTTTTAGTAATAATTACTACATAGGAAAATTGGGTGAGCACACAGACATTTGTAAGTGAATAAATAAGATGAGTTTAAATTGTACGAATCAAGTAAACAGACGGAAACATTCGTCCGCCATCCAGAATCACTTCGCTTAGAGATTTAACGGTAGGTACTTAGCACTCATTACATTTTGCTACGTTATTTTAAATATTAATACAATAACGGGACAGATAGGGTAATATAGATAGTGGTGAAAGTCTAGAATGCCAGTTCTAAAAAATACTTTCCACATTTCATAAAACAGTCATATAAAGATGGTATTCCCGTTACTAAAATATGCATGGTAATTCGGTTCGCTTCATTGAGTTAGTATTGGCAATTGGTTTCAACTCGTGCAATTACGATTGAATTCATTAATGTCGGCAAGTAACTACAACCCGTCAGCAAAGTAAAATACTTCACCGATAAAGAAAGAGATTATAGTGTTACTGGCAACACAGAATAATTGCTAAAGTGTTGCCAGGCAGATAGTTAAAGTAACCCTCATGATTTTTTTATTCTAAATATGACTACTAACTACTTATACGACTATCGTATGCTAAAATCACATTTTACATTTATTATATTGGAGTACAATTTTTTTATTATATAGAATTACCGGTTCTTAAGGACAGCTCCGGTGTGTTCCGACACACCGTTAGGTGCTTGGCGACAGATTTTCTAGGTAGCTAGCCAGGCGAGCATTCGCAAAACGTCCCACCATACCACCATGCTATAACGACTGGCATCCTAAGACGCCAACCAGGACGGCATAACGTGGCCTCCGAAGCACGGAAGCACTCATTAGTAATGTCACTAGCGGTCACCCATCCAACCCATGATCGCGTTGCCTAACTTTGCTAATCGGTTAGCATATTTCGCTAAGAGCGCTTTTTCCTAAAATTTAATCCATATACGGACCTACTATCTACATTATCATTTTACAAAGTAAAACAAAACATCATGCATGCGCATACTAATATGCTTTCACTGACACCACTTAACAAGATGTAATTTTTTAAACTCATCTTTGGAATTAACTTTCCATTAAACTTCAATTATTCACCCTCAGAACCTTAATGCTTTATCTATTTACATTCTGACGTTAATGGGTTACTAAGGGATTTTTTACGATTTCTTCCAATTAAGTATTGATAATTTTATTGTTAATGTAAAGATGCTAAATGCCAGGTATAGCCGGTTATTTGTCAGAAAGTGGTGGTAATGAGATTATAGTAAACGTGTTCAGGTATTATTGTACCTTTCATAAGTACTGAACAAAATTTGATGATATTAATATTTTTTTGTTTTTGCAATAACGCTTGCTTTCCGGATTACATAGCAAAATTAAAAATTTTACGATACCAATACGAAGGTTAAAGAACGATAGGAAAAAAATTAGTTATGACTCATCGTCATGTTAGCTCAATTGGTTAGAGCTTACCCCGGCTAAAGGGGGGGGGGGGGGGGGGAGGGCGTGGAGTGGGTCCGAATCCCGCGCATGACTTAAATTTTACCTCTCCTAAAACTTATAGTTTTGTAAAGAATTTGATGACATTTAGAATAAACATTTTTCTGTTAAATCTGTATTTATATATATATATATATATACCTTAATTAAATGACATTATATCCATAAATATTACAAATACTAAGCTCTCTTTTTCAAAACATTTATAGAAGAATATCAGCAACGCTATCCATTTCTATAAAATATTAGATAGTAATATTAACAAAAAACATGAAGCATAGCAAAATTAGTTAAATAACATACATGGGTATAATAATTAATGATATTTATTTATGGTATATAAATATATATATACAGATTTACCAGAAAAATCTGTAAAAAGAATTATAATTGTTTCAATGATGCATTTAAACAATTATCTATTTACATTGTGACGTTAATGGGTTCCTAAGGGGTTTTTTACGATGCTTCTTCCAATTAAGTATTGATAATTTTATTGTTAATATTCGATATAGAGGGCATAGTGAAATAACATACGTGGGTGTAATGATTAATGATATTTATTTATGGTGTATAGATACAGATTTACCGGAAAAATCTGTAAAAATAATTGTCAATCAATCAAAAATATATTTATTGTTAATTTATAAATTGTATATAAATTGTAATTGTTTCAATGATGCATAAACAATTATTATATTTACATTCTGACGTTAATGGCTTCCTAAGGGGATTTTTACGATGCTTCTTCCAATTAGGTATTGATAATTTTATTATTAATATAGAGATGCTAAATGACAGATATAGCCGGTTATTTGTCAGAAAGTGGTAATGATGAGACTAGCACCAATAGTCTTCCGGCATTATGTATCGTAATCTACAGAACTGCTGTACTGAATTTGATAGTCAAATAGGTAGTTACGCACCCGAATTTGCGATGAATATAATATAATATATGTATGTATGTAGGTGCTCGCATAATTATACTACGTTTTAGAGTAGGTATTAAATTTGGCACTTAAAAGAATATTAACCGAAACGACCCGCGCTTCTTTTTATATAACCCAATTTAGGCAACAAGACCAAATTAACACGTTATGAAAATTAATTCACCCGCATTATTTTCCGGTATTTTGTTTCATAATTTTATTATTAATATAGAGATGCTAAATGACAGATATAGCCGGTTATTTGTCAGAAAGTGGTAATAATGAGACTAGCACCAATAGTCTTCCGGCATTATGTATCGTAATCTACAGAACTGCTGTACTGAATTTGATAGTCAAATAGGTAGTTACGCACCCGAATTTGCGATGAATATAATATAATATATGTATGTATGTAGGTGCTCGCATAATTATACTACGTTTTAGAGTAGGTATTAAATTTGGCACTTAAAAGAATATTAACCGAAACGACCCGCGCTTCTTTTTATATAACCCAATTTAGGCAACAAGACCAAATTAACACGTTATGAAAATTAATTCACCCGCATTATTTTCCGGTATTTTGTTTCATAAACAATACCACAGTTTAAATGCAAGTACAAACAAAGCTCAACATATTTCATCTTCACACGTCGTGGATTCAATCTAAAAAATTATACGTCAAGCAATAAATTTAACCCTTTGGTTGAAATAATGAGAGCGCTAATGATTTGACGGTTGAAAATGTTCCAGTAACTTGAATTATTACTCGCCATTTTTACTTAAAGTTTTTTAAAGGAAGAACCAAGAAAATAATCATTCTATCAAAGATTTATTTTTTGACAAAACTCTTGTACCTTTTTTTAAATTCCTAGAGAGAAATCGATGTTTTAAAAATTAGTTGTTGAAGTATAACCAACAAAAACCAAGTGAACGCTTGAGATTCAAGCCATATTTGGCTCTAAACGATGACCGCGCGATTAGGGTCAATTAGGTTACTGATTGCACCTCTCAGAAAATGCTACGTAATTTGCATGTTTTTGGTGCACACAGTGCCTATTTGTATTATAAATATATGATATAAGGTGAATCAAATTCAACATACCAAATATGGCTGTTTTTCATAACAATATAAGGTGGGTTTAGCAACTACTCAGCTGGATCCATTGACCTTCTTATCTCGATGACTGGATCAACATTTACATCTTAACACTGGCACAAACCAAACAAGCCAATTAAATAATAAAATAAAAACTAAATAAGGTTCGAATTTCAAACCGGAAAAAAGTAGTCTGCTACCCGGCGTCAGTTGACACAAAACGCAAAGAAGTTACATAACGAGGCTAAGTGTCTTTAACTAATTTCTTCCATTGCTACCGTACTGCATTAATTACAGCGTGTAAAAGAGACAGACATAATGTCTCATATAAGAGAGAAAGGGACGGTGCTAAAAGTTGTCCATACCAGTAGCTCGTCGCTTTTAAGTTTTAACCCTTTAATGAGTGTTTATGTTTGTTTAAAGTCAATGATTTTTGTGGCCCACGCTCTGTTCACTAGGTCAAAGATTTAGAAAATAAAGTCTTTTGTGGAGGTTTTTAATTTTAATTATTTAACTGCCAAATTTTTGTATTTTGGTCATTAATTTAACATAAACCTAAATTGGAATTTTGGGATTCTTTCCTTTGTATAATGTAAAAGATTCTACATTCGAACGCGGAAGGTTTATGTAGAATTGTTGTACCTAAATACTGTTATATTATAAAAACAGTGTACGAAAAACTGACAGAAGTTAATGACTTAAAAACAAGCTCTTAAATATAACCAAGCCATTGAACAAATAATAATACTACGTATAGAATGGACAGCCCTCTCCCCCCACCAATCTAGCCTTCCTCACCTCACCGCCGATTCTGAGCTGTCACTGAGCTGACTTGAGCATGGGACGCGCCACACGCACACGACGACGTAGGTTACCCAGGTTACGACCTTATTTTATTTTATAATACGAAGCATGTCATTCTTGGTAACCTATACTATACCTACCTATTTTCCGTTGTTCAGTTATACAGTGGGTACCTAATAAAAATCGGTTATTTACAGTACTTTATTACAATTTTTTTCAAAACGCTATTCATATCGTAATTGTTTTAGAAGGTTTCAGTTTTCATATATTTTTACAACTGTTTCACTCGCACGCTTGTCAGTGGATATCAGACTTCTTTCGCAGCGAAATAAGTAAATAGTTTTTCTTTACCATAGAACCCATAGCGAGTACTTTGCAAATTTTGGCTGACTTCAAAAAGAAGGTGGTACTACAATTTGTATGATCGTCTATTTGTATGTTTTTATGTTCACCGGTAGAGTGTTAGACACACGGATTTAGCCGAAATCCGTGGTTAGGCAGCATGGGTTCACGTTTCTTTCCTTGAATGCTGTTCATGCAGTCATGTCGCTTTGTTGGTGATAATTATTCATAGTGACAACCTTAGTCTTCACGCACACAATTACGCGTGTACAAAATTAACAGTTTGTGTAGTGTCTGTGTAATAGGTACGTAGTTAGAACGCGGCTTTTATATAGGAAACGAGTCGAGTGTCCAGGGTGTGCCCAAGCTAAAAACCAATAGGTAAATTATCCACAATTTTATTTTTTATCACGGTCTCACAGACCCGAATTATACATTCTCGTACCACTTACTATTACAACTACTCGCGGGTTATACAATGACAGCTTGACATCGCCGCGACGCACTGGCATCCGCAATATCGTTAATTAGTAATTAAACCCTCGCCTGCCGTGTACAAATAACAAGACAGGAGCCGTGCGGGGTTAAAATACAATTATATTATTGATTATACAGATTGATGTTATCCTGTAGAAGCGACTCACCTCTTCTTGTTTGTGGTTTCACCTATGGGGGTAATAAAGACAATATTAGTAACCCATTGCCGAAGAGTTCCACAATCATATAAACTACTTGCAGACTAAAGTACTTATTAGAGCGCCGCAAGATGGCGGAAATGTCAATTACCTCGTTCAAATGGCGCAAATCAGAGAAAATAAAACTTTTTATATACACAGGTAGAAATGGGGGATCACATTCTAGCCTGACACATTAACTAATATTAAATTGGCAAACTTTTTTCAGTTAATTCAGTGTATCTGAAAATTTATTTGTACCGAATCTGACGAAATTTAATTGGGAACTACTTAAGCGCCATTCGAATATGTACTCTATTCAACCATTATGTTTATTATCGTTTATAATGTTTAATAAGTTATCTCGTAGTCATTCAGTTAACATACGTGTATGTACGTATATGATTTCAGAACTTTCGTACATTTAATGCAATATAAAAGTGTCCTATTTTTATTGTTTTTTTTTTCATTTCTCGTATTACCAACACACTACAAACTAAATACAACAGAAGAGAGCAGCCAATATAGCATATTCTCATTTTGTATGTTAATCCTGTTTGCTAATTCCAACCATTTTTTAAAATATTTTTTAATGTTCTTGTGACGTTACAAGCTTTAGGCCCACCTGATGTTAAGCGGATAACCTCTGCCTATAACAAATGCATTTCGTCACAAGTCTCGAATTGCACTGCGCACGTCACCTTGAGACAAAGTAGTTAAGTCTCATGTGCCTGTACTTTCACTGGCTCTCAAGGACTGCTCAAACACACCGTTAGGTGCTTGGCGACAGATTTTCTACATGATCTCTTGGTCGCTAACCTGGCGGGCACCTGCAAAATGCTCTTCCACCATGCGGTGAAGCTCAAGCCCGCGGCGCGATTCGAACCATGCGGCATTCCATAGCCAATGCACCTGAGCCATCATTGCTTCAAATATCATCACTTACCAGGTGAAATTTTGGTCTAGGGATATAGCACCCTAAAGCCTATTGGCAATCAATATAAAACCACCTTACTTATTTAGCTGTGATAGGCGTTCTGGTCTACTGGTACCAAAATGTTTGTAATGATATTTACTAGTGGCTCTGTAGGCAGAAGACTTTGTAACTGAGATATGTTTTGTCTTACGTTTTCAACCTCCATGTCTCAGCCCTGAATCGCAAAAAAGCATATATTTATCAATACTCCACATTATTTTTTTTTTACAATCGGTTAAGAAATACGAGAAGTATAAATTGATTGAAAAAAACCGACAGCAAATTTATTATTTTCGTTAACGGTTTTATCGTTCCATTGAAATCAAAACTGCAAGTTAGCTATGTAACATATTTATGAAATCGTTTTTAAAGCCCATCATTTCGAAATAGATACAATTTTGAAACCCGACTTGATAGGTTGGAAGAAAAAAAAATTGTTATATCACAAAATGTTGCTCATAATCCAGTACTGTTTTCTATATGTACCTGTAGTGTGACTTTAGATATCAATGTCTCATACATTGCAATCGGTTTAGCCGTTTAGAAGTTATTGTGGAATATACTGACAAACATACATACATACTCTTGGGCAATTTTTGGGTATTTGTGTACAAACAGCAGAATATCCGCCGAACAGACAATAACGATAGCATGTTTGCACAAGCTAAAACAAGAAGCTTTGCTCGCGCTTCGCCCTCGATCGGTCAATTACTGAATTTTTGCATTCTGTTACCGACATTCAAATTAAAATATGTCCCAACCCAATCCACTCAACATGTCATCAGCGGCAGGTTGCAAAAAGTAGGTAGTAGTAGTTATAGGTAATCATTGAGACAAGTGGTTTGGCATTTCTATAATTACTTACTTAATTTGTCATTATCAAAAAATATAATGACAAATTAAGTAAATTGACCTTTAATTAAATAAAGGTCATGGAAATATTCAAGTTTTCTTAATTAAAAATATCCATTACCTAAAGATCTCAAAAACTGAGTCTCTACTAAGGCTCGACAAAACCTGATTTTAGAATATTAAAATCATTTCGATAATCATTTTGTTTTAATAACATCTTTATATAATACCCTATAAAAGCCGCATGTTTTTTAAAGAAATTAATTTCGTACTTAGTTGAAAAATGAGTTATGTAAATTTTTAGCTTAACGTGCACCCGATGATCAGAAGAATAAAACTTTCTCAATAAATCAGGTGTTTTTTTTGTAATAAGTTTCATTGCGTTACTCATTGCATTCATATTTTGTAAAAAAAAGGAATTATTAATATTTATATGTAACTAGCACTCAACAATCTGACAAAACGCAGTGTTGCCAACAACTATCTCTTAATTATCTCGTAATTTCGTATTCATTTCTCGTTTTAGAAATGGGATTTCAGGGAATTAAAAAGGGTTTATAAACAATTATAAACCCTTTTTAACTAGTTAAAAGCAATCATTCACCTAAAACATTTCATTTATACTTTTAAGAATTATTCACAGGGAACCAAAACGTCCATAGTAGTAGACAAAAGCATTTATATAATTCTAACGATATGTGCTTATGTAACAATTAATTTAGTAAATTTTCCAAATTGTAGTTAAAATGTATACACAGCCTGTACTAGTGCAAAATTAGAAAAATATAGCTGCTTATTACTTGTAATTTCTCATGCGAAATGCATATAAACCTCCAAAAACCAAACATCGCACTACAACAGCCATAACATCCAGTAAAAATGCCTCCCCTATCAGGGGAGTTTGCTATAATCCCCGTGCTTGGTCGGCTTGGGGATCGCAGTGTAAGATGGCAGTTTCTCAGTAGGCACTGCTGCCCACCTCCTGGTATTTTCCCCTCCGTCGCGTTTTACGATTCCCACACGAAGATATAGGGGGTCCAATTCTAGCCAGGCATCCTATAAAGCCCAAAACCAAGTAATCACTACAAATATTATTTATTCAAAAATTATAGGCGATAGATCCTTTATTATTATAATCATTATATGATCTAGTCGGTGTAAAAAATAGAATTGAAGAACTTTAAATGCTCCAAGTATTTATTTAGTGATTGTACATATGTACATGCAATACCGATTACAAAGTAAAAATGCACTTGCAATGAGTTTGTAAAAACACGTGGTACAATTATAGTTCAGTAAATAATGGCCAATTAAAACGACAACGTGAGAGCAACCGTTACGTGTCAATAGGGTGTCCAAGTTCCGAGCACTTTCAAGACTTTGTTTCAAGTTTTGCTAGACGCACCACTGGTATATAAAGTGCTACAAGTAACAAAAATTTATTTATCTTATTATCTTCCGCATTAGTTACATGCTCAGTTTTGGTGGTCTTTTACCTCTATAACTACACAGACAGGTGTTAGAAATTGGAGATTTAGGGGCACAGGAAACATTCAATTATGTCTACAATGCTTTTTCTTATGTCTTTTGTCTCAATCCATAACCAGATTAGCTACGGTTGTTGTTAAATTTTTAATTAATTGTAACTGAACATGAATCAATATTGAAAGAAGGATTAACGGGTCTTTTCACCCATATATTTATCAGCCAGATTGTCCACTGCTGGACACAGCCTCCCCCAATATCGGTGTTGCCATAATCCCCACGCTTGGCAGGCGTCTTGAGGATCGCAGTTTAAGTGAGCAGTACCTCACAAGGCGCTGTTGCCCGGTATTTTACCTTTAGTCGCCTCTTGCGACACCCAGGTAGCAAAGGGAGGATAAAATTTAAGCCCGGCACCCCACGGGGCGCCCATATAATGAATTTTAATAATATCAAAATACAATTTTGAATAGGTTGCCTAGACAGGGGATGTTGATGAACTTAGACGTTTTTATCTCGATTATATTATGGTAAAATTTATAATCAAGACCGAAAAAATATTATTGATTAAATTATGGTTAAAATTATAAATAAATTTATTCTAATACTATCGTGAGTCATAGTTCGATATATATTATAGTTCCTTTTTTGAGTTTTCGACGCGTGTCACTTCTACACGTTGTGTTTGAGATATAGAAGGACGTTTAAATATATTACGTCAAAAGGGTTCGTTTGTGAAGATTGCTGTCCAACGTCGTCTTGATGTATACTTTATTGTTAGTTTGTTGAGGAAAGTCTCACATTTCCCCCGAATGATGCTCACTATGTCGAGGTATGATTGCACAGTTAAGTAGGAATTCAATTTTACTTGCTTTATGAGACCACACACCCGTTAAGAATTTTCCTCCGAAAGTATTATACAGTTTTTTGGTGTCATAATGTTCTTGAGATTCTCATTTATGGGACTTTTATGGGTAGCGGGATGTCCAAAAAGCTTTAGTATTTTATTTAAATTCATTAGTGCGTGACTTTATACTGATATGGAATCAAAAATACTTGAATTTAACCATAATCACTTCAAACTTAAGGCATTTTTGTCTTCACCAATTTAATTGACGACACATGTAGCTATGTTCGCAGTAATAAAGAGAAGCAAAGACAAATTAGACTAAAAAATCTTTGGGTCTATATGAACTGCTTCATTGCGATTTTTTAATTCAAATTTAAATTCATTTATTGAATTAAAATGTAGGTTATTCAATGTTATGTAATAATGAAAAGTGTGCCGTATACAATCTACCTCATAAAGAAGTGTGCAACATTAGTTAAATAGTTCCCTATTCTAAATTCTACCATGTTTTGATTACTTTATAATATTAATTTCATACATATTTCATTGGATTTTTATACTACGCGTCAACATCCTATAATATGTTACTTTGGTACTAAGCTATCTACAACTTACTTCATTTTAGACACAGTTATAAAACTGTTAATAAATGTGCATTAAAATAAGAAAATGACTTGCATCAAAAATTTGTCACACATTTGGACGCAAATTCTTCACAGTTCATTGGCGCTGTTACTGTTACAACCAGCCCCTCTATCCCTTATATTATTTGGGCAATCAGTAAAATGTAGTAAATACTGAAAAGCCCAATTTTCCAACAGAGGAAAATCTCCTCTGTTGGGAAATTGGGCATTTCAGTATTTATTTACAGTGATATTTGGATACAAATTTTCGATTCCAAACTGTAATTGCTATTTGGACACAGACATTTCTACACGCGTCCCCAGGTCCTTGACTCTTCGAGCACTCAATCGAGAAAACTTACTAATTTGGGTTAGAGATATAGAAGGAAGGATGTTGTGAGAAATATTTTACGTCAAAAGGGTTAGTTTATAAAGATTTTTTTTTGGTATAGGGGGCAAACGAGCATTTGACTCACCAGGTGGTAAGTGATCACCGTAGCCCACAAACAAACACATTTTTTTTTTATTTTTTGCATGGTAGGTTAGCCTTTGACCACTATCTCACCTGATGGTAAGTGATGATGTGGTCGAAGATGTTGTTCAAGCTAACCTAGAATTACTGGCTCTCAAGGACAGCTGCCGGAACACACCGTTCGATGCTTGGCGACAGATTTTCTACTTGAGGGTGGTAGCTAGCCAGGCGTATGCATGGTAGTAGGGCATTTTGCGAATGCCCATTCGCAAAATGCCCTACCACCGTGTAAATATGTAGCTATGTTAGCATTTATAAAGAAAAACAAAGACAAAGTAGACTAAAACATCGTTGGGTCTATATTACCCGTGATTGCAATTTTTCTGCCGTGCTTCATTATTTTCTATGTTACTTTCCTACCCTACTATCTAAAGAACATACCTGTTTCAGACATAATTAAATGAATATGCATAAAAATTAGAACACAACTTGCAAAGCTCTTCTTTTGAAAAAATTGGGCTTTTCACTATTTTTTCTATTACTACGTTTTACTGTTGCCAATTAATGTAAGGGAGAGAGGGGCTGGTTGTGACAGTTAGAGCGGCATCGAACAGGGATATATGGACACAAATTTTCGATTCCAAACTGTAACTGCCAATTGGACACAGGCGCAATTTAATCGAATAAAATATTTGTAGTGCAAATGGTCACAATGAATATAAAATAATACTAAATTTTAATGCAATTTCTTCATCATACCACGTGCTATACCATCAACAGCAAAATTATCAATGCCTTAAAGAGAATGTTAAGTTGGTTTATATTACAAATCATTGTTAAATTAATGCAGTTTACGTGTATGCTTATTAGTCTACAACATGTTTCTAAATAACTGACGAGTCTATCCACGCACGAATTAACATCAAAATAATATTTTGACTGACCCGTCAGTAATATAGAAACATGAGCTTGGTTCACGAAAGTTTAAAGAAAAGTCTACAACATGTCTTGCATAAAAGGAGATCCGTGTGCGATATTAATAAAATACCGATATATTGCAAAAATAAATATTGTTTTGCAATATATCGGTAATTGACTTATACAACTATAATGCTTATAGTTGTATAAGTTGTATATTATATATCACATAATTTTGGAAAACTATTTTGGCGTTGGACTAAAGGTGAAATTTGCTCGGGGTAATTTGTGAATTGACACCTACCCCGTAGTGCATTTTACTTACTGGTATAATTTGAGATACCTAGATGTTTGTCATTTATTTGTTTAAAAGAAAAATTTAGAGTGATTATTCGATTATATTAGTAAGATTATTTTAATATGATTATTAGATTATATTAAATATTAGTTAGAGATATTTACAATAAGCAGTTTCTCTTCTTCGTCTTCTTCTTTTCTTATGACTTTGAATTGCGATCAAAAAGATATTTAAATGCAAAAAGCCTATATGATAGCACAGTTGATTAAGATGCCGTTTTAGTGAGTAAATTCATTATTAGTAGAACCATATCATATATCATACATTTATTGCAGATTGACGACAACAAATGTCAGGCAACTTGCATATTTTTATTTTTTTTATGCCCTAGGCGGTACTCGAACCCGCTTCCACCGATATCGCGTCGGATGCCTGAACCTCCTCGGCCACCTGGGACTTGGCATTTCTGCCTAAATTTTGTGCTCCATTTGTATTAGGTACTTTAACCGCCATAGGGGACGGTGCGCGGCCATCAACCAGACTACTAGACTTCATCTGATCGAAAGAAGTGTTTTTTCACACTTAACTCTGGGTATGAGAGAGGAGAGATTACTTTAAACATGACGGTGTTACATGATTCTCACAAAGTCAGTGTATAAAAAGATTATTTTATTTTATCTGATGTTTTATAAACTACTAGCGCCCCGCCCTGGCTTTGTACGGGTAATTACGACTATAAATTGAGATGAAGCTATCCTATCTTTCAATTTGGATCAAATTGCACACGGCGTGCAAATCAAATTTAAAATTGGTTCAGTAGTTTAGGAGGCCATCGCGGACAAACAACGTGACACGTGTTTTTTATATATAAAGATTTGATAAGATTCGAGCTGGTAAGGAATGGATATAGTGTGTTGTTTGTAAGAAACATGTGAGATGTGTTATAAGGGGAAAGTCCTATCTACGTATTATGTATTAATTGGGAAAGTGATTGTTAATTGATTTTCAATTTTTGATGCATATTGTTCAAAGTTTAGTTTTTAAAATTAAAAGTTTTATAATGATCTCCTAGGTTAGAAGTTATCTTTATTTTGTTATGATGCATGAGTTTAAAAATAAGACAACGGTCAATCAATCAAATCAATATTAAAATTATAAGGTTGCGTCATCATTTACACGTTCAAAACCAATTGCAAAATTGGTCTTGTTTGTAGTACAACGCAGTTGAACTATAGGTGTCGCTCCATCCCGATACGATGGTTGAAGAACGAGAGCAAGAATTACAGTTATGAGTCATTGTGTCATGTTAGCTCAATTGGTTAGAGCATACCCCGGCTAAAGGGGTGGATGGACGCGGGTTCGAATCCGGCACATGACTATAATTTTTTCTCTCGTAAATTTATAATTTTGTAATTTGTAATTTTGTAAGACAACGGTTTTGTTGAAAGTTAGATATTACCATGTTTTTCTTAGTACAAGGAAAAAAACTGTAAAGAAATAAATATTCATATGTTACAATATGTTACAACATATGAATATTTATTTTTTAATTTAATTTAGCCAAAATATTGTGTTTGGTCCGAACAAAAAGTTTTAATAGTTTGTCTTAGTTTTTTTTACGTTTTGACGTTTTTTTTATTGTAACATTTTATCTCTTGTATCGTCACAACTAGCCCCTGGTGAGGGGTTAAAATTTACACCCTCTTATCCCAGAAGTCAATTATTTATGCTATTTCTATTAGTCAGGTCTTTTTACTTATTTTTAAAATCCAATCTTATATAACTATATAGTCAATTTATATTTAGGTATTCTGTACTGTACCAGCTGGATTGTCCACTGCTGAACACAGCCTCCCCCTTTATGGTTTACCATAAACCCCACGCTTGGCAGACGTCTTGGGATAGCAGTGTGAGCTATCAGGTGCTCAGAAAGCGCTGCTGGCCTCCTTCTGGTGTGTTACCTACTCTTAGTCACCTCTTACGACATCCACGGATAGAGGTGGGGGGTGACATTCTAGGTATAAGAAACAAATAAAAAAAATTGTGACGGATTCTAAAATAAATGTCATAGTTGGTCTCAGTCTTCTCTACCATAGAAGAGGACATATAGAAAATAAACTTTCATATAAAACCTTTATTCATCAATTTAAAAAAGACATGTTTTTAGTTTTACTATGTATTTTTATTTAACTTATAAATTTGTTTGTTTCGTAGCATATTCGTTGCGGCGAATATTTCTAATGTCATCATGTTTTGATGGTGTTGATTTAAAGCGATTTTTTCCCATATTTTGCTTTGCCTAAATCTCCAGGGCTAACTAATATTTGAAGTTTTTTCTATGTTACTGTCTTATTCTCTCCTTTTATAATGTTATAGGTTCAGTCAGTTCTCGAATTTAATTCAAATTTTATGTAATAAACAATGTTTCGGTTTGGTTCTAGAGCTAACACCATCCGTTCTTAAGAATGCTCTTGTTTGGCTGTATACCAGCTACTGTTCTGTTAATTTATGATAGCATAGAGAACCCTGTCATACTCCCTCGTACGTATCATGTCTTTACACATGTCTCTTTTTATAGGTAGATAGATAACTCTTTATTGTACACAACACTACATTACAATATATAAAATACGAAGACTTATATCAAGTTTTACAATTGGCGACCTTATCACTAACAGGGATCTATTCCAGGCAACCTTTTAATGGAGAGGAAATGTAGGAGTAATAAGATAGAGGTGCCTTAAATTAATATCAACAGTCAGGTTGAACAAATTATGCTAAGTTACAATTTAAAAAAAAAAAATTCTATATACTAAAACAAAAAAGATGAACAAAATACGAACCATAGTTAAAATACATGTATATGCCTACATATTTCTATACCTTTACAATCTTAGATATAGCAATACCTACTATATTATATATTTTTTATTTCTTTTATAATTCTATATTTTTTTTATAGAACTGCTATATACTCCTGGCTTTCATGACATTGGACAGGATTTCCCAGACACTACAGTCAACACGTAAGCCGGAAACTATGTGGCAAAGTTATACATACAATATGTCATACATTTATTTGATACTTTATAAAACAACTCATGTCCGAATAGTACAAAACAGCCAATTTTTCTAAAACCATCCGCAAAAAGCTAAGGTCTTTTCACTCTGAATAATGTTGACTATTTACCGAGCTGTATAAGAGTAAAAGGGATGAAAGTATGCAAATTGAAGACGAGAACCTGAATCTAGAATCCTTTGCCTTTATTATTCTAAAATAAACTATACTTTTCTTAGATAAAGAGTCATTTTGTATAACAAATTTCCGAGTTATGAGCCCTTTGGATTCGGTGTAAGGTCCATTGTTATGACTTCATTTGCTCCTGCAAACGGTTTGTTCTTTTTGGAATATTGATTCAAAGTGGCTCGTAAGTAGGAATGCTGAGAATTCTTACGATTTATCGCTCGAGAATATTTTCAGAGATAAATCTTGTATAAGTTCATAGGAAAAACAAAACTATATGGGAATGTATAATGACAGTACTACAAAGTAAAAAACTTTGAAATTTTTAAACTAAATAAGTTTTTAATTATGATCCGATAAGGCTAGCATAAGCTCCACCAGAGTAATCCGACTCCTGGGTCTAAATCTAAGCTAATAGGATGTAAATAAATAAATTCGCTGCAATTTCATTAAACATCATTCATCCCGTAAGAAAGATTTGCCAAAATAAAAACAAACAATGCATCATTAACCCAAAACAAACTTCACGTTGCAAATTACGGCACTCAATATGAAAGTAATAAAGTTAATGTGTTAGTGATTTCTGACCGCAGGGGTCCAATTTTAGCGCAATTTCAACCCAGCGGGATGTACGCTGGGCTAATGTAGCCTAACCATTATGGGAGAGGTCATTTATAAACCGACGCTTAAGTTGTTGGCCTAAGTGTGTGTATGTAGAGCTCCCCTTAGATGCATGTACCCACAATTCAGTACTAAACACACTGAGAAAAATGACTGTCATGATTCATGATAATTGTAAAGGAATTTTGAAATAAATATCCGTATTCCCAATAAAAACGGACCAAGAGTATTTAATTATAATTTGCATGTAAATCACAAGAATTTACCATGAATTGATGTTACGATAAATAATCAGGCAAGGGCACAAGGTTTCTTAGTGCTGAATACTCTTGTTTTGTCAGTACGCGTCATAACAAAATATCATGACGAACTCGGAATTATACCTAACAGTAATGACAAAAAGTCGTGAAGGGAATCATAAAAATTTAAGAATGAATGGTATAGTTTCATTAATGAAATGATAAATTATTGTGAAATTCACCAAAATAAGAACACATTTTCCTAACAACTTTACGGGAAAGTTTTGATATATTTTCGATATCATCATAGCAATCTTAAAAGAGCTTTCTCGTTTATTATCGTGAACCTGTAATAACTTTTAATGCGTAATTCCTGGTGATTTCTGCTGCACTAGACTGCCGAGTGTTGCCGATTGCTGCCGATGTCAATATATTTAGTATAATGTTAGCTGAATATCTTTCGGAAACGTCGGATTATTTCGTTTGCGCGATGCAGGATTTCATACATTCTGACGCGTTTTGTATAGGAAAGAGCGTAAATAGCGATAGCGCCATCTAGGTAATTCAAAAGGAACCACAAGTACGAACTCTTTTACATGAATATGGCTGAACAGATGTATCTTAATAAAATCAGTTCAATTAATATAGAATTACTCTATACCACAAAGAAGAGGATGAATCTCTGATGATGACTCATTGGTTGAACATTTGGCTAAAGCTAGAATGGGCAGAATTGATATTGGCTTCAACAAGACCTACATGACACAAAAGGACATTAGGTTAGCTTAGAGACAATTTTTCTACTTGAAGGTGATAGTCAGCCAGACGAGCATTCGCGTAATGCACTACAACATCTAGGGACGTCGTGCCGGTCACGAAAATTTAACATGACATTACTATCATTTATTTTTTCCCAACAAATAATTATATCACAAATTATTAAGAACCTTACATCATAGTAAATTATTGGTAAAATCCCATTAACTACTCATGATTCAATAACATTTTGTGGGTAGAAAATTATGTTTTTTGTCATGCTCGGTCTTGATATTTTATTTTCGGTTTCGCACTAATTCTTGATTAATTGTCATGCTACATTTTACTCACGACAAACTTGAAAATTTGTTATGAAATTCCTGTTAAAAAGCAGGTATATCGTAATAATTTAATATTTAGTTACTTTATTTATAACTAGCTTTCCGGGCGCGGCTCCGCCCGCGCGTATGTCGGTTATCGCGCAAATACATTAACCTCTTTTTGCGCAGTCGGATAAAAACTATCCTATGTTTTTTTCCCGGGTCTCAAACTATCTCCATACCAAATTTCATTCAAATCGGTCCAGTAGTTTTGGCGTGAAAGCGTAACAGACAGACAGACAGACAGACAGACAGAGTTACTTTCGCATTTATAATATTATATAGTACTGGGGCCCAACTCCCACCTTTTATAAACTATTATGGAAAGCAAACGTCATTGTTTCAAGTTTAAATTATTGATACTAAGGTTGGTACCATGGCCGTCACGAAACAATAATGATCATATAGTGCTACCTCTGTCGCACAAATGACTTGATTCAATGCATGCATCCCGCTCTCACGTTGAAGTTCTAATGTAAGTATACTATAGTGATATGTGGTGGTGCGAATTAAAATTGTAGATGTAATGTTAAAATAAGACTGAATTAAGAGATGGGAGTTGGCCCCCTGAATACTGAATACTGAATAGTACTGAATAGTTCTGATACTGATGAAAGGCTGTCATGACTTCTGGTTGTTATTTGAATTGAAACTTGTAGTAATGGAATCAAAAGTATATCTGCCTTCATGGTATTTCATCATACTCTTGATATTATTAAAGGCATCAGCATTATTAATTATTCTGCACGTCAACAAGTAATGAAGGACGGAAGTCATTTTTCTCAGTGCATCAACATCTCTCTACCCTTAGTCCGCTCGCGTGGGGTCGGTGCTAAGTGTCTTTTCTAACAAGAAGAAGGACAACCACACAAGGGCATAGTATTAAGAAAATCCAAGCTGTCCCAGGACAAAACAAGGATACAAAATTGTAAAAAGTTTGACTAAGACGGTTTTGCCCGCATTTTTTTATTGATAGGTTAGCCTTTGACCACTATATGATGTGGTCGAAGATGTTGTTCAGGCTAACCTAGAATTACTGGCTCTCAAGAACAGCTGTCGGAACACACCGTTAGGTGCTTGGCGACAGATTTTCAACTTGAGGGTGGTAGCTAGCCAGGCGGCTAGGTACCACCCTCAAGAACACCCCAACATTTTTGTTTCCAACACTTGTTGATGAGAAAACATCAAATCAAATCAAAATCGTTTAAGTATTGCGATTATTTTTTCAAGTTATATATGTTCAAATTACCTAATAAAGTTATTAACTTTTGTGTTTCCAACACGTGAGTTGATAAAAGTTGCCAATGACAGTCGTTCAAGCCCGTATCAGTCAATTGGTACTGGTAGTAATTCAATAATAGCGGGTAGGAACCTACCCATTTCGGATAATTAGTATCTAGCAGGCAGCTGGCCATAAGAGCATAACGAAATGTAGATACTTACCTACTTGAACTTGTGAATATGTGCTGGACTAATTACAATTACTTTATGATTAGCAGCTCTTAAAAACAGCTAGGTTATCGGTAAATAATTAGATTCTATCAATATAATAAATTTATATTCAAGCAAACCTCCACCAATCAATTTGACGGCTTTCTGGCCCACAGATTAGACAACACTTGTGACTTTACAAAGTGACCGAGCCCAAATGGCTTCGTAATGAAATCGCCACACATTTGCTGCTAGTGAACTACCTAACAATATTTTATTAACCTCTCATCAATAGACGTATAATAACAGTTTAATAGACACCGATTTAATGGAAAATAGTATACCCAAAGGAATGTGATTCAGCACTCGTTAATAAGCTAGGTCTCCACTAAACAAAAGTGGCCAACGTTTGTGTTTCCAACACTTGTTGATGACAAAAGTTACGAACTTTTGTGTTTCCAACACGTGAGTTGATAAAAGTAGCCAATTACAGTCGTTCAAGCCCAAATCAGTCGATTCGTAGTAGTATTCATTAAATATTTGATGGTTGGTATAAAGTAGGCAGCGGGCCATAAAAAAATAACGAAAATAACATTCTTCTATATGTGAATTTGTGAATGTTTTTGTCACATAGTAGAGACGAATTATAATTACTTTAAGAAAGCAGCGCTTAAAAATGGCTAAACTATCGTTAAATAATTTGGTACTACCAATGTTATAAATTTATATTCAATCAAACCTCCACCAATCAATTTGACGGCATTCTAGCCCACAGATTAGACAATACTTGTGACTTTACAAAGTGACCGAGCCCAAATGGCTTCGTAATGAAATCGCCACACATTTGCTGCTAGTGAACTACCTAACAATATTTTATTAACCTCTCATCAATAGACGTATAATAACAGTTTAATAGACACCGATTTATCTATTTTAACGTACAAAATTATTAACAACTTCCAAAGCAATCATCAAAGGATTATCAACCCTATGCCATGCCTAATAGGGTTGTGATGGAGAACTTTGAAGTTATCGATATTGTTGGCAAGTGACATAAGAGTCATATCATCTCGTATTTGAATCGCGTGCCATGATTCGGCAGATTTCATCAAAGCATCGCCGGACCACCAATGAGCCTCTTAAAATGATTGAGACAATGTGATGTATTTATCGATATCGATAAGTTTTTATCGGACCACCTAAATTGTAGATTCTTGGGTCCTAATTGGGATAGAACAATATTGTGAAGCACGATTGCATGTTACAGTTGCGTGCGATTTGGCTCTGATTTGATATTTTATCGTACGATCAGATTAGTGACCAAAAACAAGACAATTATCTAATTAAGTCTCCTTCAAACGAATCAGTATTATAGCAGATCAGCACGATATTAAGTTAGCATTTAACCTCTATCAAGGCTAGCCAAAAAGCAATAAAAAAATCACACCAATCTATGTTTATATCTATACCTGCTAATATTATAAAGAGGATATATTTGTATGTTTATATGTAACGAATAAACATAAAAACTACTGGACCGATTTGAATTCTGTCACTATTAGAATTCTACATTATCCCTGATGAACATGGGATAGGAACATTATCAAAAATAATGTATTTTTTAAAATTTTTAGTTAGTAAATATGTAATACGAAAAATTATGAGTGAGTGAGCATAATATGAGGATATGAAGTTGTGGTGCGGTCAAAGATGTTGTTCAGGCTAACCTAGAATAACTGGCAATCAATAGTAGCTGCCGGAACAGACTAGGTCTTGGCGACAGATTTTCAATTTAAGGTTGATAGCTAGCCAAGTGGACATTTGCCAAATGCCCTACCATAGATCGGGCACGTACCATGGATCAGTTCATCGCCATTGCCTCTAGACTTAGAAGAAGTCTAAATGTTCTTAGACTTCTTCTAAGTCGATACTCTACATGTAGTAGTGGTGGAGGGGGCAGAAAGTACACGCTTCACGTTGCCCCGCCATTTCTTTCTGCTTGAGGTCATCCTGGTGCACTAACTAAAGTTTTGAAAGTTAAATGGGCACGTATGAAAAGGAACTCCAGATGCTTATATGTGATTCTATTATAAATTCATGTATGATAGTAGGTATACTTTTAGGAAGCAAGCATCGCATATCGATAAATTATATGAGACATCACTACCACATACTAAAAAGCGTTCCCGCGATGCACAATCAACACACATTGAATTCTTTGTTGCGCCGAGTGATTTATTGATTGCGTCTCTGTCAACACTGGCAGACATTAAAAAAAATTACACCGAATATGAATACTTCATTTGATCCGGATTTTGATCGATAATAAAATCGATCGTGAGCGTGAGTCACATCACTCGTTAAGTGTATTTAGTGTACAAATGATTTTGAATGGCGGTGATGCTTTGATTTTCTTATTAGACTTTTTTTTTCTTATTAGCGGATATTGAATTTGTTTGAGACTGCGTGTGGTTAGTTAATCATAGGCATTGTAATATTACAGCCGTGGAAGCTTCAATGTTCTTTTCATTTGGTGGCTAACTAACTAACCACCGAAATATCAGAACATTAGCTTACGGGTGTGGACGTGAGGTTTTTTTACACCACGGTCGTCGGTTCAGACCATGCTGTGAATCACCTACGTGTTTATTTTGAATGGGATGAATTAGACTACCTAGTTAACAATTTAAAACGTTTTGGTTTAATTACTAATTAATTAGCTTTGTCGCGCGGCAGGCGTTAATGTAAATATTAAAATGTAAGCATGTTTAAAAATGTAAAGTTCCATATTATTATTATATTTCTTTTTCTCGAATGTGTTTATCTACCGAGACTGATAGAAAACTATTAATTTGTAAAAAATGTGGTAGAAAACTGTTAGTAGAGTTGCAATAAAATACTTAAAACATGTACATAGTAACTATTGCTACGGTGAATACTTATATTTGCTTTCTATATGCTTCTGCCGCGGCCTGTCTATAATTTCATTTCTTCCTCGCGCAACTTTTTTAATACCTACCAAAAAACCTAGATACACCTTTACCTCCCGTATAGGGACGGTTTTGCTAGACATAATCAAAATCCGATCAGTGGTTCCCTAATGTTGGTCACTTTAGAGGTGAACTCTTTTTCAAAGGATCATTATATGGATTAATAAAAATATATTTTATAAACGTATACTTTTTGCAATAAATCCGTGCTAATAGGTTTTTCCTGCCGGATCGATGGTTAAAAAAAATATCTGAAGTAGAGTTACGAGTAAGATAATGTAATTTTTAGTAACACAACTTCCACCTCTTCAAAGATAGTGAATTTTCTCACATCACTTTTGCTTAAATGTAAAAAAAAATTGTATATGTAACAAGGACACGTTGAAAATTTTAAAATTAGACATTTGCATCCTTCTGAAAAGTATTCTTTTCTCTAATTTTCGCACTATCAAAAGGTCATAGCCGCCAATTACAGTGCGCATTGTGATTGAACTTTATTTATTTGAGGCAAGTGGCAATATGAACACATAGTATGACCACAGTTCAATCTACATCGAGTGTGATATAATCGTTTCCGTATGATAAGCTATAGTATAGTAACCGAGCATTTAAGGATGCATAAAATGGCAGTCTACACAAAATTCTGGGAACATCCCTAAAATATAAGTACATACGAGCTCCAAACCACCTACATACCTATATGAATGTACATATATATATGTTGGGCCATAAAACATTGTAGCGGTTCGCAGCGGGCCCCTCAATCGGGTCCCTACTACTTAATAGGGCGATAATTGTGGGACTATTACGGCCCACAGGGTGGGGGATTCGGTCCTGGGGGAACTTTGAGGTGGACGTAGGTAGGAGGTTAATTTGAGTTGTTGCTTCGAATCTGGAGAGAAATTAAGATAACCAGGATATCATATAAAAAGACAAGAGTAACAGTGCACCGCGAAGTGCAAACTTGTCTTCATACTAGCTATACTCTCTATAGTCTCTATGGGTACATGTTAGGTCGAAAATGGTTGTAAGCTTAATACTTGAATCTGTGAATTTGCCCAGTCTAGTTGAAACGAAAAATTGTTCCGACATAATAAACACAATCGTCCCGCCGAATTTTCCAAAAAGATAGTTCGGATAGAGTATTACAGACAGGTCTTGCCATTCACGAAAGCGACATATATATTGAATATACTGTAACAGCCGGATTGTCCACTGCTGAACACAGCCTCTCCTAAGGGGGTATTTGCCATAATCCCCACGCTTGGCAGGCGGCTTGGGGATCGAAGTGTAGGTTGGCGGTTCTTTGGAAGGCGTTGCTGCCCACCTTCCAGTATTTTTCCCTTAGTCGCCTTTGACGACACCCGCGGGATTATATGGGGAGGTGCAGTTCTAACCCGGCACCCCGGAGCTGACCCGCGCTTTTTGAAGCGCTCGTAGCATAGTTTGCATAGCCATTCTGAACCGATCAGCAAAGCTCAGCAACGTCCGCCTAGGTCATGAGTTGGATGGGTGACCGCTGGTGACATTACTACTGAGCGCTTCCGTGCTTCGGAGGGCACGTTAAGCCGCCGGTTGTTGTCTTCGGATGGCAGTCGTTAGCTACCGCCCTCACATAAAAAATCGGTCGCCAAGCGCCTAACGGTGTGTTCCGGCAGCTGTCCTTGAGAGCCAGTAATTCTAGGTTAGCCTGAACAACATCTTCGACCACATGATCACTTACCATCAGGTGTGATAGTGGTCAAAGGCTAACCTATCAAGCATAAGAAAAAAAAAACTTGACCTGTTAATATGAATGAGACCTTATTACTAGCATATCCAACCGAATAAACTCATATAACTAATAAATTATAAATACCTACGTTTAAACAAATTTGACGAAAGTCAGATAAGGCATTTAACACGTATCGTCGGACTAACAAACATAATTATTTCTGACAACAGCTTTCGTTTTAATATAGTAAAATAGTAGTAGGTGAGCATAAAATGATCTACCGAAAATGTCATGAGAATTAAATGTGTTCACTTATCTGAATACAAACTATGAACATGTGGAAACTCTGGTTCTGTAAACGGCCAAAAGGGTTGTAATATACAAAATCTTGGAGTGTCAGGTATCCTGCCTAGAAGCAGTAGTGTGTTGTGAAGGGTACAGTTTCCTATAGAAAAAAAATACAATGTGTTCGACAATCCATGTCATAAGGTAATATAGAGTCGTATCACGCAGATATCTCACTACAGCTGTAATGGGCAGGCATATCTCTTATCACAGGTGAGTGACTTGAATTTCTTGACGGTGTCCTTAATAGCCAGTAATTCTAGATTAACCTGAAAGATATTTTCGACCGTATCATCAGACGAAACAGGGGTCAAAGACTTATCAGCAATAAAAAAATGATCTGCCAAGGTGAATTAAGTAAGTAGCAAGTGGAAATCCATGGTCTTTACTTATCCGTCCAGGAATCGGGTGTAACGTTATGTAAATTTGGTGGGCTAACAATCTATTCCATGCAAAATGCGGCCCCATTTTGTGAATGTTTGTTTGATCGCCATATACTATAACATAAATAAGTTTATGAGTGTGTATGTGTTTTGTTCCACTTTTTAATCGGCTGAGCTGATTTTTATGAAACCATGTATTGCTTTATTTCTGAATTAAGACAAATTACATATTTTCCACGCGGGAAAAGCCGCAGTTCGAAACTTGTAGCAATACAAAATATAAACAGTATCTCACTGTTTCTACTACGTCGATGATGATGAAAAGTGACGACGGTGATGATGATGATGATGATAAAAAGTATCCTATGCTAATCCAGTACATTATCTTTATTCCAAGATACATCCAATCAGTTACCTAAGCCGTTTCAGCTTGAACGAGTAGGTAATAGAAACACACACACTCAAATCCTAACATACGCACTCACATCCTCATATACACACTCACATCCACACATACACCGTCACATCTACACATACTCACTCACAACTTTCGCATATTATTGTGATAATGAGACATCTTATTTACCGCTCTTCTCTACATACGCTTTTGCAAATAGGATTAAATGAAAACTTATACAAAAAAGGGTATCAGCATTAAAATCTGTAACCAAAACCTCAACTTTCCTCCGTAATACCTACAGTTATATTATGTATTCCTTGGTAATACCTACACCGTTAACTTTTGTATTGTGAAAATTCATTAGAAACTTGTGCTGCGGGTAGATTGCTTAATTTTCTTTAATATTAACTTGTACACGGACCCCTTTTTAATTAATATCGACAAAATACGTCGACGCGGCCGTCGGCAACTGAGCTGATAAAGAGTTTAGTGATGTGCTTGTACTATCAATTAAAAAAAAAAGTTAATTCTTCATCGTATCTACTTTAGACAAACATTTTTGGCACGGTACTGGGGAATTTTGTTAATGCCCGCTTGGCTAGCCGATACCACAACTTAAGTAGAAAATCTACCGTACGAAGGGTGCATAGCGGCAGATCCTTGATAGCCAATTCTGCATCTTCGATACGACCACATCACTTAACATCATGTGAGCTTGTGAACAATAACTAGCTTTACACACTAATATTAATGCCGCTTTTGAATAAGTGAGTGAGAATGTGAGTGGTTATGTTTTTGTTGCTCTCTTCGTAAAGTCGTAATAATTTCACAAAGTATTAACTGAACTTAAATTAATATGTCAAGTTAGCTTGTTCAAATTCATTACGTAATAAGGCAATGCCATGATTACCTAAAACAGTGTCGCGATCTCATGGATAACGCCCACTTCTTTTTAGGATTCTCAATATTTTTATATATTTCCTCTAACACCTCACAAAAATATATTATAAAATTGTTTAAAGTATACAATGTCGTTTACGCTATAAGGCCGCGATTAGGTTACCTATCTCAATGTTCCTATTTTTATATTTTCCATAATGGTATATATTATGTGGTACTACTATGACCTAACAGTTTTGTTCTGAACTTGCAGCAGCAGTTCTGAGCAGTTTTCACTAAATTTTCATATTACCAAAATATATAATTAATGTATATTTCGGTAATATTATCCTCTCAAAGCTTGGAGCTTGTTCATTGTGTTTGCTAACGATAAAAAGCCCCAGCAAAATAATGATCCAAATTTTGATTTTCTTTGCTAGAACAGTTTCTTCTAAAACTAGGATTTTAGGAACATCTACCACCTAATAAAAGTAACTAAGCATAGTTATGGTTGATTCAAACTAAAAACAAGAAACATCGACATATGCATGTCCCATCACTTGAAATATTAATTTCAAAATTGGTTTAAATAGGTATTACGCCGCTTGTTAGCCCCGGTCCAAAATGAACTCATTAAAACTATAAAAGCAGCGGTAATTAAGGACACCCCCTTCCCATACCCTCCGTACCTCCATTACCCTCTTTCCGTCCCCAAAGAGGGTGGGGCTATGATCCCCACAGCAACCCCCTTTCGCGCTAACTACGTAGATCTAACAAAATTCTGAAGAGCTAAGAAAATTGCTTGAAATTATATATACCTAGCTACCATTTTTATACCCGAAGTTATAAGGAAACTGTTATAACTTCAATAAAACACACAAATAAGTGAAGCTTAGCTTATGTCTACATTGCATAGTGTAACTAAAACTAGTGAGGCTATTATAATGTTGTAGTATCTACCCTCAGAAGTTCAGACTACGATATCTACCTACAGCTTACTCACACATGTATACAGGGCTACTGGTAAAATACTAACAACATCTTAGGGCCGACTTCTGCTAGTACTAACAAACATATTGAGATAAAAAAAAATGTTTAGAAAAAATAAAAATTGTTTTGTTTTATACTCTTGCGCCGTGCCCTCTTTGAATAGAGTTTTGAATATTTACATCGACAAAAGTAAATAAAAAATATGAAATAATATATTATAGGCACAAGAGCTTTTGAACTTCAGGTGGTCCACGTAATTATTCAGTCAAAAAACCATAAAAACACAAAAAAAAAATTATTCGAAACAAAAAAGAATTCATCTCAAAATGTTTGTTTACTCAGGAAATCTATAATAGTTATGCCAACCGAAATGAAATGTCTTAAATATATTAACATTTTTAAATACAAGATCACCTGTTTTTATCATGAAGGTACATTGTAGCTCTATGAGCAAAAAAACCTCTTAAATGATATCTGATTTTTTTGAAGTTTTGAAACCCCCATATTACCGCTGCATGACTAGAAAATTTCCAAAACTGAATCGACAAAAAAACATATCAAAATCTAGAATCGGTTGAGAAATGCAACTTATAGATATGAACAGCTGGACGTCCGCCAAACAGACATACGCAAGCATTTTGCCCAAGGCGAAACGGAGACGGTTCGTTCGCGCTTCGTGCTCGCTATTTAGGTAGAAATTATTTAACTAGGACTTAGACCTATTTACTTAGGATGTTGATATACGATGAATACCCAACACCTAATCGACGAAGCCATATTTTTAAATGCTGGAATATCTTTTACCATCCTAAGTTATTTCTATATATTTTTCTAATGAAGGCTGATTGAGTCGAGCTTTCAAAATGAACAACGTGGCATGTCAAAGTGACGTCAATTATGTGTTTATGATTGACCTTAAGAAGAGACCCTTTGTTAATGCTCTTTCCTTCTAGAAGCTTCTCTAGATCCATGGAAAGCGAAGCCCCGTCGGTGGCTTTATTGCCGGCGACATTACAGTCCGGGAACGCTGGTAATTTTCAACTAATAACCTGTTTAATTTCATTGCCTTTTTCAGCTTATACCAGCTGTGTTTATTTTAAATTCTGCGCGAACGCTTTGATGCTCTTTGTCTGGCGGTTTATTGTTCTTTGATAATTAAGGTAGTTTAAGTTGCTTTGTATATATGTGTATCTTTTTTATATAAGTACGGAAACAGATACTAATAGGTAGTCAAGAATACAGCTGTATTTTATTAGTTCTTGCCTTAAAATGAACAATATGTAGAAAAGAAACCTATTAGTGACTTTCATGGTCCAATAGCATGAATAAATTGTCGTTATATAATTGTGGTACTGTCATAAAATTAAAAAAAAGCATGAGATAAACTTTCTTATAGACGAAATGTCCAATTATTGTACTTTTTATTTAATTTCAATGTTGTTTCCTATTTATTTTAATTGACTTTTCTTGTATGAACTATTTGGCTTTCCTAGATCGCCATCACCTCCGACCAAACGATCTATATATATCCAACAAGTACGAGTACGATAGTGGTCAAAAGCTAGCATTTTTTTTTTTTAATTATGCCTGACTATTTTTTTTTTGTTAGCCTTTGACCACCATCTCACCTGATGGTAAGTGATGATGTGGTCAAGGATGTTGTTCAGACTAACCTAGAGTTACTGGCTCTCAAGGACAGCTGCCGGAACACACCGTTAGATGCTTGGCGACAGATTTTCAACTTGAGGGTGGTAGCTAGCCAGGCGGGCATTTGCAAAGTGCCCTACCACCATGCTGTAACGACTGCTATCCTAAGACAACAACCGGGACCGACGCCTTAACGTGCGTCCGAAGCACGGAAGCGCTCAGTAGTAATGTCACCAGCGGTCACCCATCCAAGTCATGACCGCGGCGGACGTTGCTTAACTTTGCTGATCGATTCAGAATGGCTAAGCAAACTTGGCTACGAGCGCTTCATAGATTATATACATATTTCATAATATGAGTGGGTACTAAGACATCATAAAATGAAATCTTACCTTCATTTTGGCAACCGGAAGTATAAAAGACTTATCTATCAAAATCTACCCTTGACCTTTTCTAATAAAATCTATAAATGTAATAGAAACGCCAGCCAACAATGCACACAAAATCAAGCTGAGTATTTGAATGTAAGTTCAATAGAATATTAAAAAGGAATAAATAATAGTTTTTGGTAATATTTATTCAACAAAAACAGAGTTGAGATTTTGAAGAGCTTAGATTCACTTCCTAGATTCAATTGTTAATTGCATATTATGTCCAATGAAAGGTATGTAGGTAAGTACAGTGGAAGCAGCTAGTTCAGCATAATTAGTTTGTTTCTTATCTTAGATCTTACTATTCGCAATGGATATGTGAAGTGTATAGAGCTGCTTAGGCTGTGAAGGGGATGATTTCGCTGAACCCAACTAAGAATTGAAACATATACACAAAAATGAATTATTTATTATTATTTTTATACAATATACAGGTTTGCTTATGTGTAAGTAAATACATATATATTTAGGTATAAAGGTAAGATGATTTGAAATATAGCACTGATTATTATCATCACATTGCATCATATATATATATTTGTAAGTAAATGAAATGACATTGTAATAATAATTTGCTAAATTAAATTAGATAAACCTAGTAATTTGCACGTCTTTAAGGTTTAAATGTAGAGCCACATATTATTTTAGTTAAGACCTGTACTCCTACATTATGGCAAATAAATAATTTGAATTTGAGATCAAAATTTTTAAAGCGCTCGTTGTCAAGATTTCTTATTCATTATGAAACAATCGTTAAGAGGTTAAGCAACGTACGCTACAGTTATTTTAACAGTCTTTTTTTGGATGGCACTAGTTGCATTTACTACTGGGCGCTTCCATGCTTCCGGTGGCACATTACCCGATAGTCTTAGGATGGCAATAGTGAGGATTTTTTTATACGATCGAATTCTGCACATGACAATAATTTATCCTCTCGTTGTAATTTTGCAATCGTTAGGTATGTTCATAGGCACTCCAAGCACGCCAACGGTCTTTGAGAGCCAGAAATTCTGGGTTTACCTGAACAATATCTTCGACCGTAAGGTCACATCACTTGTCACTCTGTCAAAAGCATAAGACATAAAAGTGCCTTAAACTAAAACAAGGATATGTTTTAAGCTGGTTTGATGGCACTTGCATGAGGCCAACCTGGTGTTAAACATGGTAACCTCTGCCTATAACAGATGTCTTTGACATAGACTGACTACACTGTGACCGTCACCTTGAGACATACATGGTGGCAGCACTTCACCGGACGAACTCGAACAAAGAGTTCTACTGCTATAAATTTAATCAAAAAAAGAACAAGTATGGTTTTAACATCTCTATATCATCCTATAAGCATCAAACCGCTTAGTTTCTTATCACGTCTACAATCACGGGTTGATGTGCCTGATGAATGAACGTTTTGTGATGCTAATACTCAGATTATGTATTAAAACTACCCTTCAGAAATTACACCACAATGCCTTAACCCCCTCAATTTTCTAAAAGAAATTTACACTGTGTTATGAATACCATAAAGTCGATTATCGAATATGTCACGCCTGCCAAGCCAGCAATAAGGTAAGGTTTATATTATACACGTGTACAGAAGTTTATCTCTGATTAGTTGTCATCAAATCAGAGGGGGTTTTGTCCGCTCTATGTTATGTTTGATTAAGGGTTAAGTTTGACTGAAAGTGATGTATTGTGATTTGTGTCGTAATTGATCGTTTAAGGTCTTTTGTTTGCCTTTTGATTTAAGTTATGATTGTATATTGATAACTTGTGCAGGGATTTTGATATTGAGATAAAGGTAATTACTAAGACAGTTCGTAGAAACGTTGACGATTTAGTTCTACGGAAATCAAAGAGATTATTGTTAACTAGCTTTCCGGGCGCGGCTCCGCCCGCGCGTTTGTTGGTTATCGTGCAAAAACATTAACCTCTTTTTGCGCAGTTGGATGAAAACTATCGTATGTTTTTTCCCGGGTCTCAAACTATATCCATACCAAATTTAATTCAAATCGGTCCAGTAGTTTTGGCGTGAAAGCGTAACAGACAGACAGACAGACAGAGTTACTTTCGCATTTATAATATTAGTACTGATTAGTACTGATGGTTGTATCTGAATTTGATTTCAAGTCCTACGGCATGCTCAGTAAATATCTTACCTACAATTTTTATACCACGAAACTTTCTATTTGGACTAGTATTAAAAATGCACATCCCGTTGGTTGTAAGAACTGTGGAGGTCATTATCTGATAATAGGGCACTTTAAAGGTGACTTTCTTATCAGATAATCATTATTTAGATTTAGAAAAAATATATGCTATGTACGGACGTTCTGGCGACCCTGTAAGACTCTTTTAACACCGTTTGTGAAGGAATCCATACTGTGTATATCTGTAAAGTGCATTGTACTTATGTTGAATCCAAACCCTCGGTGCGTGAATGCAAACCGCACTTGGCTAGCTTTATAAAACTCATTTAACTTTCATCCCCTTGTATGACAACAACATATCATAACTTTCCAATACTCAGAAAATACGATTGAAATATTATATGCGTAAGTTCAAACAAGGTATGTACTGCGTCTTAAATAGTAGATACATAATACGTATCTATATCTGAGAAGTAAATAAAATAATTTCCTTTCAACCTAGAATAAGTAATAAGAATGTGCGTCCAATAAATTCCCTGCATATTCAGATATTTAGCATCATGACGCTGTTGCTGCGGCATTAACATTCCGTCGTGGCAGTGCCGCGAGCCTGCCACATGCAGGGGATATCTCAATTTTGCATAGAGTACTGAATAAACGTAACCTGCCAAAAAGACTAACCAATTCTGATATTATATTCCTAAATAGGTTATTCTTAATATTGTCTTATGTCCTAGGTTTTCGCGATTATTACACATAATAATAATCATCTTTAAACGGTTTAAATCGCGTATATTTATCATTATTTTGTCCCGACGTTTCAAACACTTTGCAGTGATCGTGGTCATGGGGTGACTAATAATATAATAAAAAAATTATGATAAACATACGCGATTTAAACCGTTTAAAGATGTTTAATTACTATAGGTTATTCTTACTTAAAGTTATAGTAAAATGACGATGATGCGACATCACGGAAGTATAGAAAAGCGTTTACGAATATACTTGTTCTTTGGTCAATGTTATCATTAGAAATAGGGACAGCTAGAATCCGTAAATAGAACTTGATACGAAGATTCAATATTGAACAACACAATTCATATAACTTTCCTTGGTGTTAAATTAAGAAGCGACAAAGCAACAAGCTTTTAGCCACTAACAATGATGGTAAATCATCTACTAATCAATAAGAAACATTAGAAAACTCAACAGAAAATCTTACAGTAGGTATACGGTAAGGAAAAGTTCACTTATTTAGTTAAACATAATGATTATCACTCACCAAGACGACAACTCGTTCCGTGTCATTTAGCCAACGATTCGTAATGGTAAATTAGGCATACATTACTAAAGTTTATGTAAATTACAGGCACATGAGAATCAACAATTGTATATCTCAGGATGACGGGCGCAGTGCACTTCGTCACTTGTGACGAAATGCATCTATTATAGGCAGAGGTTACCGCTTAACAGCACGTGGACTTCTAGCTTGATCCGTCACAATTACAAAAAAATCCTTCTTTAACACACTTGCTCATACATTGGCTCTAATTTCACCACTATTAGGCTCATAACCTATAATCAAACTGTGCCTTGTTATTGCTATTATTCACAAGTGAGTTATAGACTTTTTTATATTATTGGTTGAGTTCGTTTGTTCTTAAAAAAGTTTCGTTACTAAAAGATCATGTTCAATAGTACGAATAAAGTATTGCTCATTTCTTATTCGAATATGAATTATTAATTATTAATTTCAACTTGTACGTGTTTAATAAATAAAACTGTTACTCAAATATAATTTTTATTTTCTCTGTCGTAAAGATACTTTAAATTCTCCATTTTGTACCTGGCTTAAACGCTATCCGCGAATAGCCAAAAGAAAAACCTCATTCCTTAGTCTATGGCCGATTGCCATACGAGCGCATAGGAAAACTGATTTAATTTTCCCGCAATGCAAATTAAGTGATTTTTAGGATTATTTTCTTCACAAGTGTGTTGAAAAACGACTATCTGATACATATTATTATAAAGATAGATGACAGAGGTACGTCATAAAATTAAATAATGAAAAATTTGTGATAAATAAATATTTGAAGAGTCAAAATCTAGTAATTTTAGTTTAATACCCCTCTGTCTTTATCCTACTCTGCAGACTGGTAGTTTCAACACGAAAACCGCCATTTTTCTGCTTTTATTACAACTCCGTCGGCTAACCCGTTGACAATAAGCCCGTATTTTATCCCACCGAGGTTTGTTTCAGAGAAATATTCAAATTTATGACAGCGCGATCCGAGCGCCCGGTGCTGCCATCTCTGTTCGGATGGTTAATACTTGTGTTGTGTTATTTATGGGTAGATTTAGTTTATGTGCGAAACGCTGGGAATTTTAGTTTGCGAATTGGAATAAATAGTTTTGTTTGAACTTTGTTTCCATTACATACGAAACGCTTTCAAAGTGATCGTATACACTTACAGACGCAAAGCGATTTCAGTGTGTCAAACTAATGAATCAATTTGAAGTTTGTTACAGCCAAAATATCCTTGATGATAGATTACAGGCTTCCGTTTTTACAATTTAATCCTAAGAATGGCAGTATAATACTTTGTATTTATATGAATCTTCTCTCTTTTTTATCTGAATCTGAATCTAAAATTTACGCCTTTTTTATCACAAAATCTGTTGCCAAGCATCTATTGGTCTGCACCAGCTGTATTTAAGAACCATATCTGATTTGAGGTTAGACCTTTTTGCCAAACAGTTCCATATTATCATATCAACAGACAAGTCACAACAGTGCCTCAAACTTAGCCCATCAGTAAGTCACCATTATTGGTGCATTTTAATAGCCGCTTAGGCTAGCTTTTGATTGCTATTATTTATTTGATGCTTATGGGCTGGAGTTGTGAATGCGAATATCTGTCTATATTCGGAATACAATTATTAGATGCTTGGCGACAGATTACACAAATTGGATGGTCAGCCAGACGACCATTAAAAAGCTCTAAAATGACAGATTATAAATTTACAAAATCACAACGAAAGGAAAATTTGAAATACAAGCGAGATTCGAACCTTGACCATGCGTCCCTATAGCCGGGACATGCACTTCCAACTGAGCTGTCGTGGTAAGTGAGTCATAGTTCAAATTTATTCCTTCCCCTATCATTTAACCATCACAAAGTGACGTTAAAATTTTCCTCTCTTATTTTGTAAGCTTATTGGTTTAGCAGGTACTGTATTAACCGGATTGTCTACTGCTGATTCCCCATAAGGGCGGGTTTTGCAATAATCCCCACGCTTGGCAGGCGTCTTGGGGATCGCAGTCTAAGATATGAATTCCTCAGAAGACGCTGCTGCCCACCTCCCGGTATTTTATACATTTAGTTGCATCTCACGACACCCACAGGTAGCAATGAGGGGGGTGACATTCTAGTCCGGCACCCCACGGGCTCCGGCAACCGACGGGCCACGTGCTTAGCAGCTAGTAAAGCAAAAATTATAATATTAGAAGACACATATTAAGGTTAAGTTAAATAATTAAGCTACATTATAATTCCATACAAATAAATACTTCACTACTATATTCTAAAACTAGCCTAAGAAACCTCTAATAAATAACCCGCTGTAAGGCCGAGATCTCGGATACGAGATACACTGCGGGCCCATAAATCTGTGAATTAGCCAGTTTAAGCCCTATAATCGCTTGGAGCCATAGAACGAATCAATTAAGACAATAATGGACGCGATTGTATCTACGGTATGCGCAATCAAGTGGCCGCAAGTGTAATGTACAGTTTACTTAGAATTGTGGGTATGTTTTGTTCCCTTGAGTATATTTTTTGTAAGCGTTTGTGGTAGTTAGATTTATATTGTTGTTAAGGTTGTAGTTAAAATATCATTCATATAGCGCTTTCCGTCCATATTATGTAGTTTCGGCTATTTTATATACCACGTACTCAATCTTGTTAAAATTTTGCATGCATATCTTTGAGCTAATATTTGTGTTGGTATTCCAGGTTCGTTAGGTACTTTTACGTAAAAATATGTATTTTGAAAATTATTTGAAAAAATCGTTTTATATGGGAATTCTTATTATGATATTTAAAGAAAAAAAAAAATTACCTTACTGTTACTTAGGCCCAATCTAGGGTTTTATTTTATACCCGGATAACTTTACATTATATACCATTACAATTTTGGCAAGCCCTTGCTATCACAGGACGTCAAACTTGATAGCAGATTTTAAATATGTTGGATTTTAGTCGTGGAAATAAGAAAATTCATTGGTTTGGACTTTTATGTGTAATGACGTGAGTATGGACATAAAATATGATATATTGTCTGCTTAGCAGTATGTTTTGACCCTGTTTGTCTATAACTTATGGAGCTTTGGATAAAATTTTCCCTTCTTTACAACCGTCTGTCTAATGTAAAATTTTGTAAAAGTCTATACCATGGCGAATTTTAAATACCGCGACATCATTGCATGGGCCTTTACGGTGACAAATAATTATAATATTTTGTCGGTTACATAGATTAAAGTTATCGTATTGTTATACTCTACTTTGGTGACATTGGCTCATAGGAATACATCCAAACATCAAAATGTTTGAGTACTAAGGGCCTATTGGAGTATCAAAGACATTTTTAGTTGTGCTATAATCGTCATAGGTATTATAGATACAAGCACAATATAGAATAAAATAATCTTACGTTTCTTATGCAATGTAAATAACTATAAATTCTGTATAATATCCCGATACAATAGGCGTCTGGATACAAGCATATTCCCCGCCGCCTTACATTCAATGCGATGTACTGCACGCATCGATGTCATAAATACGAATATATCCAATCGTAAATATAACGAACAAAGCAGTACACACGTACAAAACGAGCCTACATCTCTTAATGATATGTAGATTCCCTGCATTAGTTACATGGCTGTGTTCTTGGTGAAAACATCTCGCAATGCAACTCTAACATCGATTCACCTAACTACGCCGTACAGCGCAGGCCAGATTAAACACTCCTGCGAAGTCATAAGGTTCGAATTTCAATTTCAAAGCTGTACTTTTAAGGCTTTATGACAGAGAGGCTATTGCGACTCATTAAACAAGACATAATTTAAACGTGCCTCGATGCAACTTTCGATTTCGAATTTCAAGCTCCGTATAGTTACAGTTTTGTTCCCATTGAAACTGCTCTGGAAACTTACGCCATATTGAAATGGGAGCTTTATTCTCGTGCATGTCAAGCTCCATACGAAATTCAGACTTCTCCATTTTAAATTAAGGTTGAAAATGCTTTCGTCTCTCTTTGAAATTGAGACATTAGAAATCTCCCAGCGACTATTACCGTGTTCTTTTAACAAATGCACGAGTTGCTCACGGAGTAAGATGTAACTCTGAGGCTATCGCATAAATAAGCCTCGGAGAAGTATCGGTTATTTTAATATAGAGAGCCGAACAGACCCCAGGTGGGCGTGGACCCCTCATATATCATCAGCAACAATTATTAAATTATCTTTTTCGTTGACATTAAGTAATTGTTTAGGTTGATTCGTGCTCATAACTGGCGCGCCGAGCGTTGAGAAATGATTTTTGAATTGTCGTTTTAACTTGTACATGAATAACTTTGTCTGGGAATTTTTAATTTATTACATTCTTAATTCAAAATTATTTTGTCTTAGTAATAATGAGTTTGTTAGATTTAAAATATTAAGTATTTTAGTCAACTTTTTATTAACTTACCTACACCTTTTAAGCTTAAAACATTTAAATTCCATCGATAGTATATTGGCCGTAAAATGAGATTTTAATGTTTTAATGCATTTAATGGTCATTAAATTTCCAGGTTTACATTCCTAATCTTAGCATTAAAATTTTAAACGTGCGATAAACGATTAGAATATCACTAACGGGTAGGATATTGACGCCTTTTTACGGATACATACCTACTATGCAATTCTAATAAAAGGTTAATTAAAACTGAATATGATTAAGACAGTTGTTTTAAGGCTTTCAGCTTAATATTAACTATTACCACTCTTCAATATAAATCAATTACAGAAATATTGAATTTATTTTGCGGTTCCAATACCGTTCAATACTAAAAAATATTTCAAAATTTAATTTTTCATGGTGACACTTTTAATTTTTTATTACATTCATTATTAAATCCCCGTTCTTAAATAGGTATATTACGGTATTTGTATACGGTTTTGTTTACGGTACAATTCATTTTATCTATATATTTGTCATTTTATTCATTCACTTATTAACCTGGGTTCGCTGGCACGGAGTGCCTTCTTCAACTTACACAATAACAAATCAATTTCATCCAATGTATAAAATTTTTGATAAAAATGTGCCATCTCTCCAAATTTTAAGTACTTGGTTCATGCACTTCCCTCTTATCTGATTATCTCATCCCGTGACTACCTCACGGGATGAGATAATCAGATCAATCTCCCGTCACACGTCTTCTCCACATTATTACGATTTTAATATGGAATGCAAATGCAAGGGCATAAAAAAATACTGTTGTTTTTGCTCGTAAGTTTTGTTTGTAAATTGTTTCAGTGTTTCTGTTGTGAACATTTCTTACTGATTCCGTGGGCAATCAAAATAAACGTGAAGGAAATACTGATACTTACGTGAGAATGAGTAGCATAAAATCATCATTTTTTATTGAATTATTTTCTACACAAAACTAAGTAAACGATTAATTAATCCCCACGTGCATTCTGTTATTGGAGTTTACCTATATGAATCTAATATTTCCAGGTGAAAGACGTAAAATAGTTGACCCATATTGCAAATCTTTCTTCGTAATCCGAACGTGCCATTAATCATGCACGGCGGTGTAATAGGGTCAGCTCGCGCGGTTCGCGCAATGAATCAACCGGGTAATTAACTAACTAATACAATTATCATGACACGAAGTGTAGATACATGTACTGGATTGAGACTGAATGCGATTACGGGCTAAATAGACTTGCTGGGGATTGGAATTTAGATCTTGGAAATATCTTATCTCCATTGGCAGTTTGGCACTGTGTTGTGCTATTTTGAGGTATGTAGGCAAAGTGATTGAATAATACGTATGAAAACTTTGGAACGTGAATGAAAACGTTATTACACGAAGCAACACTAAATAATTTTAGACGAAACATCTTTCTTTATACATTTATAGATTACTAGCTTTCCGGGCGCGGCTCCGCCCGCGCGTATGTCAGTTATCGCGCAAAAACATTAACCTCTTTTTGCGCAGTCGGATAAAAACTATCCTATGTTTTTTCCCGGGTCTCAAACTATCTCCATACCAAATTTCATTCAAATCGGTCCAGTAGTTTTGGCGTGAAAGCGTAACAGACAGACAGACAGACAGACAGACAGAGTTACTTTCGCATTTATAATATTATAGTACTGAAGTACTGACTAGCGGCGCACGGGTAGGTATTGAACAAAAAAAATCAAGAATATAAAACAACTTTTTGGAATATGTTCTATACTTAGCCTCTATTAATCAGGGATAATGTAGGATAATGGTGAAAGAATTTTTCAAATAAATGAGCCTTGAGAGGTGAATGTTATTGATATTATCGGTATATCCGGTATGCAACTTTGTTGCCTGAAACCAATGTATTTTTTCATATGTATAGCTTTCTATTTCCTGAACTACGAATAAATATGTAAGACGTGTAGCTCTCATACAGTGACCGCTTTGATTTCGGACAAGTAGACTCCACAAGTAACAAAACACGATCGGATTGGTTAATTGATTTGGCGCTTAGAAATGATCGCATCTGATTGGTCGCGTCAAGGTCATGTTGTCACCGCTGTCATTCCTAAAGGCCAAATAACCTAAACCGCACTTTCATACATATACTTATAATATAATATACATAGTACTTTGTGTTTCATACAGAGAATTCTAAGACTAACAATTTTCCGAACTACTTTTTGATTTAATGTAAACTTCATGTTGCATAAAATTATCCAGGGTAGTCAATTGGAATCCGAAATATTGTTATTTACTCGTTCATGAAAGCTATTCCCGAAATGTTCATATCCGTATGGCTTCCCCAGAATTTAACAATACACAATAATATTTTTGCAGAATTAAACAACCCAGAAGAACATTGATAAATTCAGTTGAAACTTCCCGCGGTACCACCGCATGAATCGAGCCCACGCGGCGAACTGAGAGCTCTGCACGGTAGACTTTTTAAACCACGCCCGCCGCGGTACAGTTTGCGTTCTGTTGTTATTGAATTACATTTCTTTTAATTATTTATTCGTAGTTCCTGAATATACCATACTAAGTGGTCTACTTTGTTTCACCTATCTTTCTATGTAATTAAACAATTTATATTTATCAAAACAATATCTAAAACGCCGCAATATCATCCGTAAGCACAATTAGCATGCTGGTTGGGTAGGTTTATAACCTGCCTAATATTACCTTATTTTTAAAAGCGTACCTTGGAATACTTGTAGCTAGGTTTTGTATTAATTCAACTTTATCATGATATTCGCAAGTTGATAACCTAAACCGTCAAAAATATTTAAAATTACGTTGACTCTATATGATCGTTTCTTTTTTGGTGAAGGTATTGGTCATTTTTGTTTATGCTAGATCGGAATAACTGTTCCATTGAGTTCGGTCCGTGGCCTTCCTCACGGCGGCATAGGATTAGGACGAAGGATGGTGTTGGTTTGGTTGGTGACCGTCCTCATGATGTCATTCCTTCAGTGTTGCAACTATAATAATAATAATATTCATTTATTTCAGATAAAACTATACCCAGGTCGACCCTTACTGTCTTCCCTTCTCCTGATTACGTGTCCGAGGTACGAGAGAATATGCTGATGGTATAGTCACTATAGGGTATTCAGCCGAACCTGTAAGTATTTTTAATGCGTATAAATGGATTCATTTGTGTGCTTTGCAGTCCGGGAACTCTCAACGTTCACTTAATATTATAACATTTACGACTACAGTTCAAATGCATCAATTTTGTCTCTCTCTGTTTCGTGTGATCCATGTTTCTAAACCGTACAACAATATTTTACGTTAGGTACGTTACTTTACTCCCAATATTTGGGGAAACTAATCATTACTAATATTATAAATACGAAAGTAACTCTGTCTGCCTGTCTGTTACGCTTTCACGCCAAAACTACTGGACCGATTTGAATGAAATTTGGTATGGAAATAGTTTGAGACCCAGAAAAAAAGCCTTGGATAGTTTTTATCCAACTAAGCAAAAAGAGGTTAATGTTTTTGCGCGATAACCGACATACGTGCGGGCGGAGCCGCGCCCGAAAAGCTAGTTCACGATAAGTATCTTGCGTAATACGTGATCAAGTACTATAGCAAGATGAACCAGCAACATAACCTAAAAGAAGATTTTCCCGTCATATTTTTGAAGCACTCGTTGCAAAGTTAACTGCAAAAATTACAATGTTAGAATAGACTTAGTAGGTAGGTACATCAAACTCAACCTGTTTATCAGATAACGCAAGCCGGTAAAATTTTGTGTACACAATGTTACACAAACACAAAACATCAATTCCTCAATAATTTCACACGTATCATTCGTTTATTGTACAGCAAACATTGGTCAGATAATGCTTGAGCAAAGTTTGTTTTACCACCCGCGGAGTTCAGATGTTTTTAGGAGTTTTTCGGTAAAAGCCCAAATAACATTTGATGAATGAACATTTGACCAGTGTATCCCAGTCATTAACATTTTAAGGGAATTTTAGATAACGTTCATAGCTACATGCGCCGTAAAGCATAAGAATAAATAAGCACACATTAATAAATTAATGGAGCAAAATTTATTGGCATCCAGCATAAAGTACTGATACTTAAGTTCTTTACTAAAACACTTTATCATTATTTTTGTCCCGACGCGACGCACGTTACAAACACTTCGCGATCACTCGTGGTCACGGTGTGAATAATTGGTTTTATTTGTCATATGAGTTATTAAGAAATCATTAGACTACCGTCAGATATTTTATATTATTCATAACGTTCCCTATTCACGCAGTATTCGCTCAGTGTCCTGAGGTCTTGCATATTTTGACGATCACTGCAAAGAGTTTGAAACGTCGCGTCGGGACAAAAATAATAATAAATATACGCGATTTAAACCGTTTAAAGTTGTTTTATTACTAAGTTAAAGGTATTCATTACAATTATTTTGACTACCCAATACTGTCGTGAAGGTATACTAATGAGATCATTCCCGATGAACGTCGCAGCCTGGCAGGTGGCTAGCCCTCAGTTGAATACCTTTTACTTTTAAGTCCTTATGTTGTCCATTGCTGTAAGCGCAATATAAAAGCATAACTATAGTTTATATAGAGTTACTTATGCGAATCTGAAAAGCCCGTTCGTTTTTAATTTAACTTTTGCAGGTACTTACGGTTAATCAATCATCAGATATAAAATATCAGACTGATAAAATGTTAACCGACCAAATTTACAAATGAAATTTTAAACCACCAACATTCTTTTTTTATTAGTTGTGGCTATTCTTGTGAATAGTCTATCTGATGATTGAATAAACGGGCCTAAAAGCTGTTATTATCTTATTACCACTCGATTTGACATCCAACCTGTTTGTTGTTAGCAGTGAGTTATTAACAAGATTATAGGACGGTAGGTGTTAACGAGCCATCCGGGGACCAAACAAGAATCATCTCATACCAGTTGGTAGGTCTGCTGCAATGTCAGTTGTTCTACCTTGATGCAGTAACGTGCAAACATTACCTACTGTGTTAACGCATGAAGGATACTGGCAACGTACTGGGAGATACTTAATAATTTTAGTAATAATTATTGATACAGAACTTGATATTTATCATAAGGATAATCTTGGACAGCGAATTCAAGTGGAAAGTTTTTACATATGCAAAAAATATATAATTGCGCTTTGCAAGCTCCAAGGCCGTTAATAATAAAATTATTTCTAATAATTATTTTAGTTACACGCTACTCAAAGACATTTAAAAAGACTGCCCCCGTTTCTTGTCCGTTCTTCTCGAAGTGGCAGTGAATGTAGAATCTTTCAATAACATTTTGTACATTTACAAAAGCGGTGTACCGACACCCTCAGAGATTTTATTCATTAAGAAAGAGGGAGTCTAATGAATATCAAAAATGAAGCGTCAAGTTCGGCCAATTTTATGTAAGACACAACTCACTCACACAAAAGTATCCAAATTCGGCCAATTTTTTCCTCATTCACGATAGACCATCACACGCTATGCACGTCACACATAACATTTTTCAGGTTATAATTTCGAATAAAATTGTAAACAAAAGTGTTGCCAGACATACATTTTAGATTGTTTCTAAAAGTGTGCAGTTTTCAAAAGTCGGTGTACGTATCACTAAGGTTATATACTTTAAATAAACAAGCTAATGTTTATTAGTTACCTAAATCTAAGAGGCTATTGTAACTTTTGATTTTCTTTAGATCTCTCTTTCTTACTTATTGCACTGAGTTCACGATAGACCGTCGCACACACGTCACACAACGGAATAAATAAACTAAAAATGGCCACTTGCGTGTTAAAACACTGCAAAAACAGAACATATTCAGTGAAGAAAAAGTAATCTGGAATTACTTTTCACACGTATTGAATTTAATGTACTTTCTGCTTATGTCGTCAAAAAAAAAACAGTACCTGCGACGAAACCATACCATGTACGTAACCTAACACGCCTTTGGTCAATTATTTATTGACCTAGAGAACGTAAAGTCTAGAATATCTTAAAAAATATGCGAAGCATATTAATTAATAATTGTGAAGATTGTGCAATATTATGATAATATTGCACAATATAAATGATATTATGTTATTGCGAAGTATTATCGAACAGATTTTGCTGTATATTTATATCCTCAACAATTTTTCTCCCATAAATCCTACAATTTAGTTATTTTTGCTTTCACATGGCAACACTTCTATCGCACACATGTATAAAAGTGTGGCTTCAGTTTGATGTTTTACGGGCCTCAGTTTTTTCTTCTATTTTGTCAGAGACCAACGCCTAAGTTGAAAATATGATTTTCAATCGATCCAACATATCTTGAAAATTGGAACAAGATGCGTTTGTTAGTTGGAATAATGAAAGTCAAAGTCAAAGTCAAAACCATTTATTCGATTTAGGCGTCTACGACGCTCTAATGAAATTTTAACATTGAAATATTTTAACATTACTGCCTCGTTCAGTACACAAAGTTGTATAGAGCCACTTCGAGAAGAACGGGCAAGAAACTCGAGGCCATTCTTTTAAATGTCTTTTAACAATGTGATACTTACTTACATTATACACTTCATTTACACTTATCAATTATTGATTGACATATTCGTCGTTATATAATACCAAAAAAGAGTATAATAAATTACTTAACTTCACAACATCTTGATTGGGCAGCACTTCGTCGTTAAAGACTATTTCCACACCACCGGAGGTCTGCTCGGCACAGCGGTCCGACAGACACTGAATCGGGCAGCACTTCGTCATTAAAGACTATTTCGAAACAACTAGAGGTCCGCTCCGCACGGCGGTCCGACAGACACTGAAGCTACTCGCAGTGGTTTAACAAACAAGGTGACAAAGCGACTACCGTCACAAACACATTACTCTTTATAATTGACAATTGTGTGATCTCAAGCTCACGTATGGCAATAAGTATAATAAAATCTTCAATGTTTTTACACATATAAATAAAGCACATAATATAAACTATTTTATATAAGTATCTCAACAAATGTCACATGACCAGTTAAACTACTTATAAAATATACTTACAGTATTAATAACATCAAATAATGATTCAAGTGATCTATACATATTGCAATAAGTATAATAAAATCTTCAATGTTTTTACACATCATAAATAAAGAACATATTATAAACTATTTTTAATAAGTACTTTACACTGTCACGTGATCAATTTCGCTACTTATAAAATATACTTCCAGTAATATTATCATCCAATAATGATTCAAGTGATCATGATAATCCATATATTATGCTTAATCACAGTCACAACAAACACAATTAGGTACATTATTAAATTCACACCACAGATAAAGTATACACATGGGTAATTAAACCAATACTTATTTTCCTCTTAAAAACCACAGAGTATATTTAAAACAAAATGAGAATGTCACATTAAACCAGTTGTTTAATCTTAACCTTAAAGCTAATCAAGTGAAGATGAACAAATATTTCATTACATAGTAAGTCAATTTTCAAATAATCTATCACGTTCACAAAAAATTACATGAAAATCTACGGAAAATTGTAACGCGCTGAGTACCTCACTACCTCAGCGATGTTTAGAAGTAGGTTTGCGTGAGATGGTGCCATCATAAGATGAGACCTAAGTATCACGCAGGCTGCCTCAGCGTGTTTACGATATTGTGACAGGTGAAGAAAACTGGATTTATAAATACAATCCATGTACGATGCGCCAATCCAACAAATAAACTGTGCTTAGTGGTTTCAAAATGAACCAACGCCTACTAACGTGAAGCGACCTATAAGCACAGGGAAGATTACGATCGCTAGTTTTTTCTCTATAATAAAGCATCTGGTGTCAAAACCTTGATGTAATCAAAATAATACTGATTGATATAACATCAAATGTTGCCAGAAGCGTTATTTATTTATTTTATTTAAAAATTACACAGCTCAGCATAGAAACACTACCTGGTGTAGGCAGCGTGCTGGTTTTCAGCTATGCACCCATCGAGCAGTTACAGCAGATTATGTGACTTATAACTAATTAATGGTATTTGCTATACAATATTAATTCAACTTTTTGTTAGTGAGTTATTTGTAATTACTTACAGATATTATGTAAAAAAAGAAAAAGGAAACATTACATGTAATCACAACGTTGCAATTTTCGCTATCAAGACAACTTTTGGCTATGAAGTAACATAGATTTAAATTTGATTAAGACGTGGGTTTTCTTAAAGGCGGTGGGAGGTTGTTCCAACATTTACTCGTAGTTGCTTGATAGCGAAAACTGCCACGGAACGCAGCTGTCTTAAATTTTTTAAATATAAGCAAGTAGTTAGAAGCTCTTGTGTTAAATGAATTTTGTGAAGAAGACCACACAAGTTTTTTGAATAAATATACCGGCTGTTTAAATTTTATTAGGTCAAATACAAAAGTTGCTAAGTGAAGTTCTCTACGTGTTGACATATTAAGTAAATTAGCCTTATTGAGAAAAGGAGTGACATGTGAACGCCTTGGAATGTTGAAGCAGAATCTAGTACATGCGTTTTGAACACGTTGTACTAGCCTTTGAGTGGAAGAGAGGAGCCGAGGTCCATACAGTACGTCTCCGTAATTCAATTTAGATAATATCAGACATTCACATAACATTATACGGACTTTTTCACTCAATAAGCTCCTAATTTGATATAATAACTTAATTCTAAAGAAATAACTTTTGACTAAGTTCTGAATGTGCGCTTCAAAACGCAGATGACTATCCATAACAATACCTAAATTTCTTGCTTCAACCACAAAATCGATGGCTTGATTCAATATACAAATCTTCGGTTGGACTGCGGAAATTTTTACAGTTTGTTGAAGTGAGCCAAGAATCATATATTACGATTTTGTGGCATTCAGCATTAGGGATTTTTTCTCGGCCCAGCGTGCTATTCGGGCAAGGTCGTCATTTATTTTGAAAATAGCATCAAAACATTCATCTGGCAAGAATGAATTATATAACTGAACGTTACTGTTGTGAACAGTAAGGGACCGAACCGAACTCGGGACTCCACGGACTTCGCCGCAATAACCCGCCCTAAAACTCTGCGCTTAAATCAAAGGACTTCCTGGTCACCACACCGGTCAAACTTCTGGTTCATCCTCCATACAGCCCTAATTTGGCACGGTGTATCTTCTCAACTCAAAGACATACAGTTTTTATCGCTGAGATGCACTAGCAGCGTTCGACTGAGCAGGCTGACGAGGAGGTTACCGCAAATTAGAAAAAAATATGTAAATTTATACAGACGCATGAAACTTTGCATAAAAGTAGAACAAATTTCTTTAAAAAGTTACTTTATAAAAAAAGTTTAAATTTATAAAAGGATCTTTTTTAAGTTTTCATTTAACTCACTGCCACGTGTATAACATTATCTCAAGAAATTTATACATTGTGATCAAATTAAACCACGATCAATGCAACATGAAGGAAACACCATTCAAATAATATAGGTAGGTAAATATCATGATTGCGATAAAGTCCCATCAAATACTTATAAAAACATATATTAGACACATACAAAGAGTTCTACCGTGCTAGATAGAGCTTAATGAGCAAAGAAAACATCATCCATATTCCGTATCACACTTTCCCGACCATTATGTATTGTCGACATCGATGCAACAGATTATACAACAGTTACTAAGACCACAATGCGAAGATTAAGAGGGTGTTACTAATGTGCCTTACATGGTATACTTCACTAAAAACATTGCTTCGATGTCATCGAGTTGAGATCGTGATCGAGCTTTACTTCATTGCATAACTTATTTCATGCTACTCTCGCCACCAATAAAAACAAACGATATTTTAATATTGATTATTTTTAAAGTTGTATGTTTAAATAAACCTGTAACCCATAAAATACTTATATACCGCCGATAAACTTGAGCGACCTAACATCGTTCTGTACTAATGTAAAATTAATTTTCCTCCCCTCGTTTGTACACACCGGGTGCCGGGCTTTGCTATTATCTATACAAACCGGGATCCCGGTCAGTGGATTAACAGAATTATATTGAGACTTGAGTAGATTCGATTCTCATAATTGAAATGGTTTTCGAAAGTAGGCATTCTTGGCTGTACTATGAACAAGTATACATGAATTAAAAATAAAAAAAAACCCAACTGCATTTATTTATTTTCGTTAATCATTTTATCGTTCCATTCAAATTAAAACTGTAAGTTTTGTACACTTATAGAATTATTTCATAAAGCCCGTCATTTTGATGCCCCACTCGATGCGTTTGGGAGTTTTTTTTTTCTCATAATATGGGCTCTGAAATCCGTCCATTTCTTATTTTTTTCGCTTTTATGTACCCAGTGTCACCTGGGATATTAAGACGAATCTTATGATATACTATACATTAAAATCGGTTGAACCGTTAAGAAGTTAAGGTGGAATAAAGAAACTCACAAACATACATACGTACATGAACCCTGAAAACATAACTCTCCCTTTTTTGGGCAGTCGTGTAAAAAGATTTATAATTATAATATAACGAAAAGTATTTTAATATTTGAAATAAAATCTAAAATCAGCTCAAATTACATTTTTGCGCCAAATTATTAAGTCACGTAATAATAATCTCGTAACTACTTTTACACCAATTGACCTAGGAAGCTGTTATTTTTGTAGGTGTATAAGCAACAAGCTAATAATGATATTGAAACTAAATTTCAAATAAGGATAGAGATAAAATAATATTATAATAATAACAAATACTTTTAAAAGTATCCTAAAAAATATTAAATAATATTTAAATAAAACACTTAAAAAAGCATAAAATTATATATCTAGTGACAATTCCGCCTAATTTTCCTGTTATCTACGTGACGTGACAAACATCACGCAGCCTAACGGGAAGAATACCCGACTAGTTTCGCTTCTAAACGAAGCATCTTCAGGAGGTCTTGACTTACCGAGAGCACGATCGAGACTTCCTTATATGGATTTCCGCAAAGTAACGCCTGAATCTATCCATTAATAATATTATAATTATTATATATATTCTATCTTTATCTCTATTACATACCTAATGCGAATTTTACTGTACTTTATAGAGACGTTTTCCAGAACGCTATTAGTCTTTGACTGATTAAATAGAAACCTCGCAAATTGTATAATCCGTAGTTTTGTATTACATATTAGAACCTGCCTTTTATAATAAATTATAATAAGAGGGTCCTTTTTATACCGTACCAATATTTTATTTTTCTATGATCGCCGACGTTGGAAAAGTTGCCCTACCCTATAGTTCACGTCATTCATAGCAATACCGATTTTTTTTTTTTTTTTTAGGGAGGACATAGATGCTGGCTACCGCCTGTGCGGTCGTCCAGCTCCACCGGGTTTTGGGCGAGGGCCTGGCCCTACAATAGCCCGGGAGGGAGAAGTGCCGAAGGCACTTCTCCCGAGACGGGCGTAGAAGGCGAAAAGCGCTTTCTACCTCCGTCTCCTGCGGACGCCGAAAACGTACCGCTATTATAGGAGGGGTTGACAGCGAGCTCAAGGGCACCACTGTGGTTCGGACCTCGGCTTGTCTCGCTGTCGAGAGACATGGGGGGGATCGGAGCAAAATGCCTCTGTGCAACTGCAGTGTTGCACAATTGGGCCCTACTGAATAATACTCTTTGACTATTTGGAGAGCAATTTATCGTGACCTTGTTTTTGCCTCGAGCTCGCCGGCGAGCTCGGTGTTTGATTGTGTGACCTCTAATTACCTCACACCTGGGGATTTTACCTCGACGACTTGCGGATAACGCTAAAGCTGCCAATGTAATGACTGCGATGGGGTCATCCGGGTCGTCTAATACCTGCCGTGGTCGGCGACGGGGGGGTTTGAAAAATGGGATAGAAGAGGCGGTCGAGTAGTTCGATGCCTGGACAACCAAAGGGTTCGAGTGGTGGGGCGCTCGATCAAAGTATTGGCGGGCGCAGTCCTTATTGAACTGCGCTAAAGAGGGAAGGTTTAGGTCGCAATGCAACTCGGTGTTCCGGATATACCACGGAGCGCCGGTTGCACTACGAAGAAAACGGTTTTGAATGACTTGAAGCTTATGGAGATGGGCCTCACTAGCATGACTAAACACTACTGATGCGTAAGTCATGATGGGGCGGATGCAGGCAGTGTAAAGTGTCTTCTTATTTCTAAGAGACATTTTACTCTCTTTGCGAATCAGGGGACCAAGGCGACCCATTACAAAGGCCGCTCTGTTACGGACGGTTGTTATATGATCGCTAAAGGTGAGATTCCGATCAAGGGTGACTCCGAGATATTTTGTTTTACTAACCCAGGGGATGGGTTGGTCGAACAAAGTTAAAGGTTGCGGGTAACGGGGGCGGCCCTTCTCAGTAAAGTACATAGCTGCACTTTTAACTGGGTTGACCGCGATGCGCCATTTACGGAACCAGTCACCGATCTCGGTGATGGCCCGTTGGAGGGCGGGAATGGACTTTCTACTGATATGCCACCCAGTGGTATAAATAGCGGTATCATCCGCGTATTGGGCTAATAGGACGTTAGGCTGAGAGCGTGGGATGTCGCTGGTATACAGCGCGAAAAGAATGGGTGATAGCACGGAGCCCTGAGGGACTCCGGCTCTGACTGGGTGGGGGGAGGAGAGGGTGCCTTCCACGCGATAGCGAAAGCTTCTGGCTTTAAGGAAGTCTTGTAGGATGAGCACAAGACGTTCTGGCACGCCAAATTGGTATAGCTTGTAAATCAAGCCATTGTGCCAGACTTTGTCAAAAGCTTTCGCTACGTCGAGGAAGACTGCTAGCGTTGTCTGGGGTTTGGGGTACTTGTTAAAGCCCTCAATGATGTGCTCCGTGAGGCGGTGCACCTGTTGGACGCATGAGTGTCCGGGCCTGAAGCCAAACTGCTCATCTGGGATAAGGTGGTGTTCCTTAGCATGGGACTGGAGACGGTTTGCAAGTAACCGCTCGTAAAGTTTGCCTAAGGCACTGAGGAGGCTGATGGGGCGGTAACTGGTGGGGTCAGATGAGCTTTTGCCTGGTTTGTGAATGCCAATGACATTTGCACATTTCCAGGTGTCTGGGAATAAGCAGTGGCTCATAGCAGCATTGAAGATGCTGACTAGGAGATGGATGAGAGGAGGAGAGAGGGTTTTAAGAACCCTGTTGGAGATGCCATCGGCACCGGGGGATTTGCGCGGTCGGAGGGCCTTGATCAGTCTCGCCACCTCAGCGTAAGTCGCTAAGGTGATTGGTGGGAGTTCAGAGGTGACCACAGAGCTTTTACGTTCGACTTCAGCATCCACCGAATCGAGGTGAGCTTGGTCAACGTGATCTACGTTAGGGGAACACTGAGCCTCTAGGCTATCAGCTAGGCACTCAGCTTTGTCTTCGTCAAAGAACGCTGGGACTAGTGGGACTGGTCTGTATAAGGGAGGCATGTCGTTATGGTTACTACCTTTCATACCTCGCGCCAAGTCCCAATAAGCCTGGTGGCTAGGCACGAGGTTTGAAAGTTTGTCACCCCATTGTTGATCACGCAACTCAGACATGCGACTTTGAACCATGCGTTCAAAGTGGCGTTTCTTAGTTTTGTTCTCTTTACTGGGGTAAGAGTCGTAATGTCGGGTCACTGCTTTACTTTCCGTCACTAATCGTCTCACATCCGCTGGAATGACAAGGCGCCGGTCGTCCGGCACCATGACCTCCTTTGCGGATGCACCTACTACGGTGGAGAGGTGATTAGTGAACGAATCGATCGCAAGGGTTACGTCATCTTTAGTCAGGATGTCGTCAGGGATCTTGTCAAGGTCCGGTGAACTGATAGCCTTTAGGGCAACGCCTAATTGCTTCCAGTTCACTATCGTCTTAGTGGGGCGGGGGAGGTCTGTTGTTGGGTCGGGACCTAGTCGCAGTATAATGGGTCGGTGGTCAGAGTGAAGCTCGTGAACCACTTCTATGGAGCGTAACTGGAGTGTTACGCCTCTGAGTAGTGCCATGTCAAGCAAGTCAGGTCGAAAGTCTTCCGTGTGAGGGTAGTGAGTGGGCTCAGTGGGCGCAATTATGTCAAAATTAAGTTCTGCGACTAGTTTTTCAAGTGCAATGCCTCTGGGATTGTTGACGTTACAATTCCATAGGATGTGCTTACTATTGAAGTCGCCAATCAGAAGGACGGCGCTTCCTAATGAGAACAATGCTTCTAAGTCAGCTCGGACGATCGGCTTTTGACAAGCTTGGTAACAGGACGCTATGACTATAGGTTGATGACCAGTCATAGCTAGAAGGCAACAAGATGCTTCCATATTAACAAGAGTCGGGGTAGGTAAGGGGATGCAGTGCAGGGACCTTTTGTAATAGATAAGAGTGCCTCCCCCACGGGAGTTCACTCTATCATCACGTACCGTTCTGTAATTGGCAAACCTAGGGTTCGCCTTCCCCGGTTTTAGAAGGGTTTCCTGCACGCATATAATGTCGATAAGGTGGGTGCAACAAAAGTCGTGGACAAGGTCACGTTGTCTAAAGAAACCGTTAGCGTTGAATGACGCTAACGAAACTGAGCGCGGTTTCGTGCGTGCGGTTGTACTACCCATAGTGGTTGTACTGGGGAGGGGCCTGGGGAACGAAGCGCTTAAGGGCGCTTAGTAAGTTCGCGTGTTCCAATGTGTATTGGATCACGTCCGCTGGGGATTGAGCGTATTGCATCTTGTGGAATAGCTCTTGTACCTCATTGATGTCAACCGACATAGCCAGATCGCTGACTAGGTTGATTGCCTCTTGAAGAGGGGCAGCCATCAATGGCATAGGGGGAGCTTGTGGCCGGGAAGCGGCGCGGGGAGGGGCGCGAACGGTGTTGGCAGCGGGTGCCGGGAGCGCTGGGCGAGCCGGGGCCGGTGCGCGGGCAGGGGCCGCGGCGCGGGCGGGTGCGGGTGCGGGCGCGGGCGCGGGCGCGCGGGCCGGGGCGCGGGCGGTAGCGACGGTCTTAACCATACTGGGTGGTTTAGACCATGCGTTACGGGCTGGGAGCGGCGCGGGTATTACCTGTGAGGCAGGTACTACCGTTAGTTTAGGGCTGACCCGTTGGTAACGGTCATAAGAGGGGCGGGTCGGCCTATGCCTTGCCACCCTGTGGTTCACTCGTGGTGCTTTAGGGCACCCACGGTAATTCGCGGTATGCCCTTGAGCACCGCACAGAACACAACTGGGTGGGTCCGGCGAATCCCGGGTGCGAGTGCACGCTGCTGTCGCGTGATCGCCTAGGCACTTAACGCACCTAGCGCGAGCGAAGCAGAAACGGGAGGCGTGCCCGTATAGTTGGCAGTTATGGCACTGCGAGGGACTTCCATTTTTGTATGGGGCTTGGACATCGAGTCCTGAGAGGCCACAGACCTTTTTTAAATTAAAAATGGCCTTGCCCTCTGGTGTACGGTCTAGTACTACGAGTACTAGATCATATGGACTGCGGTCCTTCCCGCTGTACATGCGGTGAACCGCATGCACAGGGAAGTCTTGTGCTTTAAGGTCGTCACATACCGCATCGGTATGTATCTCCTTAGGCACACCGCGAATCACAACGCGAAGGACTTTCTCCTCTTCGAGCGCATAAGTATGAAAACTTATGCTCTCTTTACGGAGGAGCTTTGTTAGCGCTCTGTGGTCGCTACTGGTGGGCACTTGGACTTTAATGCCCTGCTGCGTGGAGCGGGCATTAGTGTAATGGATCCCACGATCCGAAACTAAACGGGACAGCATGTCCCATTTGGTTTTGTCCTGAATGAACAGGGGCGGAGGCGGTTTTTCGCGGCGCGCGCTCGCGTCCTGAGGGGACGCGGCAGTGGTGGCCGGAGCGGAGGGAGGAGACGCGGGGCGCGGGGCGGGAGTCGGCTTCTTGCCGGAGGCGGGGGCCTTAGCGGGTGCCTTGGCGGGAGGGGCGGAAGTTACGCAACTAGCGGCTTTAGGAGCACGCTTGCGTTTTCTATCTACGACGGTATAGCCGTCGTTATCTGAGTCCGAGTCGGTGCGTAAGGCGCGACTCGGATCTACCTCCATCTCCGCTTCGGAGTCCGAAGTGGGCTCGACAACGGCGATGGTACGGGTGCTCGCTGGCCTCCCGATCGGTGAGCGCGAGCGAGACCTCTCACGGGGAGGGGCTGCCACCGTGCGTCTGTTGTCTGGGCCCGGAGCGGGCGAAAGCGGACTGTCCTCTGAGAAGGACCGGGTCAGAGGAGGGACGTTGGCCTCCGGGATTGAAGTCCCGGAGGGAGCAATAAGAGTGTCCGTAAGGCGGGCACTCGCTTCCTCTTCGAGGAGTTGCATATGAGCAACATACAGATCGGGGTGGCGGAGGGCGAAGGTCTGAAGGACCTGCACCTCACCGTTAGAGGGACGGGACTGCATCCTGAGGGGAATACTCAGGACGCCCTATCAAGGGTTTGAATTCCCTCACACACCTTGTGAGCTCACTGTGTGAGAGGGAGTGTGTACCTAGGGTGTGCCCTAGTTGTGTACCCTCTCCGAGCTTTTTTCTCGGCGGAGAGGGGTGCTCCTAAGCGCTACTCCGGGGTTGACTAGGGGCGACCCCAAGGCCAGTAATCCCGGAGCCCAGCTTGCTTCGGCTGACCCGTGAAGCGGGAAAGGCCACGGTGCAAGGTTAAACCAAAACAACAACAGTGGCCGTTGTCACCGTAGGGTGTCACACTGCGACCGCAGCAAATGGCGGATTTGATCGTTCAGACGGGTTTGGCTGACGCTACCCCACGCCTGAACGACGTCGCTTAACAGCACAAAGTGTGTTGTTACGCGACTGTTACTATGTTGTGTCGGGTAGTAAAGTGGTGAAATGCGCACCGAAAAGTGCGGTCAAAACAAGACCACCAGCCCGATATGATGTTGTTCGTCCGAAACAAGGGACTTGGGTAGGTGGTAATGCCTGACGTCTTAGAGCGCCTCTGCGCGCCGGCACGGCGAGCTCGTAGCTCACGTTGCACGGCGGTCGGTGGCTGCTCAGCTTCTGCACAGAAAACAAAACTTCGTCAGGACTGCGTATTCCAAGGCACTGGTCTGCAACTAGCGTCGGAACGATGACCCGAGTGAGACGGCAATAGTGCGGGGACTATTGCGGTCTCACTGGGAGATACTGGCGGAGCTGTAGACAGGTGTGCACGGCGTGGCGGCACAGGTCGGAATGTCCGTCGTCGTGAAAAAAGAGCAATACCGATCTTTGCTGTTATTGTGTTCAATAGTAGTTACCACATGATTCTTCACATTGAACAGTACCTACAGCAATATCAATAGGTATCAATCTACGAATCATCAGCTCTCGAGTGAGAGTGATTTATAATGCTCACCTGGAGTGAAGTGAAATATTTTGGATTGTGCTTGTGTCCGTAGACATATCCGAGACGCTAAATAAGTGTTAGGAAACCATTGCAATAAGATTTGTGGTTATTTTCGACCCAGTCAGATATCACAAATTAATTTGTATAGCCTATGCTACAAGTCTATAATATATACCTAAGTATATCTAAACAGTATGATTTACATTATGTACCTAACAATAGGACTAAAGTTTTTGTATAATGTGGTAGTGCTGTGCACTCATGAAGCAGTGATAGCTCAGTGGCTTTGGCTATGGACTGCCGTGCAGCAGGTCCATGGTTCGAATCCCGCCGTGGGCTTGAGCTTCACCGCATGGTGGAAGGGCATTTTTGCGAATGCCCGCCTGGCTAGCGACCACCCTCAAGTTGAAAATCTGTCGCCAAGCACCTAACGGTGTGTTCCGGCAGCTGTCCTTGAGAGCCAGTCATTCTAGGTTAAGCCTGTTAACACCTTCGACCACATCATCACTTACCATCACGTGAGATTGTGGTCAAAGGCTTACCTATCAGCAATAAAAAAAAAAAAAAAAAAAACTCCCTGAGGTATGCGCGCGGCGAGACGGGGGGGGGAGAATCAGCTGCTGCTCTCTGTCAGTGCCGTCAACGCACGAACTCATGCACTTTTTTCTTCGCCTCCCACCTCGCCGCGGATACCTCATGGAGTGCACAGCACTAATGGCCACACTATAATACCTAACATTTGAAACATAACATCCATATTGTTTGGTTACTAATATTTAATCCCACTAGCGCACAGTTGAATCAATGTATTTCCCACAAATTCGACGCCACGTTGCCAAATGTCTTATTGCCAACAGCACGGTAATATTATTTATAGATAATATTACCGTGCCAACAGTCTTCATTCCATGTTTCTTTCATCCATTTAGCTGTTTTTTGCCGAGGCAGGCTTGAAAATCATCATAATTATAGTCACAAGCTCAGGTTAATAACGCTCAGAACCCGTGTAGGCCCAAACGACCTGATACAATTTCAAGTCAGCCTTAAAAGATCGACTACGTTTCTAGTTACGTCAGTGGTCACCATAAAGTCTCCCTGGGAACAGCTCGCGTTATTTATTTAAAAATGACTTACTGCACAGTAGAAGGGTGTCACGACGCATCTCATAACCACCATAAGGATACGAAGATCACATTCCATACGTCAGCACTACTTGGCAACTTATAATTTTGAGATATACGTTCGTCAAAACAGAAAAGGTAATCCTTGACAAAATAGACGCCATGTTGCCAGCTTTGGGAAAAATGTTTGCATAACTGCCTTTTTTTAGAGTTTCGTTATTTGTAGCGTGACTCTTATAGGTTCATCATATTGACTCTATATATAATAGGGTAGCCTGACGGACAAAATACGAAATCTTGTAAATAAATTTGATGCCACGTATAAAATAACGTAAAAAAATTTTGAAGGTTAAAAAATCATGTTTATGCTGAAAATTACATGACCATCGATTCTGAAATTTGCCAGGTAGGTAGTTTGTACGGTTTATAGGGATATAGGGATTATGTAACTGGACTGAATTATTTATGCGGGTCAAATTGGGCTCAATTTTGATGATTTATTCAATTGAGATGAGTTATTCATAATCCTAACGCTTGGCAAACGTCTTGGGAATCACAGCTTAAGACATCAGTTCTTCAGAAGGCCCTTCTAGTAGGGAACTCTTGTAATTTTAAGGTAATTACGATGTTACGTTTAATTTTGATTAAAATTATTAAAGGCCTTATTCAGATCGTCTTTCTCCTTTCATGGGATATGAAAGGAAAAAGACGATCATTGCTCCACACAAATCATCACTTATTGTACCACACTTTATATGAATATACTGCCAGAAAACCTTTTATCGTGCTTTGATTAAATATAAATGAATAATGTGACGAAAATAAGCACGAGTATATGTATTTTTTTTTAAATCTAGTATTTGTTTCTTGTTAACACACTACGAACTACATACAATACAGCTACTACAAAGACAGCATTACGGCATCCTAAAGGTTACAGGCAGTCTAAATGCTCCCGTCCACTAGGTAACAGTTGCCAGCGTATCCAGCTTGCTGGCAGCATTGCCCTATTGGATTGCATTTAATTCGTTGAGCTAAATAAGTGCCAGCATTTTGATAAGTCTTTTTTCCAATGTTATTGTCTGGCGACTTGTAAATTAATCCTTAAGCTACAAGTTAATTACCTACACAATCATTCTAACTTTATAACTATTCTGCTTTATGGGGAAAGGTCTATTAACTTGCAACATAATTCAACCGTCAGTGTGCGAACCGGCGAATGTTAACGTGACGCCTACGCACACATCAATTGTTATTTTGCTTTAATAATGAGCGGAGGATAATAGCAGGGAAATTTGCACATGCTGGCCTAGATTAGTTACCAACCCCAAGAAGTATAAATGTCAGCAAGCTGTTTCATGTTCCGGCAGCTGGGATTGAGCGCCGCGAGTATGCTGAAACTTGTAAAATGGAAACAGTTCCCGATAAACGCTGGACGATATTTTTTCCAAATGTCATTAATATACGATACGCTCGTATTAGCGTATCTACGACAACGCTTCGATGCGTATTCTTTGACAATAATCGATATGGGAGTGAAAATATACGCTAATGTGCGTTTATTTTCTCAGAATTACTTATTGAGCAACTTATATATACGCCTACTAATATTATGAATATGAAAGTTGTATGATTGTATGAGATTTTTATTGTGAGTTTTTAATGCTGACAGACTAGGCTTGGACCACAATCTGATGGTAAGAGGTGGTGTGGTCGAAGGTGAAAAATCTTAACCTAGAATGAGAAACTATACTAAACCAAATAGTAAATACAATTAGCGGTCACCCATCCAAAAAGTGATATTGTTCCACCTAAATCATGGGTCTATCAATAACTAGGCTAGAACAGCTACGATGCCTACGATATACCTCAAAAATCAGGTAGCAACGAGTTAAAATCAGAAAATGGGACTAAAAGTTTTAAACAAAATTAATTTCTAATTAGCTGAACTGTGTCAGCCGGATGTATCACTGCTTAAAAATCCACCCCATTAATAGATTTCCCTTGTCTTCGCGTTTGACATGCGGCTTAGGGATCGCTGTAAGATGAGAGTTCTTCAGAAGGCGCTGCAACTCACCTACTGGTTTTCTTTTCGTCGCCTCTCACGGCTCCCACAGAAGCCGGTGATGAATATACAGGGTTATTGGAAAAATGCTAACAACCTCTTAGGGTTGACATCTGCTAGTCCGCACAAACATTTTTTTCTCTTGGCTCAGAGTAGGCATCAAAACACAAAAAAAACAGTAAATAATATCTCAAAATGTTTATTAGGACTAGCAGAAGTCAACCCTAAGAGGTTGTTAGCATATTACCAATAACCCTGTATAACTGATGTAATAACAATATAAAATTGAACTTTTGTTCTTTATATCGTATCTTATAATAATAAAAAAATATTAGCAAAACTTTCCCACAAACAATAAACCAAACAAACTAATTAAACAACCCTCACCACCTCCACCCCTGAATTATTCATAACCAAATTAATAATAATAACACTACCCCACAATTATTGCCACATTAATAATAGCCGTTATCCAGGGGATTTATTATAATATTAATAAAAAATTCAAATGCGGCATTACCCGTGTAAGTCGGGGTTTAAACTGTTTGATGTTCTCACATGCCTTGGGTGGGAGTATAAATACGGCTTAGCTATTTTGTGGGTAGATTAAGTATGCTATTGTAATTATTTTATGATTTTTGCAATGTTCTGGTGTGTGAAAAGTCAAGCATAACTAGGAACTGTGACTGGTAGATGGCAATATGCTCGCCACCGATTACGTGGGAGCAAATTAGCGTAACGTAGGTTTTTATTTACAACACCGCTCCTTCAAAGAATATAAGCGTGTTGGTATTTTTTGTACACATAGTGTTGATGATTGTTGATTGAAATGTAATTGATTTAAGCGTCATCTATAATGAGCAGTAAAATTATAATTATGTAATAATATTTTCTCTCTTCGTTCATCATCTAATCCATCATCAATAATGTATGATCAAACGATCTTAGAAGAAAGATCTTAGACCGCTATCCGAATGACGGAAGTCAATTAAAATCCTATTAATTTATTCTACTTTGAAAAAACGTGCATGTTGCCGGTAGGTCACTAGGTACCTGTTACAATAGAAATAATATCTGATGATAAAGATTTGAAATATAATTGACAATTTTTTTTTTTTTATTACTGATAGGTAAGCCTTTGACCACAATCTCACCTGATGGTAAGTGATGCTGTGGTCGAAGGTGTTAACAGGCTTAACCTAGAATTACTGGCTCTCAAGTATAGCTGCCGGAACACACCGTTAGGTGCTTGGCGACAGATTTTCTACTTGAGGGTGGTCGCTAGCCAGTCGGTTATTCGCAAAAATGCCCTTCCACCATGCGGTGAAGCTCAAGCCCGCGGCGGGATTCGAACCATGGACCTGCTGCGCGGCAGTCCATAGCCAAAGCCACTGAGCTATCATTGCTTCAAATACGAGTACATATATAAGAGTATAACCCTAAACGGCATCTAAACAATGGACACAAAATGAATCAGTAGTGTACTGTAACAACCGACTCGTCCACAGCTAAACATAGTCTCCCTTGTTAAGGGGGTATTTGCCATAATCCCCACGCCTGGTTGGCGGCGCTTTTTGCTTTTGCTCTCATTGTGCTTGGGGATCGCAGTGTAAGATGGCTGTTCTTTAGGTGCTGCTGCCCACCTTCCAGTATTTTTGCCTAAGTCGCCTCTTACGACAACCTCGGGATGATATGGGGAGGTGCAATTCTAATCCGGCACCCCACACGCGGTACTAAATGCCAGTACCTATTGTATTCAATAGTTATAATATTTTATAAACTAGCTTCATTTTTATATTTAAATAACCAAAAAAAAAATCTACTGTAGAAAAATAACTTAACCTTAAAAACACGTTTTACATGATCCACAAACATACAAGAAAGTGACTTATTAATACATTATCATTTAATCATAGATTTTTGAGCTACCCTGAAAGTTTCAGCTGGATAGCTAAAAGTAAAGTGCTCGAAATTTGTGTTGCAAGATATCACTCGGAACGATAGACAGACAAACAAGGAAGAGACTGAAAAAAACGATGCTGAAGAAGGCTTACGGTAGAAGCTGAAGCAATTGAATCAAATGGTGATATCTTGATATGTTGTACACTATCTCATATCCGTGTTTTTCAACAATAAGAAACAATACCTTTAAGGGAAGTAACTGTTATTTAATCTGTGGTATTGGTCTATATGAAACAATGCAGCATGACTACCGAGACTTTTTAAGATGCCTACAATATTCTACCCTAAACGGAAAGCAAGTCTATCTGAAAAATACCGTCCACCATTTTTGAATTCGGCGCGTTGCATCACCAATGCGTCTCAAATGGGCAGTCATGTATACATGAAAACCCATGGATTTTTCAATTTCCACTTTTCACCATATCATCCATCCACTTCGCTGACTTGGCGGACATGCGACAGGTTTTTTTAACACGGTTATTGAAAAGGTTGTGAATGACGTTTTATTAACATAGTATCCGGCTGGTTTTTTGACGTGACGGAACCCGGCGAGCGGCATGTGAAGCGTTGTTTCTGGGTTTTAATTAAAGACTACTAAAATAATTACCACTTATTAATAGCCAACTTTCAATTAGTCAAAAATTGTTTTATGTTTTAGATAACTACTTTAGGGTAAAACCGCACACCTATGACAGAAGTACCTAAAACAGAGTGCCAGTAATTCTAGGCTAGCTGGAATCTTCGACCAGATCATCACTTACCATCAGGTGAGATAGTGGTCAAAGGTTTAGCCTATCAGGAAAAAAAAGAGCAATATATAAAATAAATAGTTATGTGACCCTAAAAATCTTTTAATCTATTATGTTTACGCATAAAACCTTTACTATATTATGTACAGAATATTCTCCAAAATTAATGTGTCACACAAAGCACAAAAATTATAATTTTTAATCAAAAATATATCGACCCTCACACCACAGTAAAAAAAAACTTTACTTAGAAAATACAGAGTAGGTAGCACATTTAGATGACTGCTTTGTTATCAGTAATTTAATTATAAATTTTTTTTTCAATTTAATTCTTTATTTGCACGAATTTAAAATATTGGTAGTTCTCCATAACAACCTCATGTAAGGTATGCAAATGTTATTATAAATATAAAATGTCATTTAAAAAAATATTAATGTGAAAATGATGTCATTAATATATTGAAGCTATTTAGTATGTATTATATAATATTAAAGAAAAAAATCATTATTATGTTGCAACTATTAAGCATGGTAAATGTAGTATCTACAGGATGCTTTCTCCAGGAAGTCTTTTACTGAGTAATAACTCTCGCTCACTAACCACTTCTTCAACTCCGTGTAAAATCTTTGAAGATGTATATTTTCTCTATCATTGCTATTGACTAGTCTTTGGCCTTGTCGTGATGTTGTGATAATATGGTAATGAGAACTAGCTCTGAATGATTTTTGCCGAAATACACCCATAAGAGTTTAGTAGCAGATTTAACACCAGAGGCTGACGGTGTCTGATCATATAGATATGATGGGCGTTTATGAATGGTGAAAGGGCATTAAGCGAATGTTTGCCAGACTAGTGACCTCAATAGAAAACCTGTCGCCAAGCACGTAAGACTTCATAGCTTTATATCTCAGGGCGACGGATGTAGTGCAATTCTAAAATGTATCTGGTTATAGGCAGAGGTTACTCCGCTTAACATCAGGTGGGCCTCGTGCTTGTTCCGTCGCAATCTCATAAAATATACAAATGGCGTTTTCTTGCAATCTTTATCATTAAATTAAATATGTATTGTATAAGTTAGCCCGAAGAAAATTATATAAAACCCATTCCTAACCAAAGCTAAGCAAACAAATCTGACGGGCCAAATCCCATAAACGCATTAACCCCCTCATGTTAAGGCACACACCGCACTACACGCTGCGATAAATACTTGTAATTCACGAATATCGCGCCATATCGTATCATATCGCGACATATCGCATTACGGACGTGCGCCGGATAATGCGACGCACGCGTCCGCTTATGAAATCGGATGTAGATGGGAAGAATTGGTGAGGGGAGAGTGCAGATGGGACAGTTTGCAAGCCAGAAACTACCTACTGACAAAAAACGTCAGCGTGTAAAATGTTGTCATGGAATAAGTACTCATATTGTTCTGGAGATATTTAATTTTGATAAAAATACTTTTCGCAAAATATAGCTGTCCTTTTACTTAGAGGTACAAGGTTAAATAGTTAAGTTTACAGTAGTTTAAACAAACAACAAGATATTGTGAAATAAATATATGTATTACTATAAGATATTATGACAATAGCTAAAAGATTATAATGATAACTCCTGAAGGATAGTATAAACTAAGGCCTATATCTTATCTATCTTAATTTTATTTTGGTATATATATAGTCGTTATATAATATATTTATCTACATTATAAATTGCATAAATAACTAATAAGAGGGCCGTGAATTGAGTGCGAATTATCTTTCGTATACATATACGACCAATAAATCGCTCTAATTTAATTTTTATGTTATATAAAAAATAAAGTATTATGTTATATATATGTCCAAGATGTGAAAAAAAATACTAGACGAAATTGAATATAATTACGATTCATGCTTAGTACATATACATATGCTTGAGTTACAAATGGTTTATTGAGGTATGTCGTTAGTATGGAAAATCCGACCTTCACCGGCCTTTTAAGTACTTATTTTAAAACAGATTCTCTTAATCCCTTTCATAATTAAATTATCTCATAATTGACAAATATATTTTATTGAAAACGGATAAGTACTTCTGAGGCATACAATTGAAAAATGTCTGCCACGATAATGTACCTGAGTAATAAATTTAACGCTGACTGTAAAAATGAACGCTAGGCAATATTGTATCACATCATCTGTTTCTCTACTCTTTGCCCCCATCCTCGTTAAGGGTGCACTACCCTTGTAAAAGTCAGCGTGAATAGAGCTAATCCTTATCACTGGCGGGGGTTAGAGTGAATCAATTAAAGATAAGCAAATATGCCACATTGTGAGTCAGGAGGGTAGAATTTGTAGGCGAGAGAGAGGAAATTAACTTTTGGCGGATAAAGCGATCCGTCATTGTGGACGCACCCTTAAATTTTAATCACGAGTAAATTACTTAGATTGTTTGCGTTTGGATACGTAATACGAGTGTGAAAGTTATTTTCTCAAGGCTATGTGATACTTATTATGACTTGTTATTTTTTTTATTTGCATATAAAAATATCTATGAATAAATATAATTTTAGCAAACTAGTTTTTGTCGCTAAGATGTTGCAATGCGGATCTCAAATAGAGCGTTTCCAGAATTTCAATTTGCCAGTTGCCATATTGTATTTGTATTGACCTATCCATATCCAAAATAGGATGAAGCGAACACGGACCGTTAGGGTGCCGGGTTAGAATATTACCCCCATTGCTACCTGTCGGTGGGCAGCAGCGCCTTCTGAGGAATTGATATCTTATACCGCGATCTTTGATGGGTAACGGCTAGTGGCAATACTAATGAGCGCTTCAGTGCTTCTGAGGGTACGTTAAGCCGTCGGTCCCGGTTATTGTCTGAGGATGGCAGTCGTTATAGCATGGTGGTAGGGCATTTTGCGTATGACAGCCTGGCTAGCTTCCACCCTCAAGTAGAAAATATATCGCCAAGCACCTAACGGTGTGTTCCGGCAGCTGTCCTTGAGAACCAGTACTTCTAGGTTAGCCACAACAACATCTTCGACCACATCATCACTTACCATCAGGTTAGATCACTATCTCAAGAGCTAGCCAGCTATAAATAAATATAAAGATGAAGCACGTCAAGGTTAAGGAATAACTTGTTATTGTGATTCCTGTTTTGTTAAGTATTGTTTACCTTTATAAGAAAGTTAGGAGACACCACTGCATAAAATAATGCGGTCTTCTGATTTTTTATCAGCTTTGTTCTCTTCTACTAATTTTTATCTTCCGTTCCCAATTTGTATATATTTATTTAAAATCTATTTATAAATATACTTAGGAACATTGTAACGAACCGTGGCGCCACCTATAGTCAGAAGCGGAAAGGGGCGGAGGCTCGTAAATCCGCATGTGCGTAAGCGCCGCCGCCGGCACTGCCGCGTCAAGTCGACAAAACCTTTGATATCTTGACGCGACAACTATTCGTTTTTATTTTTATTTTGGATGCAAATGTGTTGCCTTATGTGTAAAAAAAAGCTGTAGTATTTTGAAGAAAATTTTGTATGTCTGCGTTTAGGTGAGAAAAACCCTCAAGAGCTTTAAAAATCTGCTACCAATCATAATTCTAGAGTTAGCAAACCTACTGTATCGGGAACGGTCTGTAAGCTTGCCCAACATTTTTTAATATTTTTATATTGGTTATAATTTATATTATTTAATACGAGTATATTGATACTGCTTACTTACCAACGCGGAGCGAGATATGTAAAGTAAATATTTATTTCACACAAAGTATACTTAAGTATATATATGACAGTTGATTTACTAACCGTAAAAGTAATTTAGACAATGTATACACCTATACATTATATATATATATATAATATAATGTATAGGTGTACCTATACATTATATTATATTACCAATAAACCTACCAATTATATTATATTATCAGTGAGCCCCAAACTCGGCTAGGCCTGTATCTTGGGGACCCGAATGACCACCTAGGAAACCCACTTTGGGTATGGAAATACATCATAACGGAATGGAAATACCTGTAATCGTGCCAATAGTGTTTCCCGTGCAGCCATCTATAACATACAGATTGTCTAATACTAGATTTATCGCGCAGCTTACTCAAACGTAACAGAAGGTATGGTTACTATATTATAAATATAAAATAAAATAAATATAATAATTGAAAAGTTGCATTTGTTCTTAGCTGAAACTTTGTTTCGATTCATGTTAAATAAGAATTTAAAATAATATTGCGTGAGGTTAATTTAAAGGCCCTATCAGTTTTGATGCAAACCTTTACACTTTTTCAGACTTTAAAATGTATCTGCTGAACGCATCTGTGTGTCCTGCGGCCATAGGACCAGATTTAAACCTTTTGTCATTATTCATTTAAACATGGTCACCCCGTGGGCAGTATAGCCATCTATACTTTATGTACAAGGGGTGGAAACTGAAAACATATATCTACGTAACTGGGGTACAAACGTGCCAAAACGCTTTACATTTTGTTTTCCTATCAGTGTTAATGTTTTAGAGCGTTCGTAGCGAAGTTTGCTTTGCCGTTCTTAACCGATCAGCAAAGTTTAGCAACGTCCGCCTCGGTCATGAATTGGATGGGTGACCGCAGGTGACATTACTACTGAGCGCTTCCGTGCTTCGGAGGGCACGTGAAGCCGTCGGTCCCGGTTGTTGTCTTAGGATGGCAGTCGTTATAGCATGGTGATAGGGCATTTTGCGAATGCCCGCCTGGCTAGCTACCACCCTCAAGTTGAAAATCTGTCGCCAAGCACTTAACGGTGTGTTCCGGCAGATGTCCTTGAGAGCCAGTAATTCTAGGTTAGCCTGAACAACATCTTCGACCACATCATCACTTACCATCAGGTAAGATAGTGGTCAAAGGCTGACCTATAAGACATAAAGAAAAATTCAAACATTTGGACTTTTTTAAACTCTAAATTGTTTCTCCTGAATGCATCAGTGTGCCTGTCCCGAATTATTTCCATTTACCATTAGATGAGATAGTGGTCAAAGGTTGGAGTAGAGTGTACGGAGCGTTTTCCGTACAAACGTAGTTTCGTCATATTATTTTGAATACCAAGTATGCAAACTCGGTGAAATTTTGTATGCATATTCGTGAGCCTAATATTTATGCTTCTATTTTGCCAGTTTTTCGAGATATTATTTATTTTTTCCTTAAATATTAAAATAACATTTTCCAAACAAAACGATTTATTGAATTATTTTTGAGAATACCAAATTTCCCGGAAATCTGGCAAATAAAAATCATAAGCATTGCAGTTCAATGGGGCAATGCTGCCAGCATGCTGGGCACGCTGCCAACTGGTACTGGGCTGGAGCGTTTAGACTGCCTATGAGTCTGCTATGACTTATAGGTTGTCTAAATGTTTTTATTGTAATAGCTGTACTGTTGTATATAGTTCGTAGTATTTTATTTAATAAAGGCATACTGCCGGTATAAAAAGCATAGATATAATATCTGTGCTTTTTTTTAAGCCGAAGGATTTACATGCAATGTCTTACCGAGTTTGAAAAAATATTATTTAAAAAATGGCAAAATTGCATTTTTATGGAAGGCGCCACGATCACTCTAGACTTAAATTACAATAAAAAAAACATCTGAGCAGTAATATGTACCGAAGTATGTAACATATTAATGTTGTTATCCCATACTATGTATTTAACGGCTATTTCGCCGTCTTTACAGCATCATTAAGGACGTGAACGCCATAAAATACATGTGACACTAATACATTTGTTTGATTTTATTTCTCTCAATTAATGTCTTACCGTGAAATGCTGTAAAACGAGCCAGGATGGATGCTCCTCCCACTACACTGAGGAACAAAAGTGCTTCTCCTACTTAAGGGGCTGAAATGCTAAATCAGTATTGGCAACTCAATATACTGAAAAAAGTCTTCTATAAACATTATAAAAATAAAACGTATAAGAATAATTCATCGTGATTAATTCCGATTAAATTTATTTACATATGCTACATTACAATAAAAATACATATCTAACGTATTTTTTTTCTATATAACCTCCAATAGATAAGACATTTAAAAATATAAAAACTGTCTTGATATTTTTTTTCAATCTCGTATTTTGTGTCATGTGAATCTCGCACATTTCGGACGAAAATATTAACGTAATTAGCACGTCGGTTAGCGCGCTGAATAAATCCTTATTTCAACGGCAATTTGTTTGATTTTCGTACTCACTGACAGCGAGGTGCTTATTTAACGGCTGTTAAGGCCTTAAGAAATACACGTGATATTCCTTATTCATACTCGTATCATACCTACGCAAGTCTGTGTCTGTACGTGTGAGATTTTGATATCAATACTGGTCGTAACCGCTGAACAGATTTTTGGTCCTACAATAATACATGAGTTTATAGCAACTCTTTAGTAGTTATTATAGACTAAATAGGCAAAGCAAAGTTCTTTACTTGGATGATGTTAGCCGTTAGCAATATACAACTTGCTTTGGAGGGCACGTTAAGCCGTTGGAGTCAGTTGTTATGGCAATCTTTCGATATGATTGTGCATAGACCTGCTGAAGATCTGTAAGCTATGAGACCATCAAGGATGGCTACCAGCCTATCTCCCATGCCGCACTAGCGTCGTGGTGAACTATATCTCTGAGAGGCAGTCCCGGAGTCCAATAGTAAGAACTATATGGGCTGATGAGGTACCATTTTTGATATAAGATATAAAGAAGATTTATTTACTTTTTGAAGCGCTCGTACTGAAGTTTGCTTAGCTGTTCTTAATCAATCAGCTAAGTTAAGCAACGTTTTCCGCGGTCAGGAGTTGGATGGTTGACCGCTATGACATTACCAAATTATACTATACGGTGTGTTCCGGCAGCTGTCCTTGAGAGCCAATAATTCTAGGCTAGCCTGAAAAACACCTTCTTATCAGGTGAGATAGTGTACAAAGGCTACCTATAACATAAAAAAAGCCCTTTATGTAAAATTTAAATTTTATGTATATTTGTACTTCTTAAAAATGTTATATTCAATTTAGTAATCGTTATGTATTCACTTATTACAGTACTTAATATAAATTATAGTTATCTCGTTTGCACTTGTCTTAAGAACAGAGATTCCACAACCTGCATTGCCATATATTATTTAAATGTGCTCAATGGATTGTTTTCTAGAAAAGTTCTTAATATTAGTTTAAACAAAGCATATTTTCAGGTTGTCAAGGTGTTTGGTAATATATTATACAGAAGTAATTAATTCAGTATACTCAAATAACGAGCTTGTTTTGATACTTTGGCTTATCTTTAGCTACGTTTTTTCGTATGACAATAATTGTATGATTTTTAATAATTCCTTTTCTTTGGCAGCATTCAAAGGCAGCATGATATAACTTAATTCTTCATGGGTGAAACCGCGTGCATAAGCTAGTAAATTATAAATATTATTTTTCATTCTTGCCTATTCGAGCACCTAATTAGTTAAAAATAATAAAAGGCTTCTGAAAGGCCAAAGACACCCAACACAAAAAGTCTATACTTATTGTCTATAAAAGGTATTGATTTTAAAAATAATACATTAGTTTTCTAGCAGTAATGTATGAGTAAATGGTAAGGTCTTTATTTGGCATTCTAGATCCTAAAGTTACATAGCTATATTTTGAAAAGTTTAAAGTTAAAACAATATTTTGGCAGAAAATGCTACCTAATAATAATGTATGCCTTAACTTTTTGCAATCCGCGGAGTGTATCGCTGATGACTTGTTATGCAGGTTTTCTTTTAACCTAAACCTCAGACAGGTCTTCCACAAAGCATGTTTTGAGACGTTTTGTGATCTTTGCTTATCTAGCTTCGTAATAGTTATAGTTACTACAAGTAAGCTAAAATACCTTCTGTCAAAACTGTAAGATAACCTTTGTCGAAGAAAAATAAATGCTTACTTATTATTTTTAAAAGTTAATTTTGACTGTATTCCCTTTTGTGCTTCACTGTACATCTCAAGCGAATCTCTTTGTAGTTTGTTACTGAAGCCCGTTCGTCGGACAGTAAAATACTTTCCATGACGCCGACTGAAGGCAACTTTACTGAAGTGGTCACTTTACCGTTTGTTACTTACCAATAACTGCTTATTATTATTATACTACTGAACCACTGCTTTAGCAAGAGGGTAATGTATTATTACCCTTAATGAGGGCATAGATAAATGATTATTTATCTATGATGAGGGTAATGTTTTCAAGGTGGTAGGGCATTTTGCGAATGCCCGCCTGGCTAGCTACCACCAAGTAGAAAATCTGTCACCAAGCACCTAAAGGTGTGTTTCGGCAGCAGTCCTTGTGAGCCAGTAATTCCAGGTTAGCCTAAACAACATCTTTGACCACAGCATCTCTTACCATCAGGTGAGATAGCGGTCAAAGGCTAAACTATCAGGCATAAAAAAAATTACATGTTTTTATTAAGTCACTTTCTTGTTTGTCTATGAGTCTGTCTTAAATTCGGGTAGAATCTTGCAAGTCAAATTTCGAGCACTTCTCTGATTTTCTTAAACTCGATGACAGTGCATTATTAATTCAGTTTTTTGTTTGTTTTTCTGTCTGTCGCGGTTGGAATCTTAATCATATTTAAAGCACTTCCCGATCAGTTTTAATTATATTTACTCGCATCAAATCGTGATATACTGAATATGTTCTGTAGTGGCACACCATATACATTTTGTTAAAGGTGTTGTCCAAACCATTAGCAAATAATTCCTTAAAACCGTCAAAAATTTATAATTACCTACTTATAAACATCACAAATATGTAAAGTGTGATATTACTGATGTCCTGAAAATTATTGTCAGTATTTCGCATTCAAAGTGATCGAGTCAAGTACAAAATAATAGTCAAACAAGAAGGCAAGAAAAAACAATAATTTGCCAGCCATATACCTAGGTAGGTAAGACAAGTCAGAGAACGAACGAGATCTTTATTCATTTTCGAAAAAAGAAGAATGGATTAACCGCGCAAAGCGGTAGAATGATTCAACGAAGATAAAAATACTTTCAAATTGAAACTATAGTTATTAGTATAATATAAGGTTGTTTAGTTAACAAACTAAACAACCTTAACTATAATGAAACAGAAGACCTATTATATCATGAAATTTAACTTCGGTGCGAATATTATTTTTAATTTTTAAATTGGACAATGCAGGTATACAGAACTTCATAAAACATTAATTAGTATTTCAACCTCTAACACACCCTAATCTACCTACACATACAATAACTCTCTCACATTTAATCACGATTACACACGCTTTTGTTCTGTTACAGTTAATATCAAATTACAGGCAATTATTTTGTTCCCCGACGAAAGAGACCTGGAACCTATCTTACGGGTCTAGAGCCTAGTTTAGGTTCCAGGTACTCCACCACTTATGTTTTATATATTGTATCTGCCTTTTACAACAAATAAAGAATTTTATTATTATTATTTTATTATTATAGTTTTGTTTTTTAACTTTCAACACTACTTATACTGTTTAAAAACTATTAACGGCAGCATAAAGTCCCAGTATAGTGTAGTCGACACAACTGTAGTATAACTTTGTTCGCCGATATGTCGTAATGTAACTCGACATAACGGGGCGGGACTACATAGAATTCACATTTGGAATTGGCGCCAATTTTGCTGTTCGACGTTTGAAAATTACTTTGAATTTGAAATAACGGGCGGTGCCAGAGTATTAGGCCTAATGGAAAATTTTCTTGAAATTTTGAAATATGATTTAGTTTCATGCGATGACGTCACAATTTCGGTGCAATGGAAGACTATTTTCCGAGTCAAATTACTTTTAATAGTAGGGTAGTGAGAAAATTTGTTGCTGCCCAAAGTGAGTGAGTGGCAATTAACTCGCATATGGCGTAGAATAAAGTTGTACTTATTTCTAATATATTCTAATGTTTACATTATATATAAATACTAATGGCTCCTAGAAGAGAACAACCTGAGAATCTGGGTAGATATACGAAAAAATTTCTGAATTGAAAAGGCAAACTTGAAAAGACTCTGTAAATAATAATATAAAGTATTACAGCATACTTCAGTTAATGTCATCGTTTTTGCATAAGATAAATATAAGCAGAGTCTTATTGCAATGCAACGGGGTAATACTGGCTCGCTGCCAACTGGTATTGAGTTGGAGCATTTGGACTGCCTGTCGGCCTTTAGGTTGCCTAAATTATTTCGATGTAGCAGCTGTAGTGTGGGATACATTTTGAAGAGTTCTGTTAATAAAGGCATACCAACAATAAAAAAAAAACACAGTTCTTATTTTTCGTTTGCAGGAAATTATCACTTTGCACGAGCATTTCTTACAAAAGTAACAAATGAGTTCAAGCAAAATAGCCGTTCTTTACCGATCAGCAAAGTTAAGCTACGTTCGCCGCGGTCAGGAGTTGGACGGGTGACCGCTAGTGACATTACTACTGAGCGCTTCCGAAATATCGGAGGGCACGTTAAGCCGTCGGTACCGGTTGTTTTCTTACGATGGCAGTCGTTACAGCAGTTGGTGGTAGGGCATTTTGCGAATGCCCGCCTGGCTAGCTACCACCCTCAAGTAGAAAGTCTGTCGCCAAGCACCTAATGGTGTGTTCCGGCAGCTGTCCTTGAGAGCCAGTAATTTTAGGCTAGCTTGAACATCTTCGACTGCATCATCACTTACCATCAGGTGAGATAGTGGTCAAAGATTAGGCTTAAAGCTATAAAAAAAATCTTTGTAAATTTGTAAGCAAGCATTCTTAAATTCAAACTTATCAAATTGATTGTCAAGTTCAATTCATAAAATACCTCAACACGTATACTTTATAGATCATAGATATGTTTATTAAGCTAAGATTACACGACAGATGTTGACATGTTTCGGTTTGTTTCGCCCTTTTTTCGGATATTTCGTCCCTTTCGGCGTTTTCGGGCGAACAAAGCGCATCGCTGTCATAATAAAGTAAACAATAAAGTTGGAAGATAATATATTCTAATGACACGTCAGAGACGCGATAAAATTCGTGAGCCCATTGTGACACCTCGGCTTAATTGGAATTTATGTTCGGGCCGGAACGCTTTGTATCGGGCGATCGTACGATAAGAACTCGATTTAGATGTTTAACTTCAGCTCCAAGTATTATTGTTTACAATGTACACTAATTATGCTAATATATTTATTTTTAATACAATGTCTATTTACATAATTGATATGTTTTTAATATGATATGTTATTATTACACCAATCATCATACATGTATATAGGTATTTTGAAAACACATATTATTTTTTACATTATTTGATAATAAATAAACTGAAGAGAGCTGAAGACCTAGCGAATATCTTCGTTGTTTAAAAAAAACAAGTTTTTTTCGAAAAGAATTATCGAACCTGCTTACTTTATGGCAATAGTTGTGAAAAGCAACTTGTAAAGCAGAACAATCGATAAGTCGGACATCCGAATAGACATACGAAATCATTTTTGCCGCAAATGAAACGGAGAGCCTTCACTCGCCCATCGGTCAAATACTATTAAAAAAAACATTTCTTGTCTGTATAATTGTCTATGAGTTGTTGTGTCATCAGTGTTTTGAACTCCAACTTACTGGTTTTTATACTGTTGATAGACTAGTCTTTGAACACTATCAAAAAAACTTAATGGTATCTAAGTTATGATGCGGTCGTGATGTTGTTCAGATTAAACTAGAATTTCTGGCTTTCAAGGTTATCCACCGGAATACAGGGTTAGGTCCTTGGTGACAGATTTTCTACTTGAGTGAGGTAAGCTATCCAGGCGAGGATCCGCAAAGTGCTCACCCCCATACCATCCTAAGACTACAATCGTGACTGATGGATTATCGTGACCTCCGAAGCACGGAAGCGCTCAGTAGTAAATGCTGCTAGCGGTCATCAATGACCGAAGCGAGCCGCTAGCAAATAGTAGTGTGAAATAAAATAAATAAACAAATACTTTTGGTAATGGATAGATTCAGGCGTTACTTTGCGCCTAATTTTCCTGTTATCTACGTGACGTCACAAACATCACGCAGCCTAACCGGAAGAATACCCGACTAGTTTCGCTTCTAAACGAAGCATCTTCAGGAGGTCTTGACTTACCGAGCGCACGATCGAGACATGTCTCGATCGTGCGCTCGGGTATTCTTCCGGTTAGGCTGCGTGATGTTTGTGACGTCACGTAGATAACAGGAAAATTAGGCGGAATTGTCACTAGATATATAATTTTATGCTTTTTTAAGTGTTTTATTTAAATATTATTTAATATTTTTTAGGATACTTTTAAAAGTATTTGTTATTATCAAATACTTTTGGTTAAATGTAATTATTTAAATAACTAGACACTTTCAGCGGTTCTTTATTCACAGTAATTTTTTGCACGTCAAGTACCTATTTGAAATAAATGTTTACAAGCCGAAAAGCATATCATTGTTTACTTAATTAATTAAAAAGTTGGTACAAAAAATATAATCCGTTGTTTTTTTTCTTACATAGAAACTTACACATTGCAAAATATGATGCCTGAGAATTTACAAAAACTTCTGAGTGTTTTTTTTTACACTACATAGAAAGTTCAACTTCGCCAAAAGTAAAATGAAACTTTTGTTTAAACATCTGTATAACTATAATTACAGCAAGCATATTTTTCTTCATAAAATGTGGCTTATTTAAACAAATAGTAGGGGTGAAATTTTCGATTGGAACTTTTTATTATGCACACAAATTTTGACTCGGTTTCGTTTCGGATAGCTTCCGAACGGTTTCCGGGGTAGATTGTAAATGCTTTATTTGTGTATACACCGCCTTATCTTAATTTCTTAATTAAAGCCCGGTGCACGTATAAAATTAACTTCAGTAATATAATTATTGAGTTGCTTTTAAGTAATTGTCTTAGAAACAATGGCTATCTTGATTTCTTAGAAATTAAGTTTAATTTCTGATAGTTATTCACTTCGTTATTTATTATAATGAGTATCAGTTATTAAGAAACTTATAGATTGGAAGGTTTTTTCATATAAATTAATTATTTATTAATGAAGGTCTAATATATTATAATTTTTATTTCAAATATATATGATGCATATGATGATCAAGCGCCCTTCAATACATTTTACGCAGATTTTTGTGCTAAATTATATTTAATCATAATATAATTTGTTTCTTTTTTTACAAGACTGCCTAAAAAAAGAGTGTTATGTTTTCAGGGTTCATGTAGGTTTGTACGTATGTATGGATGTTTGTGAGTTTCTTTATTCCACCATAACTTCTAAACGGCTTAACCGATTTTTATGTATGATATATCATTAGATTCGTCTTGATAGCGCAGGTGACACTAGGTACAAAAAAGTTAAACAAACTGGCGGATTTTAGACGTGATATTGTGAGAAAACATTTTTTTCCTCTTAAACCTATCGAGTGGGATACTAAAAATTATGGGCTTCTTAACAGATACTTCTGCAATAGGTGGTAAACCTTGGACAGTTTTCTCTGCATAGTCTACGTAAGACAAAAATATGGCAATATAGGAACCAGGACCATAAGCTGTAAATTAAACCATATAATGAAAATTAATATGATAAAAAAATCGCCCAAGTGCGAGTTGAATTCACGCACCGAGGGTTCCGTACAAACCAGTAGACATGTATATAATAATATCCATAAAAATATTAAACAATTTTTATTTATGTTTATTTTATTTTATTATACGATGTAACTAAAAATTCATGCTTTTCGCAATATTTCCTTTATATGTGCTATAAAACGTTGCTTTGTACCATATTTCAAGATTCGGAGTTCACGGGAAGTACCCTGTAGGGTTTGTCAAAAATTAGACTGTATCTTTTGATTTCGTTGGGTTAGATGTTTGATTTTTTCACAGCTCCAAGGGACAATAAACTGAAGTATTTGATATGAACTTCAGCTTGATACCTTCACGCGTTTCTGAGAAAAAGGGCCTTGACCGACAGAGCTGATCCTATAAGGGTTCCTTTATTTTCCCTTTGAGGTAAGGAACCCTAAAATACTTTTTTTTAATTATATAAAGTGAACCTGGTTAAAATAATACATAAGAAATAGATCACAGAGCATAGGTCGTATCTTGTCATACATGGGCAAAACGACAAGCAGATCAACAACGATGTAGTCATATCGCAGAATGAACCAAGTAAGAAACATAATAATATAAGAGATTCTACCTAGTCGAAACGTTTATTTGAAATTGCACTTAAATAAACAATTAGATACACTGTATTTTTAATACGCAGCGAGGAAATTAAATTATATACATACATGCATATACATAGCTTAAACATGTTGGTTGTATTTTAAGTCCTATTCTGAAATTGATTAAGAATGTTAATAAACAATCATTTGAGAAATAAAAACATTTATCAAATCAAATCAAATCATTTATTGCAAAATTATGTGGTTTTACATGCAGGTCCTAAATAAATACAACTTATAGGTATCACATAATTACCCTATTTGGGTATAGCAATGTTGGCCGCACGGTCTATTTATGATAATTAATATACTACATTATTGTTGAAGGAATTCGTCAAGAGAATAATTATTTTTCTATTAATAGGTTTTTTAGATTTTTTTCGTGCGTATATTCATTTTCTTCTTCTTTTAATCCTACTGGTAATTTATTAAATATTTTAATGGCCATTGAATTTGGGCTGGAACTGTGCATTTTTATTCTAGATTTCGTAATTACTAGATTGTGTTTAAATCTTGTTGGATACCTACGTGATATATCAGTTTCCTTTTGTAAAAAGTAGGGGTATTTTTTGACGAATTTACAAGTTTCAAATATGTATAGTTAAAATTTTGTACTTTATAAAAAATGGTTTATGAAAGTATGGTTTAGTAAAATTGGGGTTTTTGATATTGGCAAGGATACGGATGCATTTTTTTTTAAGTATAAAGAGATCTTCTTTCTTTGGACTATTTCCCCAGATTATAATTCCATATCTGAATCAGGAGTATGCGTATGCGAAGTACGCTGTTAAGGCTGTGTCAGCGTCAGTAGCTCGTTGCATTTCTCTCAGTGCATATACAAAACTTGATAATTTTGTTTAATTTTTTTTGATATGTGATTTCCAATTTAGGTACGAATCTAGTTCTAGGCCTAATAGTTGTTGCCGCGTCAATGGAGTCCAATCGATTATTATTATATACAAAATTAATGTCAAGGGCGCGCGGCTTTAAATATCATTCTGTCAAAATCAATACATTCGCACACTTATTACATTCCATTTTCAGTAGATTGTTTTTTAAATGAATATTTGTGGCTACTCCCACTTAACACTTAATAATTTTAATTTTATCCTTCACCATTCATACGTATCATACATAATATTTACAGTTCACAAAAATAACTAAAGTTCATGTATAACTATTATTTATAATTTTATATATTAATATTTACAAATACAACAAATTCTCGTATATTATAACATTACATATATCCATGCATAGTTAAGTTACCTATATTAATTAGTTAAGTTATATTAATATATTGTTCTTGAAGCCATATTATATCATAATAAATACTTGATGATAATTATAACGTGCCAAAGGCAAACAAGCATATTGGAACCGCGCACGGTATGGCGGCTGTGACGTACGACGGCCCGCACCGCGGTATCCAAACAATAACAAGTTTAGAGTCGCAGCCGATACCAGCGCGGCCGCCCGGGCAGCTCTCGCGCTAGTCGATGCCAAACGCTCATGCGACGCGGAGCCCACGCAGCTCAATTCAATTTCACTGGCTAAACCGCTTGTTTACCTTTCGCGTGCTTACCTAGTTCTATCCTTCTATCTACTAGCTTTTCATCTATCTTCTCTCGGTTCATCTCATTTCTGAACTATCTTTATGGTGACTTGTGTGAATCAATAAACTACAGTGAAGATTATAACGAAGTTTGTTTTTCATCATCATCACGCATCAACACACAAAAACAACCATAACTGGTGACCCCGTGGAGCACGTCAAGATGAGCAGCGACGAAAACGTGTATGCAGAACAAGGAAGCGCGGGAAGCAATATTCAAGGTACACAAAAAGCGCGCGTTTCCACTGTCGATGAACGTCATCCGTCATCGGAATTATATCGTGTTGGAGTTCGTATTCCACCGTTTTGGCCCGAGAAACCGAACATATGGTTTTCACAAATAGAAGCACAATTTAGTATGTCAAGAATTACGGATGATCTAACCAAATTCAATTATGTTTTATCACATTTGGAAAGGCAATATGCCATTGAGGTGGAAGACGTCATTATTTCGCCCCCAGAAACAGGGAAGTACGAGAAATTAAAGATCGAACTTATTAAGCGACTCTCTGTATCCAAGGAGAAGAAAGTTAAGCAGCTGTTACAGTCCGAAGAATTGGGAGACCGCAACCCATCACAATTCCTTCGACATCTTCAGCACTTGGCAGGACCCGCCGTTCCCGTGGATTTCGTGAGAACAATTTGGACAAGCCGGCTGCCGAACAACCTTCAGACTATCATAGCGTCTCAGGTCAGTCTACCACTAGTTGAACTCGCAGACCTAGCAGATCGAGTGCATGATATAGCACCTGCATCACCGCATGTTGCAGCAGCATCAAGTTCTAGTCACAACCCAACTTTGGACGTCATGGCACGACAAATAGCGGAACTCACTAAACAGGTCAGTGCGCTCACGGCTGAAGTTAACCGATCTCGTCCGCGCAACAGACAGACGTCACGTGGACGAAGCCGCACACCTTCAACGAGATCTCAGTCAAATTATAGGAAGTTCCCCCAATGTTGGTACCACCATAAATTTGGCAACCAAGCGAAGAAGTGCATCCGTCCTTGCGACTACCAATCGGGAAACGAGATGGGCAGTCGATAATGGCGACTGAAGATTGCCCCACCACTACTGGTCGCCTGTTTGTAACGGACCGCCGATCGAAAGTTGAATTTTTGGTCGACACAGGAAGCGATTTATGCGTTTACCCCCGATCAGCGCTCCGAGAGCAACGTGCGAGAGTGGACTATCAACTTTGTGCAACTAATGGATCTACAATCAATACTTACGGATACATCGACCTAAATCTTAACCTAGGCCTACGTAGAGACTTTTCATGGCGTTTTATCATAGCTGATGTAACGAAAGCAATCATAGGTGTAGATTTTTTGTCTTATTTCAATTTAATCGTAGATATTCGCAATAAGCGCCTGATAGACGGAACAACTAAATTGTCTTCTGTAGCTTCTATTGCTGTTAGTGATAGCCTTATTTCAAGTGTTAAGGTCATGACTGGTGATAGCAAGTACCATAAGCTTCTTTCTGAATTTAGTGAAATCACTCGACCATCAGGTACATTACGCACTCCTAAGCATACAACTGTCCACCATATTCGTACCACTCCAGGCCCTCCAGTGTCTTGTTCACCTCGCAGACTTGCTCCAGATAAACTCAAAATTGCTAAGTCTGAGTTTGAGGCAATGTTAGCTAACGGAATCGCGCGACCATCAGAGTCGTCTTGGTCGTCACCCCTGCACCTAGCCCCCAAAAAGGATAACGGATGGCGCCCTTGCGGTGACTACCGACTACTCAACGCGAGGACGATTCCTGATAGGTATCCTATTAGGCATATCCAAGACTTCGCTCACGCTCTATCTGGTTGTAGAGTATTCTCTACAATTGACCTCGTGAAAGCCTACAATCAGATCCCCACTTTTGAGCCGGATATACCTAAAAGCGCGATCACTACTCCATTTGGACTTTACGAATTTCCTTTTATGAATTTTGGTTTGCGCAACGCGGGCCAGACTTTTCAAAGGTTTGTCGATGAAATGACGCGTGGCTTTGACTTCTGCTACCCCTATTTAGATGACTTTTTAGTTTACTCAAAATCAGAGCAAGACCACGAATCCCACCTTCGCCAGCTATTCACCAAGATGAAGGAATATGGCATGCTCATAAACACTGCAAAGTGCATCTTTGGGGCAGCAGAAGTTCAATTTCTCGGTTACCATATTTCTCAATACGGAACTAAACCTTTGGAAAGTAAGGTGCAGGCAATAAAGGAATTTCCAGTGCCAAAAACCGCCAGGCAACTGCGACGATTTTTGGGCATGGTGAATTTTTACAGAAGGTTTATACCTCACGGTGCCCAAATTCAAGCCCCTTTAAATGCTTTACTGACTGGTTCCGTCAAAGCTTCGCAATCAATTGACATAAACGGAGATTCGTTAAAGGCTTTCGAAGAGTGTAAGGAAAGCCTCTGCGATGCAGCATTGCTGGCACATCCTGACTCTGGATGTAAATTAGGTTTAGTCACTGACGCGTCCGATGAAGCTATTGGTAGTGTCTTGCAGCAGCTGAAAGATGATCAGTGGCAACCGCTAGCCTTTTTCTCTCGTAAACTGAGCCCATCACAACGTAAATACTCACCGTACGATAGGGAGCTCTTGGCAATTTACGAGAGCATAAAGTATTTTAGACATTGGCTAGAAGCTACACACTTCACGATTTATACCGACCAAAAACCTTTGATTTACGCCTTTCACGAGCGAAAGACAAACTGTTCACCAAGACAATATAGGCATTTGGATTTTATATCGCAGTTTTCAACTGATATCCAATACATTGCCGGTAAAGATAATGTGGTGGCAGACACGCTGTCGAGGGTGGAAGAACTTCAAAGGCCTGTAGATCTTGAAGTGTTAGCTAAAGCCCAAGAATCAGACCCTGAACTAGCTCTCTACCAAGGGGAAAGCAAGGATACATCTCTGCGCATTAAAGAAGTATATATACCTGGGAGTCGCTTAAAACTGTACTGCGACGTCAGCACAACGATCCCCAGGCCATTTGTACCCAAAACTCTGCGCAAAAAGATCTTTGACTGCTTACACTCCTTGAGTCACCCTGGTGCTAATGCCAGCGCAAAGCTAGTAGCTGAACGCTACGCTTGGCCACAGATGAGGAAAGATTGCCGAGAGTGGTCTAGAACGTGTTTATCTTGCCAGCGCTCAAAAGTAAATCGACATGTCTCGTCCCCTTTGGGTTCCCTCGATTTACCTACAGCGCGATTTAAATATGTCCACTTAGATCTAATCGGTCCCCTCCCTCCGTCCGGCGATTTAAGATATTGTCTGACAGCCATCGATCGCTTTACGCGATGGACTGAAGTTGTCCCAATTCGTGATATAACGGCGGAGACTGTTGCCAAAGCTTTCTTGTCTGGATGGGTGGCACGGTTCGGATGCCCTACCGATATCGTCACTGACCGCGGTAGGCAGTTTGAATCTGCCCTATTTCAACACCTATCCAAGACTATACGCTTTAGACACCGGAAAACTACAGCGTACCACCCACAATGTAACGGGCTTATCGAACGTTTTCACCGACAATTAAAGGCGGCAATTATGTGCCATGCTGATACCAGCTGGGCAGAATCCTTGCCTTTTATACTACTTGGCATAAGAAGCTCATTCAAAGAAGATTTACAATCTTCTTCGGCCGAGTTAGTATACGGCGAGCCGCTGCGTCTGCCGGGAGAATTTTTCGATAGCAGTAAAGATGACAAATGCACGACTGATATAACTGACTTTTCAGCACGTATCAGATCATTTGCCAACAACCTAAAACCCGTACCTACATCGTGCCACGCAAAGAATAAATTGTTTATATATAAAGATCTTACTTCTTGCTCTCACGTATTTTTACGAGAAGATGCCCTAAGAAGTGCGCTGCAACCAGCATATAATGGTCCATATGAAGTGGTGGAACGACATGCTAAAGTTTATAAACTTCGAATCAAGGGCAAAGTCGTGTCAGTATCGGTAGACCGATTAAAACCAGCTTACATACTGACCGACAGTAAGCATGCTGAAGAGCAAATTTTAACAAAACAAACCCCACCACCTACTCCAAATACACCTCCCACAGAGATCAGAACCACGAGATCTGGGCGGAAAGTTCGATTTCCAAATTTGTATCGCCCCTAGCCAGGTCTCTGGGGGGGAGTGATGTGGCTACTCCCACTTAACACTTAATAATTTTAATTTTATCCTTCACCATTCATACGTATCATACATAATATTTACAGTTCACAAAAATAACTAAAGTTCATGTATAACTATTATTTATAATTTTATATATTAATATTTACAAATACAACAAATTCTCGTATATTATAACATTACATATATCCATGCATAGTTAAGTTACCTATATTAATTAGTTAAGTTATATTAATATATTGTTCTTGAAGCCATATTATATCATAATAAATACTTGATGATAATTATAACGTGCCAAAGGCAAACAAGCATATTGGAACCGCGCACGGTATGGCGGCTGTGACGTACGACGGCCCGCACCGCGGTATCCAAACAATAACAAGTTTAGAGTCGCAGCCGATACCAGCGCGGCCGCCCGGGCAGCTCTCGCGCTAGTCGATGCCAAACGCTCATGCGACGCGGAGCCCACGCAGTTCAATTCAATTTCACTGGCTAAACCGCTTGTTTACCTTTCGCGTGCTTACCTAGTTCTATCCTTCTATCTACTAGCTTTTCATCTATCTTCTCTCGGTTCATCTCATTTCTGAACTATCTTTATGGTGACTTGTGTGAATCAATAAACTACAGTGAAGATTATAACGAAGTTTGTTTTTCATCATCATCACGCATCAACACACAACAACAACCATATATTCATAAACATTTAGAGAACTTTAACATTAAGTTTTTAAATAACTTCAAAAGTTTTCCCGATTTCATTATAGCGTTGATGTATACAGTATCAGCCGGATCGTCCATTCTTGAAAACAGCCTCCCCGATTATGGGGGGTCTGCCATAATCCCCATGCTTGGCAGGTGACTTGGGGATCGCAGTTTGTAATATCAATTCTCTCAGAAGCTGCTGCCCACCTTCTAGTGTGTTACCCTTAGTAGCCCCTTACGATACAAAGGGTAGAGATAGGAGTGTTGCATTCTAGCCCTGCACCCCACGAGCAGTTGATGTATACCTATATATATATAAAGAAAAACCTAATTTTGTAAGATTAACAATATCCAATCTTTGTGTTGATAGAGGCAACTTTCACGATTTAATTTAACAAGGTAAAAACTAAAAATTAATGATTTTGACTTTAGCTTGACTGTGGCTTCGATTTATGCCACATAGTTTGCTACGATACAAAAATATTACAAGTGGAACAAATTCAGATTTTAATCGATGCTGGCACGCCGTTGTTGTGTGCCGCTTAAATAAATATTGTGAGAGGTGTAAGGGCTCTTTTCCTTTCAAGTGTATTATCGCCCACGCGCGGATCCGGTCCGCATGCGGGTGATAGCACACTCCTGGCCACACGAAGGACAAAGATTTGCGCTGCAGTGTTCTGCGTGTCGCTAATACGCGTTCCGCGCGCGTACCGCCCGCGAGATAGAAAAAAACCGTTCATTTGCCGTGGTACCATTAGACAGTTCCTTTGATGGTACCACGGCAAATTAATTTTACCGTGGTACCAATAATGACACAATGGTACCACGAAAATACTGCTTTCTATTAACCGTGGTACCATTGAATTGTTGGGCTTAAAATGCCCTTGGTCTTCAACGGATGAAAGAACACTAAATCAAATTTTTATGTTAATATTTTTTATAACGTTAGATGTAGATGTGAGTGCATTAAAATGTGACAGATATCAAAGTGCTGTCATAAAGCTCAATTACATATTTTGGTTAAGTTTTCTAAAAAAATGTCTAGGAAATAGGTTTCAGATGTGACAGCTGAACATGTATGAAATCATAGAATGCCAGCAGCCCGCGTGCGAGCAAGATTCGCACGGGTGGATATTCGCGTGACAGTTTTACTCTATTGTTTAATACCAGTATCGAGACTTTTGTCGTAGCTTTCTTCACTTCACCATAGAATCCCTGCGGACTAAGTCCCAGACAGCTTTGAAAGAGCCCGATATTTTGTTATTTAGCACCCGTAGACAGTTCTAGAAGACGGCAATTCCATGTGACTCCGTTAAATTTGCATACGCTGAGTGGATATTTCCCCAGTGAGGTGGCATATCGCTCGATCTACGGAATAGCCGCCCGCCCGCGCCGACAGGGCGTATCCAAATCGAAAATCAACTCTTTTTATTCACACACCGCTATAGGTGGTCATATTCTGGAAAAAAGTCATGCTAAGTTTTACTCAAACTTTCACAATCAACTTTTACTTTCTTTTTTTTACTTTTTTTCAACTTTCACACTGAAGTTATTATTAGAACCGAGATATTTACCGTGTTTTCGATTGTTATTGAGCTCTCGATATTTCGGCACTGCACTGTTGCAAGTTCCATGATCACGAGTACACTGAAGTAAGAAGAAGTAAGAGCAGACGAACGGGTCTACCCCAGTGATTTGAAATATATAGGTATATATACCTACAAAAATAATGACAATAATATAGTATGTGTATTATGTATTCTATCCTATATTGTAGTGTTTTAGTTAGTTGTTATAAGGCTATGATGGGACTGGCATATACTTAATGTTTAAAAGTCCCGAAATAAAATGAGAATAAAAAAAAAAAAAAAAAAATATATAGATTAGTTATATCCGAACACCACTGCTCTAAAAGCTTACTAGAATTTACCTATAAACATACCTACGCACATGTATATGCAGTTTGTAATGACAAGGAAAGAACGTTCAAATATTATGCGTTAGAAAGAAATAAATAAGCAATTCGTGTTACCACCGAACCACCACGAGACGTTCCGATCACCATTATGCTGCGATCTCTTTCACTCTCTCACACCAAACGATACACATATCTCGCTCATCCATTTCATTGAGTTTAGTTCCTAAGATAAAACAAAATGACGATATTTCCTATTTTATCAATAAAAGCAATAATTACGCGTGAAATGAAACAGTTTTCTTATATCTCACAGTGCCTGTATGGTGCAGAGTCTAAAGACACAAGAAAGGCATATTGTCCACAGATTATTCCTAAAAAACACGATTAGCGGCGATGTATTCACTGGACGCTTGGAAGTGCAAGACTGGTAGCCTGAATTCGTCTAGTAAATATGGAGGCCATACAACACATCTACAGGTAAAAAAATCTTAGGTCTACCCTCTTTCTAGAAGGTACGCCACGGCGATGCTATTATTGTCACTATCACTCAGACCACAAAACTAACGATATCAGTTCGTGAACTATTTGTCACTAAGAAGTTGCACTCCGGCAAACGGACTAATGCTCCTATATAGTAACGTTCACACAATTCATCTATCTTTTGTTAGGTTATCCGCTCTTCTAAGATCCATTTTTTTTCTCGAGGCTGACATAATCAAGTATGATAAAACCCTCTTGAATAAATAAAGATTTAAAAAAAAAGATCCATTTACGACGTTATGATCAGGGAGAGATCAATATTAAACAAGGTTGATTTTGAAGCAGTGATGGCTCAGTGGCATTGGCTATGGACTGCCGCGCAGCAGGACCATGGTTCGAATCCCGATCACGATCGATGTCTCAAGGTGACGAGCGCAGTGCAAGTCGTGACTTGTGACGAAATGCATCTGTTATCGGCATAGGTTAGTCAGCTTAACATCAGGTGGGCATCGAGTATCTTACGTCAAAATTACATAAAAAAAGGATTTTTTCTGTTTAATATTGTGTAAAAATTTGATTTATGAAGCAATGATAGCCTAGCGGTAAGATCTAAGGACTGCCGTGCTGCAGGTCTATGGTTCAAACGCCACCGCTGGCTTGAGCTTCTCCGCGTGGTGGAAGGGCATTTTGTGACTGCTCGCTTGGCTAGCTACCACCCCCAAGTAGACATCTGCTGCCAAATAACGAACCATGTGTTCGTACAGCAGTCCTTGAGAACTCTAAGCATACTTGAGAGTTGTCTCAAAACTTGTGACAAAATGCATTACTGTTATTTGCAGATTTTACCGCCTAACATCAGGTGGACTTGGGGCGTGGTCCTTCACAATCCCTTAAAAAACTGTATTTTAAAAGTTAAAAGTCCTAGTTTTGTAAGGTACTCACTTTCCTGCCAATAACAGAAAAATTAATTTTGCTGTTTTTTTTATGTTATTGTGATGGAACAAGCCCAAGGCCCACCGTTAAGCGGACTAACCTCTGCCTATAACAAATGCATTTCATCACAAGTCACAAATTGCACTGCGCCCGTCACCTTGACACATAGTTGTTAAGTCTCATGCGCCTGTAATGTAACTGGCTCTCAAGGACTGCTGCCGGAACACACCGTTAGGTGCTTGGCGACAGATTTTCGAGTTTATGAACACCAAAACCGTTATTTTCGTACTGGAGCGGTAAAAATTTATCTGTATATCATATATCTACAAATACCTCGATGATCTCATCATTTCAAATAAATATTCATATTGATGATGGCATTTACAATATTAGGTAATTAACACAATTGCTCCTGTACGCAGGAACACAAACAATAGACTAACAATAAAAATGAAAAGAGAGTGCAAAGTTGCTTTTTAAGGCGCTCCTGGCCAGAAAACGCCATACAAGAATTAACTTTTCTCAAAGAAAAAACTCGGTTATTAAACTAAAAAAAATATATGTTATTTTTAAGCATATTCTTGAGTTAATTCATAAATCTGATACACATAATAAATAACTTCACTCGATAGAAAAAAATCCTAAAGTTACCTCTATTTCGAATTTAAAAACGATTTTTGTCTCCCTTTTTACCAATCTTTAATTTTAATTTATTTTTTAATGCATTACTAATCAATAAAAGAAATTAAATCATAAATAAAAATGTTAAAAAGTTATCATGTTAATTTTATATGATTTTTTATCATGAATTCATGGTATCAGAGCTCGCTCACTTGACCGCCAGTGCGCTCGCAGAGCTCGTCGACGTAGGACCTGTGTCAATTTTTGCGACCTACGCAGCGCCACACAGAAAAAGATCAAAATGAATATCAAACACAACAAAATAAAATATGCTCAGGGCTAACTTTTAGAAAATCGACTCGTTACGCTTATCTTGATGACTTCCTGATTGACGGTGAATGACAATAGATTTCGTAAGTAGTGAAAGTTAGTATGGTGAAAGTTATAGTATGTGTGTTAATATTAGGAAAATGGTGTTTTTTTTACAAATAAATGGAACCGAGTTCAACATTGAAATCTTTGAAATAATTTGTCGAACTCGATACCGTGATGGTTCCAAAGAACCTATTATCACAATATTGTGCGCATGGTAACAACTTCAACAAGTTATTTTGGACTTTTAGGTGTAGAAGTCGGTTCCATTTTTTGGTATTATTTTAATGTTTAATTTTTTTTTTAATTAATCTAGCTGAATGCCTATTATTTCGTACCCAGTGTCTAAGACAATGAAGTTAATAATCAAAGCCCAGTGTATAGGTACACACTGGGCTTTAATTATTTACTTCATTACTATTATATAATCAAAACTATGCTAGGTATATTATTTTCATTATAGATTTACTCCACCCTTGTCTAGCTTTGATATGATAAAAATAATATAAATAATAAATTAGAAAGTTAGTATGTGTGTTATTAACCGATTAAAAAAAAATACCTAAAAATTAAACCGACTTCAACACCCAAAAGTATAAAATTGTTACGATTTTGTGTACAGACAGGGTTATGAAATAAAAAATTAAAAAAATTAAGGGGAGAGAGGACGGAGGGTTCCACTCTCCAGGTGAGGAAGAGAAGCCTCCAGACACCTAACTACACTACCTACCTACTTTAGGATGTCGACAGATACACCAATAAAAACAATATTGAAGCGTTTAACAATTTTTTAAATATATTTATTTAAAATTAAAATTTTCACCAAAACTCATTTAAAAAAGGAATAGATACATCTAGAACACTTTCCTTAATTAGGTCGGGTTATCCGTTAGTACCAGGTACAAAGAGTAACTTAGAACATGGAAATTTGATAGCAATCACTGGTACTAGCGAACAACAATTTACTTAAGTTATTATGTCTTAGGTTTAACTACTTAATTTACAATTTCTGTGTGCCAGCAACGTAGATCCACAAAATTTAAGTTTATTAGGAAGATATTATTCTATAGTTTAGTATATAAGTGTAGGTAAAAAAAAATATAAACCAGCTTGCTCAGAAAATTCTAAATAGATCTCAGGGTAAGGTCGTGAGTCGCAAAGGGTGAAAGATGAATTCCGCAAAGTAAAAAAAGAAGAAAAGGGCGCCACCCGGTTATAGGAGACCGGGAAATTCATAAATACCGGAGCACCGTGGAGAATCACAGCCTTGGACTGAAGACTCAGTTAAGGCGAGCAGTCCGGGATGTCAGGCAGAGCGCTGACCACAGGTACTGCTCTGGCTGTCTACCGGAGTTGGGGCTATGGTAGACGTGGGTATGGTTGGGTATTTTACCAGCCCTAACCAAGAACTCCTGTAAAACGCAAGGGTGCGCGTGTCACAATTTACACTATCTCAGGTTGAAAATAGACTTTGCCTGAAGGGCACATAAAGGGTAGAGGGTAGACACATCTAGGTATTAAAGAAGGGGAACTGGTGGAGTTAGCAGGGGTGGCTCGGCCACGTGGTAGACACTCGGGCGCAGCCCGCCTCACTTCACAAGGAAAAATACACGTGATTTTACCCAGAACAACGGCGCTTTACATGTTCAATCGAAATATTTGACGCGTGCGCACTAGAGAAGGCGTAGTCGAAATAGCGGCGTGTCGAAAGGTGCCACGCGGTTAAAAAAAAAAACGCAGTCTCACGCGGTACATTTACAAACGAAGCACTGAAATTTTACCCGGCTTTATAACCTACAATTTCGCATAAAATCACTACCAAAATTATCAAACACTTTAACTAACCTTTATTTTTGGGGAGGTTCGAAGGCTTTCGGAGGACGCCACGTGGATGCGTCACGAGTCCAGGAACGAAGTCGCCTCCTTGTATTAGGTTAAATTGTTTCTTTTTCTCAGCCTGCAATGAACAATGGTGTGTTACTTCCGTCTTCACATAAAGAACGCGATGTATGCTCTCATCGGAGTTGGTTGCTTACCGGTAGGTCTATTATATCCCCTGGAAGGCGGACGTCGAAAGGAGCACTGCCTGGCTTCGTTTTGCAGCCCTGAAAGATCAAATGAATTTTCAAGAATTGCTATTACGTGCCACTAGGGCAGACAGACGCCTCATGATTCCTTTCTTACCTCGCTTCAGGCAGTGCGTCGATTGGGGGCTGCTTAAAGTTCCAAGCGGAAAAAGAAGTGTAACGGGCCTTTGCAGGCCTATTTATAAGTTTCGGGATCTCTCGAACCTTCCATCAGAGGGGAGGCAAAAAAAACAGATAATATTCCTTTCAATCACAAGAAAACGGATTAATACTCTGTGCAAGGGGTGCGTTCAGAACCTCACTTGATGGAACAAACAAATCGTTCCGACCCTCACAAAAAAAACCGTAACAAAATAACTTGTTGAAGTCGGTACCATGATAGTTCCAAAGTACCTATTGTCACAATATTGTGCGTATGGTACCGAGTTCGACGAGTTATTTCGTACTTTTGGGTGTTGAAGTTGGTTCCATTTTTTGGTAAAAAAAAAATTTAATCTTTTTAGTGACCCTTGGTACTCACGGGATCGATTGTGATTCATTATCAACGACTATATTATCATGATAGGTCAATATGTTTCAGTTATTGGTGTGTAACTCAAAAACGACTTGACCGATTTTGATAAAATTTAAATGAGACTAGACGACAAGCATCAGCTTTCAAAAAAACATATTTTTTGAAATCGGTTCACCCAGTCAAGAGTTACGGAGGTAACAAACGTAAAAAGAAACAGACGAATCGAGAACCTCCTCCTTTCTTGGAAGTTGGTTAAAAAGGGGGAGGTTCTCAATTTGTCCGTTTTTTATGTTTGTTACCTCAGAACTTTTTACTGGTGAACTGATTTGATGATTTATTTTATTTGAATGTTGATGCTTGTCGTGTGATCCCATTTAAATTTCATCAAGATCGATCAAGCCGTTTTTTGAGGTACACTCCAATAACTGAAATGTTTTTCTTATCTTGATGATATAGTCATTGCCAATGAATGACAATCGGTCCCGCAAGTAGCAAGGGACACTAAAACATGTGAAGATTTTTTTTTACCGAACCTACTTCAACACCCAAAAGTGTGAAATAACTTGTCGAAGTCGGGAACATGCGCACAATATTGTGATAATAGGTACTTTTGAACTATCACAGTACCGACTTCAACAAGTTATTTCGCACTTTTGAGTGTTGAAGTCAAGCCCATTTTTCGGTAAAAAAAAATTTTGTGCGACATTACATGAGTATTGAATTTGTTAGTAAATTTGAGTAGTCTTTTTTTATGATTATAGAAATAATAAGTGACATTAAGCGATTTTTTAAACTGGATGGATATAAATTAAATTATAAGTAAAAACATAAATCTGGCTGTATGGAAACTCATGTCACGTCACGACCATGGTACGCGATGTCACACCCGTGATGTGAACAAGTTTTTTTGATAACTTTCTAGGTTCAATAAGCTTGCTAAAGTGCAATGAAATTATTGTTTTTATATCTAGTTTTAGCCGAATGTCTAGTATTTCGTACCCAGGGTCTAAGATAATGAAGTAAATAATCAAATCTGTACTATATTATTTTAGTATAGATTTACTCCACCCTTGTTTATTATATGATAATAATAATATATATTATAAATTTGAAAACAAGTATGTGTGTTAGCTTCTTAACCGACTTCAAAAAAGGAGAAGGTTTTGAATTCGTCTATTTTTTAAAATGTTTGTTACCTCAGAACTTTTACTGATAAACCGATTTTCTATGTTTTTTTTTTTTTGAATGTTTGTGGTGTGGTCCCATTTAAATTTCATCAAAATCGGTCACGCCGTTTTTGAGTTACACTCCAATAACTGAAAGGTATTTTCCTATCTTGATTTTAAATTTAAATTGTTATCACTATTGTTAGGTCCAATGCCAAAAAATATGAGTTTAATTTATTCTGTTGTATTTCTTTATATTTGTTATCTGGGTAATCCTCAACTCAACTGTAATAAAATATATATTTAGATTTTTTTTATGTATAATCATTATCACACATAAAAACCCTTTACATTTTTGCAAGCTCATTGAACCTAGGAAAATATTAAAATACTAGTTCAAAGTCTCAGAAGTGATATTGAGCAACATAGTCGTGACGTGACATGAGTTTCCATACAGCCGGATTTACGTTTTTTACCCATAATTCAATTTATATCCATCCAGTATTAAAAATCACTTAATGTTACATATTATTTCTATAATAATAAAAAAATACTACACAAATTTATTAACAAATCCAATACTTATGCAATGTCTCAATATAAAAAAAATGTTTACCGAAAAATTAAACCGACATCAACACTCAAAAGTGTGAAATAACTTGTTGAAGTCGGTACTATAATAGTTCAAAAGTACCTAGTATAACAATATTTTGCGCTTGGAACCGACTTCGACAAGTTATTTCACACTTTTGAGTGTTGAAGTTGGTTCCATTTTTTGGTTTACATTTATTAAAAATTTTTTCAGTGATTCTTGCTACTTACTGGATCGATTATCATTCACTGTCAAAGACTATATCATCAAAATAGGAAAATATTTTTTAGTTATTGGAGTGTACAACTGATTTTAAAGAAATTGATACTCTTCGTTCGAATTCATTTAGAAATCAAACGACAAGTAAGCTTTTAAATAAAAAAAATATTATAGAAATCGGTTCACCTTGTCAAAAGTTCTGAGGTAACACACATAATAAAAAGACGAATTGCGAACCCCCTACTTTTTGAAATCGGTTAATAAGCTTTGCTATTATGAACTGAATTTATTAGAAATTTGTTAAAAACCTTACCTTACAATTTTTATAAACTATTTTTTATATAGTAACTTAAAATTAATTTATCAATTTTTAATTCCAAATAACATTTTGATTTATTATAGTGCGCGTATAGACTCATTATATCTAAATATAGTATCTGTTGCCCTGTTTTATGACTTTTTTTTTTATTTTTACGGCATATGGTTCTACTGTATCTTCAATAATAGACACTATCTGGCAAATTTTATTTTTATTTCTGGCCAATTTCGCTAGAAGGCACATATCTGCCTGAAGAAGGTTGCCTTGATGAGCGATGATTATGAAGTAAGAATTTGTACTCATTGACTTTGAATTGAGCACTCTGTAAAGGACAGCTTTATGAAATTTATTACAATGGGGCTCCTGTCACAACCAAGACAATTGATACATATTTTTAGTTTCAAAAATGCTCTCTATAAGCGCTCAACTTAACACGTATCGTTTTGGATAATATCTTTTTTATAAAACTTGCAAAACAGTACATTAGAATGAGCTAAAATGATATCCAAAAATATTGTGGAATTTGGTTTATTTTAAACGCACGACATAATTCTTTGAGATATGTTATTTTGTTGAATACATGGTCTGAAAATAATAATTTAAAGAAACTTAACTAAAACTAAACGATTCTGTCTCGACCATGGGCCTTAGGCCATGAAAACCACGGTTGTGACGTCCATGGACGTGAAATGTTCGCATCATGCTATAACCACAAAGATTAAACAAAAATAGCCATCTTAAAACAATCACTAGATTCATTGTTATTAAACACACCATATTAATATTAATCTGCGTAGACATATTCATAAATACATATTTTAAGAGTCACGGTCTTGACAGCATAAGGGTACTCGTTTTACAAAATAACTAATATATAACTTATTCTTACGAAGCTATATCACTCGACGCCATTAGTTAATAGGACAACTGTGACAGACAGACTTGTTACTGAGTTCTGGGAATCTCACATGACATGGTTGTGACATTTAATGTTTTCTTTTGATGAAGTTTATATATATATATATATATATATTTGAAATATAATAATATTACCAAATTACCATTTGTGAATAGGTGCATTAAACGGCTTTCTCTATACTAAAAATATAATAGAACCTTAATATATTAATTTAATGTAGTTCTCACAAATAAAAATGTTTTTCTTAAGAATGACAATTTACCCATCTAAAATAACCGTAGGTACACAATGACCCTAACATCCTGTATAGATATATAAACACTACTGTACTGACCGAACCCCTACAGGACCCGATTATTTTTCCGGCGTATGTACCAATACACGACAAAAGTTAATTCCATTCTAAAATGTCATAGGTACTGACGTGATCTCCGTACGTAGGTAGGACTGTACTGTACCTTACCTGGAAAGCTAAAAGCGTGCGCGCGGCGCATCGCACACAACTTTGTGTCGCGTAAATGAATACGTCGCGCTCGAATAAAATACCTAAAGTCCGTGGAAAGCCTCGCCTTAACCGCGTGCTCAATTATGATGACCGAGCAAGCGAAGGATTCTAAAGTTAGAATACTGAGCGTTAGCGAGGGAATCGAAAGAGAACTAGGTGAAAAATGTTCGCACTCGAGTGCAACACGTAACTTTTCATCCCATCTCAGCGTGGAAATGACTAGATGCAAAAAAAAAAAAATTTTTTTTCAAACCTAAGTTTTGACTATATGAAGTGAAAAGACAATGGCGCGCGTAAAGCACATTAAAAAAAGTACACCAAGAAGGTTCCGAGTCTGAGTGTTTAACAAATGAAATAAGGTTGTATGATAAATTTGGCACCATGGAGGTAGAAGTAAATAGGTTTATTGAAATTTTGAATTCATAAAGTTAGTGCACACGATGTTCTATATTCAACTTACTTTATCCTTTAGCGGATAAAAAACGGCTTTTGCACTCAGATATCGAAGAGCAAAATTACTCTTTCCGAGATGGGGGGTTTGAAAAAATAATTAGTTAACATTTTTTTGTAGTCAGGTCATTAAAGTGTGAGCTGTGTTTGAATCAGCATGGTTTGGACAACAACAAATTATTTTGATATAGGTACTTATCAAAATAATTTATAATTATTACATATTATATCAATGTCAGAATTCGTTTTTTTATATATTTATTTGGGTAATACGATGATCGTCCAGTCCCTAAAATAAGTTAAAGGAGTATTTAATACTCGTATATATTGCATTTACTCTATCCGTTAACAACCAATTTCCGTTCCATTTTTCGGAATTCCAGAATAAGATCATCACGCCACGAGTAGACTCGTTTCGTTTAAACGATTTTTGCATAGTAAACGTAGGCATATAACATTTTATTGCAAAGGGAGTGTTTTCTATTGAATTGGATTCCCGTCCAATTGCACTGTTCACTTTGACAAAGGAACGTTTTTGTAATAGAAAGGCATTGCTTTTTGCATTTGAAAATGAAGTGATAAGTATTGTTCGATTGAATTTGCTTGATTTTATTAGAAATCTGATTGATTAAGACTGAAGAGAGTATTTTTTTTTATGCTTCATAGGTTAGCCTTTGACCACTATCTCACCTGATGGTAAGTGATGATGTGGTCGAAGATGTTGTTCAAGCTAACCTAGAATTACTGGCTCTCAAGGACAGCTGCCGGAACACACCGTTAGGTGCTTGGCGACAGGTTTTCCAGTTGAGGGTGGTGGCTAGCCAGGCGGGCATTCGCAAAATGCCCTACCACCATGCTATAACGACTGCCATCCTAAGACAACAACCGGGACCGACGGCTTAACGTGCCCTCCGAAGCACGGAAGCGCTCAGTAGTAGGTAATGTCACCAGCGGTCACCCATCCTTGTCATGACCGAGGCGGACGTTGCTTAACTGTTTGCTGATCGGTTCAGAATGGCTAGCACACTCCACTATGAGCGCTTCAAAAATATTACGTCCTCAAAGGCCGGCGCCACATCCGCGAGACCTCTAGTGTTGCGTGGATGTTCGTGGGCAACGCTGATCACTTCTGAGGCACTTGCTCATTTGCTCTCCTATGCCATATGTAAAAAAGTACTTATTCGATCAGATATCTAAAAACCTAATTATATCTTTAAAAATCGGCCAAGTGCGAGTCGGACTCGCGCACTAAGGGTTCCGTACGATTCCTATACAACATTAGACTTCATATATTAACCTTTTTTTAATCTAACGTGCCCGAGTCCGACTTGCACTTGGCCAACTTTTTGTATTTGTTGTTATAGCGGCAACAGAAATACATCATCTGTGAAAATTTCAACTGTCTAGCTATCACCATTCTTGAGTTACAGCCTGGTGACAGACGGACGGCCGGACAGCTAAGTCTCAGTAATAGGGTTCCGTTTTTATCCTTTGGGTACGGAACCCTAATAGTAAAAATCATTAATGTAAAAAACCCAGAAGGTGGGCAGCAGCACCTTTTAAAGAAATGCTATTTTAAACTACGACCCCGAAGGCGCCTCGAATCCCATTGTGACCAACCCCGCGTTGTGATTATGGCAAATTCTCTTTGATGGGGGAGGCTGTGCTCAGCAGTAGACTACTAGGCTCATACCTACAGTGCTTATAATTTAACTTTTATTAAAATTAAAAATATATATAATCCGATATACCTACATACGAGCCTACATGTCATAATACCTACAACTATTTTGTTCTGTTTACGTTAAATTTATTATTATTGAGATCAATTGTGTTATTCGCATAATTTTAATAATATTACGGTTGCCATCATCAATCTTTTAACTTATAATTTAATTATACAAACAAACTACTAAACTTGAAACCGAGCGTTCTGACAGCTGTAACACAGGTACGACCTAGCACAGCTGTCAGAATTTCTATTCGTACTTATTGTTTACGTAAGTTACTTTTTATATGTTATTTTATTTCAAGCATGTATGTATAGTGTAGTAAGTATAACTGGACTTTCTTCTAATAAAAATAATTATTCTTATTCTTATTCTTAAACGAACGTTCAATTACACATGGGATAAGAGAAAGAAGACGATGACAGCCTACAAAAAAGTCTCAGATAAACCATAAAACTTCTCTTGGCTTAGTTATTGAAACCAAAGGGAATATTATCATAATGCGAGTCGTTCTGATCATAAACCTAACTCCAGCTTTGTTTAATGTGATCGTAGAATTACAGGATCATGCTCTGTATGCGTAATAGTCCAAAAAGGTATATTCAATTATGCAATAGATGTTATATTATGTGGAATACTTTTTTATGTTATAAGATGGACAAGTTAAATGCTAACCGTCACGCCTCTTCATTATAGTATCACTATACTTCACTATACTTTACTTTTAGTATTCAACAAGACGAAGGTTCTGCGTTTTAATCGGAATAATTAGTAATCAGGGTCCATTGGGACGGGTCACTGCAGGTTTAGCACTCTGTCGGAAAGATGGTGACTGCTAACACGACCCTATCTTGCCCCACCTCGGCGGAGGACTGCTCACGGGGGGTTTTAGTGGGTTCAAGTTCCACACATCCCGTTCCACCGCCCCCATGGTGGAAAGGTAGAGTGAAGGCATTTCCCACACTCAAAAAGAAAAGGTTCAGCTCTCTCAAGAAATAACTCCCATAAGTTGATCCTCTGTATAGCGTCAGCTTTATAGGAGTTAATTAAGTATAATCAAATTGGACTTTTCATACTTGTTGAGTTCCCGATTTAATAATGTAGAGTCTAGATAATGGAACGGTGTGTTCCGACAGTGGTTTGAGCAGGTAATTCTAGGTTAGCCGGAACAACACCTTCGACCACATTATCGCTTACCACCAGGTGAGATAGTGGTCAAAGGCTAACGTATCAGGCATAAAAAAGGTCCATAATGGTACCGATCCCACCCACAGGAGACAAAAGTAGGAAGATGAACCTCGTAATGGATATCAAAGTTATATAACGCATATTTAGCCTTCGACCCTCCCAAAGACACATCAGAATAATTCCGCCATACGTATGCTGGTGACGACGTAATGTACTCAGCTTGGTGTTTTGTAGGATAAATAAGATGTCTATATACTATACGGTCGGTTAGAATGGATTTCGGAAAGCAATGGATTTGTTTAATGGTTTTGTTTATTGTACGTTGTTGAAGGTTGTTCGCCTTTTTAGAGTTACGCGCACAAAGGGCAAAACCGAACTTTGCTGTCACCCAGCTGCATGTTTATTTGGTCTTCCGCTTCAAGGATCAAAGCTTGTAAAAGGAGTTTAAAAAGACTAAAGTGTGGTTGTTTTTTCAGAGCGTTGTTTATAAACAATAATTTTTAAGAGCTACCAACCAGCATCGCCCTAATGCATGCAGTTGCTAAGCTTTTTGTATTAAACATATCTCCCAAATAATGCCGAGATGGTTAATATATTTGTCAGATGTTTATGACCTTCACACTAGGCGCTTGCCTAGTGTGAAGGTCTGTATCGGTCTGTATCGTGAAGATCTTTGACAATTAACTAAATGACAATAATAATAGTGACACCAAGAAATATATAAAATTTTATGAACTACGTGTGACACTTAACACACTGTATCTCTGATACTGATAACACACACATTAGTAGAAATATGTTTAAATATATATATACAATTTCAGAACGTTAACAAAAATTTTAAGAAAACTTTTAATTAACATTTTAGAAAAATACGTAAAATGTATACAATTATATCTCGTTACAATGACGCGACGTCATAAGCGCCACGAAGCCAAAACGGAAGTATTTGCGATGCGTGTCGTTTCTACACGAAACTTCATCAGGAGGTCTTAACCGCGAATTCGAGCGCACGATCGAGAAAGATCTTTCTTCGCAAATTAACGCCTGAATGTATTAATTACCAACTGGCTATCAAGAACTGCTTGCGGCAAACTGTTAGGTGCTTGGTGACACATTTTCTACTTGAGGGTGGTAACTGGCTATTCCAGCATTCGCCATAATGTGATAGATAAATAATTCTTTATTGTTACACTTACACCACTACAATACAAATTCAATTATTACAACTTTGTCTGTCACAATGGGCGGCCTTATCACTAAAAGCGATCTCTTCCAGGCAACCTTTGGATGGAAAGGAAATACAGCAATTATGTCGGTGTCTACATAATGCCCTTCCACTACGCGGTAAACCTCAAGCTGCGGTAGGGATCGAATCATGAACAGCCATCAATGCTTCTATCATTAATAATAACAAATACTTTTAAAAGTATCTTAAAAAAAAATTAAATAATATTTAAATAAAACACTTAAAAAAACATAAAATTATATATCTAGTGACAATTCCGCCTAATTTTCCTGTTATCTATGTGACGTTACAAACATCACGCAGCCTAACCGGTAGAATACCCGACTAGTTTCGCTTCTAAACGAAGCATCTTCAGGAGGTCTTGACTCACCGAGGGCACGATCGAGAATTTGTCGGGTATTCTTCCGGTTAGGCTGCGTGATGTTTGTGACGTCACATAGATAACAGGAAAATTAGGCGGAATTGTCACTAGATATATAATTTTATGCTTTTATAAGTGTTTTATTTAAATATTATTTAATGTTTTTTTTAAAGTATTTGTTATTATTAAACATGGATTTCCGCAAAGTAACGCCTGAATCTATTCATTGCTTCTATCATTCATAGAAATGTATTTCCCTATTTCTTTAACCCCTAAAACATTACGTTAATATTCTATTTATATCCACGTCATACTTTGCCAACCTCCCCACATTACTTACCCTTCTGGCACCACATATCACCACCTGGCCAGCCATTAAGTCCCACCCCTAGCATTCCTCCACCATAACACCGTGGTCCTCACGCCCACAAATGATGTACGGCTCCGCGACTTCCGGTGCCACCTTGTAGACGCCCTCTACCGGAATCGGGTAAGCAAATTCTTGGCCGTAAACAACTATTTTTGGTAGGTGCTATGTAATTGATGTACTTGTAAAGTATATTCTTGGTACAAAATTTGTTCACGAATGGCTTTCCCTCCATTGAATTATATACAAAATCGATCATATTTTTAACCGACTTAAAAAAGGAGCAGGTTCTTATTTCGTCTGTATTTTTTTTACTTTTGACTGGGTGAATCGATTTTGATATTTTTTTTTATTTGAAAGCCAATATTTGTCGTATTTGTGTTATAATATTGCTTGTCGTGTTATTGTACCATACGTATGTACATTTCAATTTCATCAAAATCAGTCAAGCCGTTTTTGAGTTACACTCCAATAACTGGAAAATATTCTTCTATCTTGATAATAAAGTCGTTGACAGTGAATGACAATCGATCCCATAAGTAGCAACTAAAATGAGTGATTTTTTGTAATACCTAAAAATGGAACCGACTTCAACACTTAAAAGTGTGAAATAACTTGTCGAAGTCGGTACAATGCGCACAATATTGTGATAATTGGTACTTTTGAACTATCACGATACCGACTTTAACAAGTTATTTCACACTCTTGAGTGTTGAAGTCAGTTCCATTTTTGGGTAATATATTTTATTTTTATTTTACTGATATTATTTACATCCACACTAAGACGTAATATTATACGAAATATATTATTATTCCTGTATTTCATCTCCATCCAAAGGTTGCCTGGAAGAGATCACTATTAGTGATAAGGCCGCCCATTGTGACACTTTATTGTAAGCTTTCTTTTTGTTGTTATTTTTGTATACTAAGTGGTGTAACAATAAAGAATCATCTATCTATCTAATATAGAAATGAGGCCATCTCGTACATATGCGCGTTAAACATTTACTGTTGAAGGGCCTGCATTCATAAGTTAAGGGTATATTTTAGACGAACGCCCCCATACAAAACGCAGCTCCAATCTCATTTTAATAATAGCGAATAAAACACAATGATTTTTTACCTACGTAATCACTACCTTAATATCTAAGTTTTTGGTGCATCAGATTTTCACTAAATTATACAGTTTTGAAATTACACTAGCTCAAAAACTCGTAATTTTAGATAAAAAAAGACCCAACTTTAAGCATCTCTTTCAAGAAAAATAAGAATGTTTTTAATATTTCTATTGCACCACAAACATGGGGAATATAATGAACTTTCTATAATGGGAAGTTATTTATACATGTGTACTATACTTTTTAAATAAATCTGGAGCTACGAATAACTGGCTCAAACTCCTAAAAACGAGTGCTATATACTGAACGCTATATAATAAAAAAAAAAATATTAGTCCAAAAGAAAGAGGATTTAAGCCAGAAACGATAGGTTTAATAATACACTATATTTACATGCGAGTTTCTTTTTCATAACAAGTTGAGTTTATATGAAAGTTCACGCTTTGGCTGGCGGGTATACGAGTATGTCCTTAACAGGTCAGTATTTATTCACCAGATATGTTTTATTCCCTGGTGATATTACAGGGCGGTGGAGTCGCTCAACGACGAAGCTCGTCAAATAAAATTAAAACAAGTATAAATGATGACAAGTATAATTGTCAATTGAAGAATTTTATTTGATTAATTTTATTTAATAATAATGACATACAATAATTTAATAATGAAATGAAATATTACTAGTTACCTATAGTTTTTTGACTACACTATTGTATTAGGGTTAAGCCTGTGAGGATAGTTGTAATGAATGAATAAATAAAATAAAATAAATTAATTAATTCAAAATGTAAAAAACCCAACTGCACATTTGTTTATGTATGTTAAGCGTTTTGTCCGTTCCATTAAAATGAAAATTACTGCAAGTTATTATACATTTATGGAATTGTTTTTTTTTATAGCTTCGAAGCCCAATCGATGGGTTTGGAAGAAAAAAAATGTTATTTCACAATATGGCGTCTAATATGCGCCAGTATGAGTTTTATTTATTTTTCACGTGCGCTATCAAGATGAATCTAACGATATATCATACATTTAAATTGGTTGAGCCTTTTAGAAGTTATGATGGAATAAATAAACTCTCGAACATACCCGAAAACATAACTCTCCTTTTTTGGGCAGTCGTGTAAAAAAGTTGTTGGTGAGCGAGGCTATTACCCCTTACTGGGCGCAAAGTTAGACTCCGGACAGCTACTGAAACTTTAAAGTTCAGGAAATCCCAATATTTGTCCAACTCGGAACCGAAGGAGCTTGATACCGCCGATAGTGTTTTTTTTTACTGTGACGGATCAAGCACTAGGCCCACCTGATGTTAAGCGGTAACCGCTGCCAATAACAGATGCATTTTGTCACAAATCGCCCTGCACCTGTCACCCTGAGACATACAATTGGTGAGTCTCGTGTGCATATTTTTTTACTGGTGCTTAGCGACAGATTTTCTTAGCAATGAGAAATGGCAATCGCCTGTCTCGTATTAGTGAAGTCCTCGCCCACGGCCCGGCCTTCGAATTCATACTAGACCTGCAATTGCCTATTTCACGGCCTTTGCAATAATGTACTATTATATAAGTTGGAATGTCATAATCGACGAGGTATTATAATCAATCGTAGGTAATTTCCAAAACATCATATTCTGATCAGTTTACGTGATAACAAGGAAAAAGTTTGTTTGTTTTTATCATTTGTAAATTTTCAACATTGAATTTCGAGATTACTTCGCCTTACAAAGGAGTACATAACTAATACCTACCATAAGAATAAGTATTATTAATTATTCTTAAGCGAATACCCCAATTTAGAGTATTTTAATTGGCCCATAAATTCATTTTAAATCTTTATTCTTTTGATATCTGAGAGCTTCTATCAAATATCATATTTCATCGCAGTCTGAGAGGCTAGAAATTAGATTTTACCATTAAATTTAACTCTAGGTATTTAAACTGCTCGATAAAACTGTTTCTGATCTAACTTAAATAGTAGCCAAATTTAGTGACCACGTCGAGACGAAAAATTTCTGATGAAGCTGCTACCTATGCTTGCAATTTGTGAAGACTCAATCATATCTTTACGGTACACTGGACAGGCCCATCTGAACTAGGAAGCCGGATGTTCTTCAGTCACGACAGAACACGACTTGTGTCAAAGGCTAGTAGGTACAGGGTTACTCGATTGTATAGTATGGAAGAGCGGTCAGGGTAAAAGATAATATGTATACTGAATCGAGGTGTTAAGTAGAACACAGTGCATTAAGTTTGTTCGTATATTGGAATCCGGTCTATAGGTGCTTGGAGGCAGAGTATTCTTCTTCTTGTTCATATATGACGCAACGCTATAGAAGCAAACATTTTGAAGCGCTTGTAGCATACATTGCTAAGTGGTTCTTAACCGATGAATTAGTGGCATTACATTATCATGGTGGTAGGGCATTTTGCGAATGCCTAATGTCACTTCCTAAAGTGTCCTTCAAACCTAAACACAGCAGTATTTGCACACTGCTGCTTGGGGATAGAACATCTGGCACTGTGGTGGTACCCACTAGCACGGCCTCTTGTTTAAGAGGCCTACCATCTGATTTTCACTTGATTAGCACCACTCGGGAACCGCTTGTGGGGTATCGAGATAAAGGGTACCTTCCCAAGGACGAGGGTCACTCATCCCTCATAAAGAAATTAGCCGACTTAATTAAATAAATTCAGTACCTACAATAAACCGCTAAACGTGCCAAAATCTACCATATCACCGCGCTTTTGCAGACAAGTAAAATTGGAATCAAAACTTTTTTGACATGCTATTTTGGCGCGCCCTACATATGTATTGTAGTCGTTCATTTAGAAAAAAAATAATTGATAGTAACTCCGTGGTGACATTAACTTCTTTAATTTGCCCTGTTAGCCATGCCATTTTTCGTAAGTGAAAAATTTATATAATAATTTAATATAATTTTTGTTTTGGTATTGTGTATGTATACCTTGTTTACTAAAATATTTTTTTATCAATATAAACGTCAATATAATATAGTTTTGAATTATCATTTTCTTCTTTATGAAGATTTTTCAAGTTTAACGTCAAAAAAGCAGATTAATTAAGTAATTTCACTTTTGATGTACTTATTAATCATTATTTACCATATAAACTTGTAATCTTTCCAAACTTTTCCAGTTCTCCTATCTATATCTTGGCATCTGAATCGAAACTACATTCCTAATCCGTAACCAAATAATTAATTTCATTCCCAATTCGATATCTCCATCAACACAAATTTTCTCACGATAAATTATAACTAAATTACACATTATAATCCCATCGGTTCCCTTAAAACAATTTAATCTTTCCTCAAACAAATCAAATGGGCAAAAAGTTGCTCCCTAAAAAACTGGAATCCTCAAAACTAAGAAATACGAAAGTATACTCTATACACTTTGTTTTAAGACTGAAAACTTTTCCACATCAAACTTACGAATCAGATTTTGGATATCGAAAACACCCCGTGGTTAAAATTGAACAAAAATATACCTTATATATAACAAGTAAGAGTTTAGAATTGTGATTGTTTCTTATGTTACGGGTAGTTGTAGCAAAAAACACCCCAATGTTGTGGCGATGGCGCTAAATCTGGAATTTAAAGTCGTGGCCAAATATTTGAGATGCGATTAAGCTATGGGGGCCATTGATTGATAGCATTTATGGTTTTGTATTATAGAGTAGGGATCACACAGAACAGAGAATAAAGTTGGCAGTGATAAGACATACATATATATTACCTATATGGACATTATCATACAGCAGGTCATCTTGCAAATGCTCACCTGGCCAGTCAAGCAAGCTTTAACGCTCAAGTAGGAAATCTGTTGCCAAGAACCGACAGTGGTTTTCATCAATTAGCCTTGAGAAACAGCTCTCAATATAAGCATAGCCTGAACATCTTCGAACACACTATCAATTAGGTCAATCAACCAATAGGTGAGATATAGGTCTAAAGGTGAACTTATAAACAAAAATATGTTCCTTTAGGTTTTCGTCAGCTGTGCTTTTAGTCATTATCATTCGTAGATAATGACTATAAGTAAACAAAAAAAAATTATAGTTATTATTGTAAAGCAAAATCATTTGTTGAAATTTAGAAAATAACTCAAATGAAATCTCTAGACGTAGCTGTACTCTGTATTGTTGGTTCAGGACAGCTGCTGATCCTTGGCCCCTAGTTTGTCGTACTTTTAAAACAATTAAACACTATATCGAATTTCAAACACTTTTGTGTGTGGGAACTATTTAGCGTGACATAAAAATCTATACCTTATGTCCTAAATTTCCTCCTTCCTATGAGTCGTGTATGATGAAGTTACTTAAAAATCGCGTCCATAGTAAATTATTACATAATTTAGATTTTCTAAGTGTTTAAAGATAATTCAAAGGACTTGTTTTAGAATATCGGGGAGGAGGCTCGATGAATGGAGGGGAGCATTGATGATATCGTAAATGGGCCTGGGTTGTAAGTCTCAGGTAAAGGAGACTTGACTTGAGCCTCTACATCTGCAACCCGATTGATCCGGCACCCACACCGTGAATACTTAGTAATTCGTCTCAGATGCAATAGGGATTTCAGCATACATAAAAAGTTTTGTTTACTTTAATATTTTTCCTTGTTTTATAATAATTATTATGCATAATCTCATATGCCATTACATGCATCCTATTTGACATAAAGTCCACCTTTGTGTCACAGTGAAATCTTTAAGTTTAACAACTTGTATGTAAGGACTCACTCCCAAGTTCCACAGAAGGAAATGGTGGATACTACGAAAAGAAGAACCAAAGTTTGTCTTGTAATAAATCCCTATAAAATCCCCTTGACTTGCCTCCATCACGTAGTTAGACAAGTTTTAATGAAGTCTCTAGTTATTTTAGGAATCGTTAATGCATGAATCATTCCTGTGATTTAAGCACAAGGGGACAGTAAATACTTCAATCAAATAAAACCTTATTAATGATCGAAGAGTAAATAATTGTATGAGTAAGAACATAAGAACTAACATATCTGGTGACGAACGTAACACAGTGATGTTTTCTGGACAGTACGGCAACATTTTTAAGTTATAAAAACTCCTATATTTTTTTAAGCGGTCCAGGTTTTAACTGCAAAGACAAATAAAAGGTAATTGTGTGCGGTTTTATAATAAAGTTCCCAAATATATTACAATGCTCACAAGAGGAAAATTCAAGTTGCACGTGAAAAACATTTTGTTCCAAAAATTCTACTACACGGTTTGTGATTACTTAAACGTCAAAAATGCTTGGGAAATTCCGCCTCTGCCAAGCTATCGCCTACTTAATTTAAACAAATATTGTAATAATTGTATTATATTGTATGTAACTCATTGTTAAAAGAAGTTTAAAAGCATGGCCCCGAGTTTCTTGCCCGTTCTTCTCGCAGTGGCTCTGTAATTTTTTTTATGCTGAACGTGGCAGTACTATGAGTCATTGTACTGCCACGTAGTGATTTAGAACTAGACTGCAATGTAGAATATTTTAATATTAAATTTTCTAATTGACCTTCATAAGAGCGTCGTAGACGCCTAAATTGAATAAATGATTTTGAATTTTAATTTAATATGCCATTTGTACAGCAAAGTTAGACGAGTAAATTTGCATAAAAGCATCCTGAATTGCAGTCTTGTAAAAGAGTTGCCAATAAGTCCCAATCGTAACCAAGAGTAAAGTAGAATGGAATGACTCAAACTCTCTATATATGGAGATAGGCCAATTAAAGACTTTTTCGTTATTTTAAGTATATATTTAAGTATAACATATATAACAATAGAGGAATAAGATACCCTTGACAAACCTAATAGGGTTTTTAGGGTGTTTACTTACGCTTAAGTTTGTCAAAATTGTATGAATGAAATAAATAAAAATAAAAAAGAATATTTTTATGATCCATCCATATGTTATGCGTGTTCGATATAGTATAATTGTATCCGGATATTCTGAGGATTGGAAAGTTCTGGACATCAATCATTGACTCTAATGTGAACTTTGTTTTATTGCAATATATCAGAGAAACAGGTAAAGTTACAAAATAATTTATTAATCATCTTTTATTAGGATTAAGCTAAACAACAATTACGTCCCAGAAAAAATATTGTTCAATCTTTCTGACTTACTAACATCAATTATCACTTTAAATTAGAACACACGTTTTTATTCTCTGCCAAAAAATTATACTTTTTTATCATTTTTATTGATACTGATAGGTAAGCCTTTGACCACAGTTTCATCTGATGGTAAGTGATGATGTGGTTGAAGGTGTTAACAGGCTTAACCTAGAATTACTGGCTCTCAATGGCAGCTGCCGGAACCCACCGTTAGGTGCTTGGCGACAGATTTTCTACACGAGGGTGGACACTCGTCTTCGCCAGACAGGCATTCGCAAAATGCCCTTCCACCAAGTGGTCAAGCTCAAGCCGCGGCGGAATTCGAACCATGGAACTGCTGCGCGGCAGTCCATAGCCAAAGCCACTGACCCGTCAAAACTTCAAACTTCAACTATAACTTCAAGAAAGGCTATAGTGCAATCGCCACACTTACATTTCTTGCTATTACAATAAATTCGTACACTTGCATCAAAACGTAACAGTTCATGAACGTGTACGATTGAAAGATGTGTAAATCCACCGTTATATACCTATTATAAATAATATCGATACTCAAAGAAGCAAAACTTAGGAAAATAACTTTATATCGGAGATATCACGTCTCCGATTTTTCCAATGAAACTTTTTGCTCATATTGCAGCTATAGAGAAGTAGAAATATCAAAACCTTTTTGCTTGCTATTAGATAAGTAAATACTACTAAAATCAGCAAACAGTGTACACAGTTTCACAAAGGTGTTCAAACATGAGTGTCGGCTAAATGAAAGGCGAACTAATCGAGATGGCTTGCGAATATTAGAATACGGGTGTTGGATTTCAGAGTTTGAGTGTCGAGTGTGGTTGGAAAGTATGGAGAGGTGAGAAATTATGAGTTGGTAATAATGAATTCATTTATTTCGTACACAACACAAATTACAATCAAAACAGATACACGGAAACATATTTAAGGATAAAAACTACTGGTATAATTATTTAAGAACTAATTTAGTGAACATTAATTAAAAATGTGTAGATTGAAACACTTAAAGCTAACTAAACCTAGAAATATTTTTGTTAACTGTGGAGTTTGAGGCATTTCTCATCCTTATTATTATGTATTATTTTTTTATTTGTTGGTTTATTTTTTCCAGTTCTGAAAATTGATAGGTCTGTTAGTTAGTCGTGTGTCATATTTTTTAGTATATATATATATATGTAGCATCATTTTGTGACATTTGCAAAATATTAAATAAAACATCGTTAAAGATGGACTCGATACGTGCTATTAATATGATTATTGAATTTTAATGGTCGCGTTTGGTGATCTTTTGGCTTAATTGGCAATTTGCATACAGTTATGAGATATGTATGTAATAACTGCTAAATCCATGCGCATCATATTATATAATTATAACAATTGAATATCATTCATAAATGAACGATATCGGCTCCGCGTGATATGTAAGGCAATTAAGAGGCGCATGTAGTTGAACTAATTTTGATGAAATTTTTGCCCTGGATGGAGTATTATAAGTAAATTTTAAACCTATTTACTAATTAGTGCCTCAGAATGGAAGAATTTTATATATAGGTTTTGAGGCCTAAGAAATTTATAATTATATGCCATATTTTTCAAATCTGCTAAACTGTTTAAGTTTAACTAAAATGCAAAAACCGTCTGGGTCTATTTTTGTGGCTGAAAATTTTAACATTGTCTTCGCCTCACAGTTCACGTCATTTATGCTGTTAAATTACATGAAGATTGGAAAATCCGCTTAACTATCTTAAAAACTATCGAAAAACTTACAAAAATCTAGAAACAGGCATCCGATTTACCTCACTTCGTTCTAGTGCCGTCCAATATAATGTAGAGAGAAATCAGATTTATTTCTACTCTTTTTGTATAGAAAACGCACTAAATTCCATGGACAATATGGAAAAAGGGCATTGAAATTAGATATAACGAAGCATAATTATTAGTTTACTTATTAGCATATCTTTTAAAGCTATATAAATTGAGCCGTTCATTCAGTTATCCATACTTTCTGATCCCGTCGGCGAGATAAAAGCGCCCGCGGTGGCGCTACACTCCCGATAAATAAGGGCGCACACACACGGTGTCGATTATAACTACCCAACTTAATAGACATCACTCAAGTATACGGTTAAGCAACGAAAAAAATATATCCCTTGTAAAAGACATCAACGCGCTCACACTGTATTGTTCCCAGGTGTATTTTTTATAGCTGGTAGGCTAGTCTTTGACCACTTTCTCACCTGATCACAAGTAACCTAGAAGTACTGGCTCCTAAGGTTTGGTACTCACTCCTAGGTGCTTGGCAACAGATTTTACACCTAAGGTAGCCAACCAAAATTTGCTAAAGTACATTCAAAATTGGTGGGATTTGTCATAGTAAAAATATTTCGGTTATTAAATGAATATATTTTTCGTTAATCCATATCCTATTGTAATTTATACAGTCATAAATAAATGTCACAAAGTATTTCTTATAAATGATATTTAAAATCTTTCATAATTTTATATCCATCTTTCTGAAAATAAAATTAAGCTTATTATTGAGTTATTTCATACTTTTCAGTGTAAGAAGTCAGTTACATTTATTGTTAAAAAAATATTATTGTTTTACTTAAATAGGTACTAAAACTTTCATTTCAGCGGGTAGAATTCACATTTATTTTTCTAATTCTTCGAAAATCGTAAATTACAGCTAAGAGAAGAGTCGTATAATGTTACATAGTAAAATGTTTATCTTGCTTTTTACACAATCTAGGTACTTACCTCTTTCAATATAACTTTAGTAGAAGATATTTTCAAATGAGTCAAGGTATACAGGGTTGCTACAAAAATTTCCCACAAAAAGCCAACATTGACACATAGCTAAGAGCCGTGTGTTGACACAGGATTATGGTCATTACGCTGTGAACAATGCCTTGTAAGTTTCCTCTCCAATGATAAGGTTCACACGCTCATCATTATCCTACCCTTATCTACCACTCGTGTGGGGTCGATGAAAAGTGTTTTCTTTTATTGTTTGGCACGAGGAAGCAAAGGATATTAGAATCGAACCAAAAAGGAAGATTCAATTATACAATCCAGAGCGTAGGGGTTTCAAAGATCCGAGACGCGAAATAACTTTGCTGCCGAGTGAAACACACCGTTTTTTACCTCACTTAGCTTAAATTCATTGTCACTTGGAAGGCTAAGTTAGCCTCTAAGAAGCTCGGTGTGCTCGGCGGTGTGTGCGAGGCGGTACTTCACGTCGGCCCATCGCCTACAACTTTATAAGGCCTATGTTTGGCCTCACATAGTACTGCTCTCACCTCTGGGCGGGAGCTCCCCAGTACAAGCTTCATCCATTTGACAGCACTCAACGCAGAGCGACTCGAATCGTCGACGATCAAGTTCTCTGCGTTCGGCTCGTCCCTTTGGCACTGCGTCGAGATGTTGGATTACTCTGCATCTTTTACCGCATATATCACGGGGAGTGTTCTGAGGAACTGTTCGATTTATTATCTGCAGCTCAATTTCGCCACCGGACTTTCCGACAAAGCATGATGTTTCATAAATTTCATGTCAACATCTGGAAGTCCACAACCTTGTAATTTTCACGGCATTTTCTACCTCGCACTGCCACATTGCCAGCTACCAGGTGAAGTATTTCGGAACAGATACGACTTAGGAGCCTTCAAGAAGGCCTGCAAAGCATCCTCAAGACCTCTGGTATTGCGGATGTTTGTGGGCGACGGTAATCACTTACCATCAGGTGAGCCGCCTGGTATTTAGCTATCCCACAAAAAAACCTTTAGTGGCCTCTTACGACACCCACAGGTAGCAATCGGGGGGTGACATTCTAGCTCGGCACCCCACTGGGCACAAAACGAATATATTAATATTATTTATTTATTATTTTTCTGCTAACAGCTAAGAAATTCAACACATATACAGGGTTACTGGTAACTTACGCAAAACCTCTTAAGAGCAATATCAGTACATCACAAGGAACAAGTTTTGATTTTTTTTTTTTCTGAAAACTCAATTTAAAAAATCATCAAGATTTTCTTATACTCTCTAATAAATTTTAAATCTATAGCGTCGCAAATGTTAAAGCAACAACGGAGCACGTGTGGCTACGTTACTCAGAGAGCTACGAACGTAGCTACACGCACACACGTAAGCGTTGTCAACCAAGACGCACCGTAGATACTATTAGTTATTCTGTAACACAGCGCGATCTACGCGGCATCTCCATATGCGGTATGGATATCTTTCTGCCTACCTACCTACACCATACTTACATTTACCGTCCACCGGATGTTTCTTATTACATGTACACTGAGTCCACAATCCCTTCATACTTTACTGGCTAGATTAAAAAATAAAAGTTGATAAAAATACAAACAATCTATTAGGTACAAGTAATTCAGCAACAAATAGCATCAAAGGAGGCGCGCGGTCGCACATGTGATGTCTAATTGTCTACCTGTCGCGTAAGTAGCATTCAGGCACGATTGCGTACTTTTAGGGTACACAAAAACTTCCCACGTTTTTTAATCTATAAAAATGCCACTAGGGGTCACCCATCCAACTCATGACCGCAGCGGACGTTGCTTAACATAGTTGATCGGTTAAGAACGACTAAGTTAGTACCTACGCTACGAACGCTTCAAACTTAAACCTAAGTTCGAAGAAATTAATTTTAGATTATTTAAATATTATAAATAAAACCGGCACAACAATAAAAAGTAGATTATTTTTTTATGTAGGCGTATTTAAAGAGTGGAATCATTCTTATTTACAATCATTGAACTATTTACAAAATATTTACATACCATTTTACAAATTATCACCCCTCAAACTCAATTCCCGGGGGTGACGAAGTCTATCACGTGCAAATTGTTCAAAATAATCACCGGTACATACAACCCACACACAGTCCACATCTGAAATACAATTGTTCTTGAACCCAGGAGAGTACGGGTTCATGGGGGTTTTCGTGACACCACAAATGTTCGTTTCTAGTATTAAACAGTCCCACTCTCCCAAAAGTAGCCTCATCGGTCCACAACACAGTCGGCCTCTTGGCAAGCAGCATGTTGCAGAATGTGACGCGATGAAGGTGGAACGGATATTTTCCTTCACTGTCCATGCGAACAATTGAGACACATCGAAGCGTTGAGCTGCATCATTTGTGTTCGCTGCGGGGTAAGCCTCGAAGAAATGTAGGATTGCGTCGTGAGTAGCGTAACACTAACACAAACACACACACACAAACACAAACTCACGGCAAGCTTCAGACACGTTGTCTCCACACCTAGCATAAACACGCACCATTTCGGTGTATTCAATATTGGTAGGTAGGTATATCGATATGCCATGTGCATCGGTCGCGATACGTCACATTATTATGTCACAACCGGCGCGCGCGCGACGAAATTCGCGACTGTCGAGTGTCGGCTCGGCTTGCTTAACTAGCTCAAAGGACAAGTGACCGTCCCCTTTCTCTGCTAATTCTTCTAAATAGCGACACCGACACATCAAACACGTGCCGCGTGCCGAACTCTGTCTTAAACTGTAACTGCCTCGTATTTTCGTACCTCGTAGGTAGGTACTATGAGGTAGTCACAGATTAAGCCAGTGTTACGTGTCTGTAACTGACAAAGAGATTTTAATGGTAACTGATACAGAAAGCTTGTGAACCTAATACCTATAAGAACTTCATACTAAACTAGGCTTAGGAATGTCTACATTAAAAAAGTAATTATTACTTCTTTGCTTATGCTAGAACATATGATATGAACAACATAGGTAGGTATCCATCGTAATATTATGTTTGACTTTTATGTTTTTACAAAACTATACGTAGGTAGGTAGGTATCACAAATTATGCCAGTGTTACGTGTCTGTAACTGACAAAGAGATTTTAATGGTAACTGATACAGAAAGCTTGTGAACCTAATACCTATAAGAACTTCATGCTTAACCAGGCTTAGGAATGTCTACATTAAAAAAGTAATTATTGCTTCTTTGCTTATGCTAGAACATATGATATAAACAACATAGGTAGGTATCCATCGTAATATTATGTTTGACTTTTATGTTTTTACAAAACTATACGTAGGTAGGTACCTACCTACCTATTATTGGTTTAAATCTTACAGCCTATTGTTCACGCTGTTTATCTCTAATCTAAAAATACTTTAACAGTACCTACCTAAGTCCTAAGTGGGTAAGTATCTAGATATCTATCATTTCACATACATAAATCGAAGGGTTTTATTCAATAAAGGCCCAGGTAAATTAAGTGCCTACATAACGATAATGACGTCTGCCTGATAAGAATCCTAACGCCTAGTGATCGGGTTGTTGAACCTCAAACGGGTCCAAAAACAGACTAAATATCAGTATTTTCACTAAAGATGGTGTAGTAGGTACCTACCTAGCCAGACATCTATCGATGACAGATGTGTACCTGATAAGAATCCATTCCAGTGAGTAAAGGTCAGTAAAGGCGGTGGTACTACAATAAAATGAATATTCTGTGCCGCCGGCTTCGAGAGTCGGGCGGCGCGTGGCAGCTGCCACCTAAACTTTTGACTTTGATCTGCGTGCCGCATGCCGCGCCGTGGTATTACTAAGTTAGTATTATAATTAATTCTACGGTACCTATTGCTACTATTTACTGTATTTTAAAGAAAAACTCCAAAAAACAATGTTGTAAGGTCTTATCATTCTACTCTGCTGGTAAAGTCGAATTTTACAGATATTTATTTAATAAAATCCGCCGGTTAAGTGGTAAAAGGCGCCGCCCGCGCCGCCCCGCGCGTGCCGATGGCGCGTCGGCGGCGGCATGTGAAAGGAAGATCAAAGTCAAAATAATAGCGGCGGCGCGTCTTTTGGTCCGGGAAATTATATCTTAGCCGCGCGCCTGGCCTGCTCTCGGCGCGACAGCGGCAATCGATCAGTCAGTCGCGCCCGCGAGTTTGGTACGAATTGAGATGCGTCGGGGCATAGTTATTCACGATTTCGCAAATAATAAGACGATGTAATTTCAGTAGGTGCTTAATTTCGAGTATTAGTTCGAGTGACAGTGAGATGTGGTGTGATGATATGTGCCTGAAACCTGCCGCCACAGAGGACAGAATACTGAGGATATTCCCGAACATGCTTACATCACCAAGCCGTGTAGTGCCGCTAGCAACACAGCCACTTTTATCCAAGATCGTGTTCGGCAACAACGATTTCGGTCGTTAGCAACAGATTTTCTGATTGTGAGGAAATCTGTCGTTTAACAACGCCATCATTATGCGGTAGAATATCTAATAGACAGACGTATAGGTTGGTACTACTTACTGCCTTTATTGACGTTATTTTAATTTAGGTTGTAACCGTTAACGTAAACGAGCCGAAACTGTAGGTAACTCTTAAGATGTTATAATGTTAAATTAAAGTTGTGTTGACAATTAGGGTTTAATAACGCAACCCTTACTTGGTAGGATTCCCATCAGGTACACGTATGGGTGGGTACTACCACCTTGATTAAAATAATGCAGTTTTTAATCTGTTTAGGGTCAACAACGACATCACTAGGCGATAGGATTCCTATCACCTCTGCCTATAACAGTCGCAATTTGTCACAAGTGACGAACTGCACTGCGCCCGTAACCCTGAGACATACAGTTGTGAGACATAGTCTCATGTGCCTGTAATTTTTACTGGCTCTCAAGGAACACACACAAGTACCTAATGTGCTTGGCGACAGATTTTCTACTTGAGGCTGGTAGCTAGGCGGGCTAATGCAAAAAAGGTGCCCTTCCACCGTGCGGTGTTGCTCAAGCCGGTGGCGCGGCGGTGGTGATCGAACCAGGGACCTGAGACATTGCAAGTTATGGCTATTACCACTCGGTCATCATTGCTTCAATACACACACATTACTACACCATTTGAAATCACGGTAATTTTATGTGCCCTGAACCCTTTTAGAGTTTAGCGACGCAATCACTAGGCGTTAGGATTCTTATCAAGAAGACGTATGTGTGTGTAGTGTGTACCAACTTTATTGTAGTTACTGACTTCTTATGTGACTGAACCAAATAACAAATGAAAGTTGGGTGCCACGAGTACTAATAGGTATTGTATGGGTTACGTGCGCAGGAGATCACTGTGCCGCGCCGCGCCGCCGCGCTTCCCCGCCACGAGGCGCTCATCTCCGTCGTTGTCGTGTCGCGTCATTGTCCATGCGCCTTGCACTTATCTACCTGCTGGCTACTACATACACTGCATCGCTTATGTGCACGTGTACAAGTCCTAGTGAATATGTATGTGACTTTGTCCAGCAACGTAGGTACTTCATATTTATTTTATGGGTTTGTCGCTATTTAATTTACTAATTAAGTATAAAGGGATGGTAGACCCAGTGTACATACACGTAATAAGAAACATCCGGTGGACAGTATGTATGATGTAGGTAGGTACCGTGGAGTTACCGCGTAGGCTTCGCTGTGGCTTGATTGACTACGGGTGTGCGTGTACGTGTGTGCGTGTCTACGTACGTAGCTCTCTAAGTTACGTAGCGGCACACGCTCCGTTTTTGCTATATCTTTTGTTACGTTACGAAACAGATCCAAAATGTGTTAGAGAGTACAAGAAAATCTTAATGATTTTTTTATTAAGTTTTCAGAAATTTTTTTGAGCTAAACTTGTTCCTTGTGTTGTACTGAAATTACCCTTGAGAGGTTATGCGTAAGTTACCAGTAACCCTGTATATAAAGATTTCTACCAAACAAAATAATACATGAATGAAAATAACTTTCTTTTTTATATAATTAAAATTAAAGCTACCACAAACTAAAGGTATTAAGGCAACCCAAAGGCCATTTCAGGTCTACGTCTAATCCAAATGCTCTTGCCAGTTGGCAGCGTGCCCAGCATACATGCAGCATTGCACCGTTAGATTGCAATGCTAATTTTGTTTGCCAAATACGGGCCAGCATTTTGATCACGCGTCGCATTGACCAAGCGCTCTGATAAGTCATGAAAATACGATGAGCTCCCGGTCGCTACACATCCAATTCCTTAATCCAAAACTTACTCAAAATTCTATTATTAAGACTCGGATTTAAAAACCTTTAACACGCTTACTGATACAAAGAAGTACTTTAGTAGATTTCTAAATGACAAACAAAACCTTTACTAGTTTGTAAGGTGAAAAACGCAATACATTGGGCGCATTAGTGAGCTTGCATCTTGAGCGCATCATTAGCTGAAAGCCTAAAGCTCTACCACTATGCTATAACAACTACCATCCAAGACAACAACTGGATCCAACATAACCGCTTTCTGAAGCACTTGCACGTTCGTAAGTACATATAAATGTTACTTGCGGTTTTCCAATTCAAGCAACAACCGCAGATGTTGATCACTCAAAATAGCAAGCTCTACGAGCGTTTCAAAAGCGTAGCAAAAGTATTTTTTAGTAATTGTGTGTCGTCATTTTCAGAGAAAAAATTTTTCTTATACGTTGTTTCTTGTGTGTCGTCTTTTGTTTTACTAGGCAAACCCATCGTACCGAATAATAACACATATTTTAAGAAAACATTGAACAAATATTTTAGAATAACACTTAAAATATATATTTAGTGACAATTCCATCTAATTTTTCTGTCAAACCTACGTGATGAACCCAAGTTTTGTCAGACATGTGGGTAATAGCGGGTCCAGACTATTGGCATCTGCTGGACTTTTCCAGACTCCGGAAAGATACTAAAAATATCTTTGGCGGAAAACCTAACAACGTGTTCAACATTAATTCTTATCTCTATCAATTTATCAAACATTAAATTTGACGTCTGCCATATAGATTCATACGAGCTCGTTTCCTTTTTGGATGCGTTAGAAAGTCGTTTCCGCATTTCTCAAATAATTAATTAACACCAAAAGCGTCAGTTAACACTATTATAAAATGATAAAACTATAAATTCCTCACCGAAATAAGTAGTTATTATCAGCTTTTACGTCTCTACTATTCATGAATCTTCCTGCCCTTATCACAGACACGGAGATTCGGTAAAAAAAAATATAATGTATAGATGCAGACGTTACTTTGCGGATATTTTTATTTAGAGCTTGAAGACTCAAGACCCCCTGATGATGCTTCGTGTATAAACGAAACGCGTCAAAAATTCTTCTGGTTAGGCTACATGTCGGCTTAGTTTGAAAAATTAGATGGCTAGATGATTATTTTAATTTATATCATGTTTATCAACAATATAAATTTAATGTCCTCTTAAAATATTTTTAGGCATCCGGCCTCGCTTCAGCAGGGTTGGAACACTTTGTATATCGGCCATTTTGTTTTCCGCCATTTTAGATTTTTGACAAGTGTCATTCGATTCCCTATGACATTTAGTCAAACACTTCCTACCTATATTTTGACATTTCCGAGATACTGTACTGTATCAGCCGGATTGTCCACTGCTGAATACTGCCTCCTCCATTAAGTGACGCTTGGTAGGCGTCTTGGGATAGTTTATCTTCCCGAGATACACCATTGTGTTAATTAGCAAGCTACTTAGATTACAATTCAAATACCATGTGTGAAATAGGCAATTTAGTTCTAATATATGGTCAAAGAGAGTCAGGTCAACACTGCATTTCAGACGGTATACTGGTCATTTCATCAGCTCCTTCCTTAACCCTGTAGTAGGGAAGAGTTGACAGATCAAATTACTTTTGATGGAGTACAAACAATTTTATTGTATTTTGAACTAATGATGGCTGAGTGGTAATAGCTGCCATGCTGCAGGTCCATGGTTCGATTCAGCTGCCAGCTTGAGCTTCACCGCATGGTGGAAATGTAATGTAATGTAATGTAACGTAACGTATCGTAACGTAACGTAACGTAACGTAACGTAACGTAACGTAACGTAACGTAACGTAACGAAATGAAATGAACAGTTTGTTCCAGCAGCATTCCTTGAGAGCCAGTTAAATTACAAGTACATGATGCGTCACAACTGTATGTCTCAGGATGACAGATTAATTTGTGACGATATGCATCTGAAATAGGAAGATTTAGTCCACTTATCATCAGGTGGGCCTTGTGCTTGTTTTATAATACTATCCCACAATTGGCTTAAATTTAATGTTCTGTTTTTAGTACTATTAATTTTAAGTACCTCTTGTCTATTGACTATTCTGATATGCTTTAATATTAATTAGAACTGTGATAAACTTTTTAGTTTGTAATGCATGCTGTATTTATTTTGCTTTTAATTGGTAGTGCATATAGTGTAATACTATATTGCCAGTATACAATATTCTGTACCTGTGTAACTTGTGTTAGCAAACCTATTTAATCAATAAAAAATTAAACACTCACATAAAAAAAGGAAATACGTAATTCTTGGAAAGTGTTTATTGCAAAACAATACAAATATACAAATATTTTTATTTCCAAATATGTACAATTTAGTAGTATACAATCATTATCCGAAGTAAACTAAGATTCATCTAATCCCAGGTAAGCATTGAGTCCCAAACTAAGCCGAGGACTGTGTCTTGGGACGCAGAAAAGCGATTTTATACAATGAGTAATGTGTACAAGTGAACTCTGTAAATCTACTATAAGTATTAGGTACATGGATTATGATGAACATGTGTACTTCTGGTATATAAACTCTGCAGGCTACCAAAATCCAAGTCTTATATAAAAAATCCAGCTGTGCGGTCTTCACAGACACTTTTTTCACCTACTTAGCGGTAAGTGACAGATTTGGCAATACAAACACTTATCTTCACAAACCGACACCGTACTTAGTGCGGGCGGAAATTTTAAGCGCCTCCTTTTTTTCCTGACGCTTCTTAAGAGATGTATAAAAAAAGCTTTTAACAGCTTATTAATGTTGACACTCTATGGATTATCAACTACAGGAAACAAGTGTTAGACGCACTTACATTTCCCGACTTAGAAATATGAGGACTGATCCATTTCCTCCTGTTGGAGGTTGTGGGAGGTGTCTTAGGTGTAAAAAACGTCAAATGAGCAACATGCCAACGCTCACGTTGACGTGAGTTGTGTATAAACATGTGGCACAAAACAGGGCTTTTTACCATTTAAACGCATTAATTACTTAGCTGGTAGCGGATTAACTAAACTAAGCAGTGATGGCTCAGTGGCATTGGCTATGGACGGCCGCGCAGCAGATCTGTGGTTCGAATCCCGCCGCGGGCTTGAGCTTCATTGCATGGTGGTAGGGCATTTTGCGAATGCCCGCCTGGCTAGCGACCACCCTCAATTTGAGAATCTGTTACCAAGCACTTTACGTCTCGTCACAAGTGACGAACTTCACTGCGCCCATCACCCTATTATAATACAAGTATCTAGAGTCAGAAGACATATTATGTATGTTTCTAAATCAAAGGAATAAAAGTATTTTTTTCTAAATATAGGTTAAGATATAAAATATAAATCTACACATACGAGTGACTCAAAAAAGGAATAGGTTAATTTTTTATTTTTAACCTACTTCCAAGAAAGGAGGTTCTCAACACGTCTGTATTTTTTTTATGTTTGTTACCTCACAACTCTTGACTGGATGAGCCGATTTTGAAAATTCTTTTTTTGTTTGAAAGGGGATGCTTGTCGCTTGGTCCCATTTAAGTTTTATCAAAATCGGTCAAGCCTTTTTTGAGTTATATTAAAATAACTGAATAATCTTTACCTATCTTGAATATTTAGTCGTTAACAATGAATGATAATCGATCCCGTAAGTAGCAAGGTTCACAAAATTTACCAAAATATGGAACAAACTTCAACACCTAAAACTGTAAAATAACTTGTCGAAGTCGGTACCATGTGCACAATATTCTGATAACAGGTACTTTTGAACTATCATGGTACGGACTTAAACAAGTTATTTTGTTGTTGAAGTCGGTTCCAATTTTTGGTAAATTTTATTTTACTAGTCTAACGTTCTTTTGAAACGTTCGTGGCAGAGCTTGACTGATCATTTTTTGCTAATCAAGTCGGTATTTGACTCTAATCTAAGGGTTCCATGACCGTTAAACAATTCGTTCACACAGTCCCTAAATATATAGAAAGCTATCTCCACATTGCATGGTGGTAAGGCATTTTTCCTTTGGCCCCCTGCCTATTTAACTACCACCCTGGTCCCTGAAATATAACATCTATCCAATACATAATATTTTTCGTAAAATTGATGCCAAAGACTAGCTTATAAGAAAATAACTACATACTATAGATCGATATCTAAAGCAAAAATACTAATAACTTTTTTTTGTTGTGGTTTTTTTTACTATACCTAAGCCAGATGTAACCTATTTGCGAGATAATGAAATTCGCGACAGTGGAAGTTACAATACAATAACGTTCATGCAAAAGACTAGCTAATAAGAACAAAATACATTTTATCGAATGATATCGATAGGAAATATATTAATCACTTTTTGCTGTGGGATTTTTTATTGTCTTTACCAAAGCCGGGTAACCATTTTACAAGATAATAAAATTCGTGGCAGTGGAAGTTATTGTTTATGTAATTTCTCAGATCACCTACATAATACAAAAAAGTACGTACTGAAGAAGTACCAAAGAAAAGAAATCGATAAAGACCGAGAAACCATTGTCACAACACTACCAAAACATATTAGAGTGCACGTCGTCACATTTTCTAATCTAAATTCAAATTGGCGCGGCCCGCGCTCGGTTCGCCCGCCATTGTTAAAAACGGCTATATTTTTCCAATTTCGTCCGGAAAACTCGCGCTTCTACCACTTTTGCATACAGCCAGTAATATTCTACCAACACATACAAAACCAAACCTTAACACAAGGATTTAAACAGATACATTTAAATTTGGAACGAAAATTTAAAGTTGTTGATGTAAACGAAAATGTGTGCACAATTTTTATTGTCATCCCTTTTGCGCTATTGTGTGAAGTCTCATTTGAATAGCGTCGGGATTCGATATTTAAATTGAGCTAATATTTTTATATTTTGGCCTAATGTTGGGAAACGTAGCTATTATATTAACATAATATTTATCGATAAAAAATATAGCTTAAACATATGAACGAAGTAAACTGAATTTTCTAGGTTTCAATTTATAAAATTAGGTACATATACGGAATACACATATCTAAGGCTTATACTTAATTACTTACAAGATACTTTTATATGCTTACTAATATATTATTTGTATGTATGTATGTTTGATACGCTTTCACGCAAAATGTAAGTAGACTAACCCCTGCCTATAACAAATGAATTGTGTCATCACATCAGTGATGAATTTCACTGCACCCGTCGCACTCAGACATACACTATTACCGCTCGGCCATCATTGCTTCATTATTATAATCATTGATAGGTACAGTATTGAAATAACGAACTTCTATCAGCTGAAGACGTTTGCCGATATCGATCGCTAGTTATGCACCCAGGCGACTGCTGACTGTTGTCTACCCATTACAAATAAACTAAGTTTATAGAACACTATGTTAATTTATGTCTGGAACGAATGCTCTTTATGTTCCAATATTATGTCTTTATTTTGAACGTAGCAACATTTGTTACGGGTCCAACATGGCGCCGGGACGACAGAGGGCCATGTTTGGACGGACGATGGGCTAGGGACGAAGATGTATGCGATCCTTGAAGGGATTTCATTCTCAACTACCTATTTAATTTATTCGAATAAGCATTGCAATTCAACGGGACAATGTTGTCAACAAGCTGGGCACGCTGCCAACTGGTACCTAGTAGGCTGGAGCATTTGGACTGCCTGTGAGTCTGCTATGACTTATAGGTTGTCTAAAAGCTTTTTCTGTAGTAGCTGTAGTATTGTATATAGTTCGTAGTATTTTGTTAATAAAGACTTACCGTCGTCGTTTAGTTTAAGAAAAAAAAATCAAGTGAAATAATAAATAAGATCGGACAATGCTGCCAGCAAGCTGGGCACGCTGCCAACTGGTACCTAGTAGGCTGGAGCACTTAGACTGCCTGTGAGTCTGCTATGACTTATAGGTTGTCTAAAAGCTTTTACTGTAGTAGCTGTAGTGTTGTATATAGTTCGTAGTATTTTTTTAGTTGAAGAAAAAAAAATCAAGTGAAATAATAAATAAGATCATATTATTTGTGACACAGCAAGAATACCGTGTGCCTATACGCCTTGAAGTTGTTTAGATTTTTTTTTTTTTTTTTTTATTTATTTAAGGATCAACAAACAGTTTCACAATATTTCTTAATTAAAGGTAATCTTATTTATAATAATAATTGTGAGACCAACATCGTTAACCACAAATTATGTAAACATTTGTAGTAAGTTAGACATAGCATAGGTAGAGAGTAGAAAATTATTCAAATAGTTGATCAAGAAAAAAAATAAAAAGTATACACGCAACATATATGCAAGTAAACTTATAAAAGTGATATCATAGTATAAATATACTCGTATAGATCAGCAGAAATACATAATAATATATGGCTTCTAGTCTCAGTATTTACATGAGTAGGGTAGGCTGAGTTAACTTATCAGGCACAATAACGGAGGATCATCACGAGTGATGACTGACGCTACCTTCGAGCAGATCCAACAAAGACCTTCTAAAACAACTCACCCGCTCGTGAAATATATCTATAGAATTGAAAAGAGTATTGTAGGATTCTGTCATACGACACAGTGGTGATCGATGACCAGCCTTGGTACGACACGCGGAAACAGCAAACACTTCATGTGTACGGCGAGGTTGAGGTCTAAAAGGTACTTTATACCGAAGCTCATTGATCAACACTGCACAGATGGATTCCGACCTGTGCCGCCACGCCGTGCACACCTGTCTACAGCTCCGCCAGTATCTCCCAGTGAGACCGCAATAGTCCCCGCACTATTGCCGTCTCACTCGGGTCATCGTTCCGACGCTAGTTGCAGACCAGTGCCTTGGAATACGCAGTCCTGACGAAGTTTTTGTTTTGTGTGCAGAAGCTGAGCAGCCGCCGAACGCCGAGCAACGCGAGCTACGAGCTCGCCGTGCCGTCGCGCAGAGGCGCTCTAAGACGTCAGGCATTACCACCTACCCAAGTCCCTTGTTTCGGACGAACAACATCATATCGGGCTGGTGGTCTTGTTTTGACCGCACTTTTCGGTGCGCATTTCACCACTTTACTACCCGACACAACATAGTAACAGTCGCGTAACAACACACTTTGTGCTGTTAAGCGACGTCGTTCAGGCGTGGGGTAGCGTCAGCCAAACCCGTCTGAACGATCAAATCCGCCATTTGCTGCGGTCGCAGTGTGACACCCTACGGTGACAACGGCCACTGTTGTTGTTTTGGTTTAACCTTGCACCGTGGCCTTTCCCGCTTCACGGGTCAGCCGAAGCAAGCTGGGCTCCGGGATTACTGGCCTTGGGGTCACCCCTAGTCAACCCCGGAGTAGCGCTTAGGAGCACCCCTCTCCGCCGAGAAAAAAGCTCGGAGAGGGTACACAACTAGGGCACACCTTAGGTACACACTCCCTCTCACACAGTGAGCTCACAAGGTGTGTGAGGGAATTCAAACCCTTGATAGGGCGTCCTGAGTATTCCCCTCAGGATGCAGTCCCGTCCCTCTAACGGTGAGGTGCAGGTCCTTCAGACCTTCGCCCTCCGCCACCCCGATCTGTATGTTGCTCATATGCAACTCCTCGAAGAGGAAGCGAGTGCCCGCCTCACGGACACTCTTATTGCTCCCTCCGGGACTTCAATCCCGGAGGCCAACGTCCCTCCTCTGACCCGGTCCTTCTCAGAGGACAGCCCGCTTTCGCCCGCTCCGGGCCCGGATAATAGACGCACGGTGGCAGCCCCTCCCCGTGAGAGGTCTCGCTCGCGCTCACCGATCGGGAGGCCAGCGAGCACCCGTCCCTCCATCGCCGTTGTCGAGCCCACTTCGGACTCCGAAACGGAGATGGAAGTAGATCCGAGTCGCGCCTTACGCACTGACTCGGACTCCGATAACGACGGCTATACCGTCGTTGACCGCAAACGCAAGCGTGCTCCTAAAGCCGCTAGTTGCGCAACTTCCGCCCCTCCCGCCAAGGCACCCGCTAAGGCCCCCGCCTCCGGCAAGAAGCCGACCCCCGCCCCGCGCCCCGCGTCTCCTCCCTCCGCTCCGGCCACCACTGCCGCGTCCCCTCAGGACGCGAGCGCGCGCCGCGAAAAACCGCCTCCGCCCCTGTTCATTCAGGACAAAACCAAATGGGACATGCTGTCCCGTTTAGTTTCGGATCGTGGGATCCACAATACTAATGCCCGCTCCACGCAGCAGGGCATTAAAGTCCAAGTTTCCACCATTAGCGACCACAGAGCGCTAACTAAACTCCTCCGCCACGAGAGCATAAGTTTTCACACTTATGCGCTCGAAGAGGAGAAAGTCCTCCGAGTGGTCATCCGCGGTGTGCCCAAGGAGGTACATACCGATTCGGTATGTGCCGACCTGAAGGCACAAGACTTCCCCGTACATGCAGTTCACCGCATGTACAGCGGGAAGGACCGCAGCCCCTACGATCTAGTACTCGTAGTACTAGATCGTACTCCTGAAGGCAAGGCCATTTTTAATTTAAAAAAGGTCTGTGGCCTCTCAGGACTCGATGTCCAAGCCCCATACAAGAATGGGAGTCCCTCGCAGTGCCATAACTGCCAACTATACGGGCACGCCTCCCGTTTCTGCTTCGCTCGCGCTAGGTGCGTTAAGTGCCTAGGCGATCACGCGACAGCAGCGTGCACTCGCACCCGGGATTCGCCGGACCCACCCAGCTGTGTTTTATGCGGTGCTCAAGGGCATACCGCGAATTACCGTGGCTGCCCTAAAGCACCTCGAGTAAACCACAGGGTGGCAAGGCATAGGCCGACCCGTCCCTCTTACGACCGTTACCAACGGGTAAGCCCTAAACTAACGGTAGTACCTGCCTCACAGGTAATACCCGCGCCGCTCCCAGCCCGTAACGCATGGTCTAAACCACCCAGTATGGTTAAGACCGTCGCTACCGCCCGCGCCCCGGCCCGCGCGCCCGCACCCGCGCCCGCACCCGCACCCGCCCGCGCCGCGGCCCCTGCCAGCGCACCGGCCCCGGCTCGCCCCGCGCTCCCGGCACCCGTCGCCAACACCATTCGCGCGCCTCCCCGCGCCGCTTCCCGGCCACAAGCTCCACCTATGCCATTGATGGCTGCCCCTCTTCAAGAGGCAATCAACCTAGTCAGCGATCTGGCTATGTCGGTTGACATCAATGAGGTACAAGAGCTATTCCACAAGATGCAATACGCTCAATCCCCAGCGGACGTGATCCAATACACATTGGAACACGCGAATTTACTTAGCGCCCTTAAGCGCTTCGTTCCCCAGGCCCCTCCCCAGTACAACCACTATGGGTAGTACAACCGAACGCACGAAACCGTACTCAGTTTCGTTAGCGTCATTTAACGCTGACGGCCTCTTCAGACAACGTGACCTCGTCCACGACTTTTGTTGTACCCACCTTATCGATATCATATGCGTGCAGGAAACCTTTCTAAAACCGGGGAAGGCGAACCCTAGGTTTGCCAATTACAGAACGGTACGTGATGATAGAGTGAACTCCCGTGGGGGAGGCACTCTTATCTATTACAAAAGGTCCCTGCACTGCATTCCCCTACCTACCCCGACTCTTGTTAATATGGAAGCATCTTGTTGCCTCCTAGCTATGACTGGTCATCAACCTATAGTCATAGCATCCTGTTACCAAGCTTGCGCAAAGCCGATCGTCCGAGCTGACTTAGAAGCCCTATTCTCATTAGGAAGCGCCGTCATTCTGATTGGCGACTTCAACAGTAAGCACATCCTATGGAATTGTAACGTCAACAATCCCAGAGGTATTGCACTTGAAAACCTAATCGCAGAACTTAACTTTGACATAATTGCGCCCACTGAGCCCACTCACTACCCTTATATGGAAAACCACCGAGCTGACTTGCTTGACATGGCACTATTCAGAGGCGTAACACTCCGGTTACGCTCCATAGAAGTGGTTCACGAGCTTCACTCTGACCACCGACCCATTATACTGCGACTAGGTCCCGACCCAACGACTGACCTCCCCCGCCCCACTAAGACGATAGTGAACTGGAAGCAAGTAGGCGATGCCCTAAAGGCTATCAGTTCACCGGACCTAGACAAGATCCCTGACGACATCCTGACAAAAGATGACGTAACCCTTGCGATCGATTCGTTCACCAATCACCTCTCCACCGTAGTAGGTGCATCCGCAAAGGAGGTCATAGTGCCGGACGACCGGCGCCTTGTCATTCCAGCGGATGTGAGACGATTGGTGACGGAGAGTAAAGCAGTGACCCGACATTACGACTCTTACCCCAGTAAAGAGAACAAAACTAAGAAACGCCACTTTGAACGCATGGTTCAAAGTCGCATGTCTGAGTTGCGTGATCAACAATGGGGCGATAAACTTTCAAACCTCGTGCCAAGCCACCATGCTTACTGGGACTTGGCGCGAGGCCTGAAAGGAAGTAACCATAACGACATGCCTCCATTATACAGACCAGTCCCACTAGTCCCAGCGTTCTTTGACGAAGACAAAGCTGAGTGCCTAGCTGATAGCCTAGAGGCTCAGTGTTCCCCTAACGTAGATCACGTTGACCAAGCTCACCTCGATTCGGTGGATGCTGAAGTCGAACGTAAAAGCTCTGTGGTCACCTCTGAACTCCCACCAATCACCTTAGCGACTTACGCTGAGGTGGAGAGACTGATCAAGGCCCTCCGACCGCGCAAATCCCCCGGTGCCGATGGCATCTCCAACAGGGTTCTTAAAACCCTCTCTCCTCCTCTCATCCATCTCTTAGTCAGCATCTTCAATGCTGCTATGAGCCACTGCTTATTCCCAGACACCTGGAAATGTGCAAATGTCATTGGCATTCACAAACCAGGCAAAAGCTCATCTGACCCCACCAGTTACCGCCCCATCAGCCTCCTCAGTGCCTTAGGTAAACTTTACGAGCGGTTACTTGCAAACCGTCTCCAGTCCCATGCTAAGGAACACCACCTTATCCCAGATGAGCAGTTTGGCTTCAGACCCGGACACTCATGCGTCCAACAGGTGCACCGCCTCACGGAGCACATCATTGAGGGCTTCAATAAGTACCCCAAACCCCAGACTACGCTAGCAGTCTTCCTCGACGTGGCGAAAGCTTTTGACAAAGTCTGGCACAACGGCTTGATCTACAAGCTATACCAATTTGGCGTGCCAGAACGTCTTGTGCTCATCCTACAAGACTTCCTTAAAGCCAGAAGCTTTCGCTATCGCGTGGAAGGCACCCTCTCCTCCCCCCACCCAGTCAGAGCCGGAGTCCCTCAGGGCTCCGTGCTATCACCTATTCTCTTTGCACTGTATACCAGTGACATCCCACGCTCTCAGCCCAAAGTATTCCTAGCCCAATATGCGGATGATACCGCCATTTACACCACTGGGTGGCATATCAACAGACAGTCCTATTTCGTCATGCAACGGGCCATCACCGAGATCGGTGACTGGTTCCGAAAATGGCGCATCGCGGTCAACCCAGCTAAAAGCACAGCTATGTGCTTTACTGAGAAGACACGCTCCCCTTACCCGAAACCGCTTATTTTGTTCGACGAACCCATTCCCTGGGTTCCTAGAACAAAATACCTCGGAGTCACCCTTGATCGTCATCTCACCTTTAACGATCACATAACAACCGTCCGTAACAGAGCGGCCTTCATAATGGGTCGCCTTGGTCCCCTACTTCGCAAAGAGAGTAAAATGTCTCTTAGTAATAAGAAGACACTTTACACTGCCTGCATCCGCCCCATCATGACTTACGCATCAGTAGTGTTTAGTCATGCTAGTGAGGCCCACCTTCATAAACTTCAAGTCATCCAAAACCGTTTTCTTCGTAATGCAACCGGCGCCCCGTGGTATATCCGGAACACCGAGTTGCATTGCGACTTAAACCTTCCCTCTCTAGCGCAGTTCAATAAGGACTGCGCCCGCCGATACTTTGATCGAGCGCCCCACCACCCGAACCCATTGGTTGTCCAGGCATCGAACTACTCGACTGCCTCTTCTATCCCATTTTTCAAACCCCCCCGTCGCCGACCACGGCAGGTATTAGACGACCCGGATGACCCCATCGCAGCCATTACGTTGGCAGCTTTAGCGTTATCCGCAAGTCGTCGAGGTAAAATCCCCAGGTGTGAGGTAATCAGAGGTCACACAATCAAACACCGAGCTCGCCGGCGAGCTCGAGGCAAAAACAAGGTCACGATAAATTGCTCTCCAAATAGTCAAAGAGTATTATTCAGTAGGGCCCAATTGTGCAACACTGCAGTTGCACAGAGGCATTTTGCTCCGATCCCCCCCATGTCTCTCGACAGCGAGACAAGCCGAGGTCCGAACCACAGTGGTGCCCTTGAGCTCGCTGTCAACCCCTCCTATAGTAGCGGTACGTTTTCGGCGTCCGCAGGAGACGGAGGTAGAAAGCGCTTTTCGCCTTCTACGCCCGTCTCGGGAGAAGTGCCTTCGGCACTTCTCCCTCCCGGGCTATTGTAGGGCCAGGCCCTCGCCCAAAACCCGGTGGAGCTGGACGACCGCACAGGCGGTAGCCAGCATCTATGTCCTCCCTAAACAACAATCAACACTGCACAGTCATATTTATTATGACATAGGTCATACAGAAGCATAACATCTAATTGTTGTCTCCTAGAGTTTAAATCCAATAATTTATATTTGCTAAGTAGCTCATCATAATGTATAATTTTATGGAAAAATTTGTAATACACACATCGTAAGAATTTCTTTTGAATTCTTTCAATATCATTAATATAACATTTGTAAAGTGGGTTCCATAATGCCACAGCGTATTCCAACTGAGATCGAACCAGTGACTTATATAACAATAAATACCTTGATTCGTTTTTGAAGTTACTAGAGGACCTTATGACAAAATTAAACATTTTAAAACCGCGGGCTATTATATTTTGAATATGTACATCAAGTGTTAATTTACTATCTAATGTTATTCCTAAATCCTTAACGATTTGAACTTTATCAAGATTAGAATCACACAACACGTATGTAAAGTTACTTATTTTTATCTTACGAGTAAAAATTATAGATTGTCATTTATTTATACTTAACGTTAAGTTATTTTTAACACAATACTCCGAAAATCTGTCAAGATCCTGTTGGAATTTCAAGTGGTCTTGACATGTATTTATAGAATGATATATTTTCAGGTCATCGGCATATAATAGAAATTTACAAAACTTGAAACATTTTTCTATATCATTGATGTATAAGATAAAAAGTAACGGGCCTAATATTGATCCTTGGGGTACCCCAGAACTAATTGGAACCATATCTGATTCATAGCCATTGATCACCACTTTCTGGCAACGGTTAGTGATATATGAATTGAACCAGCGCCATAAATTACCCCGAATACCGTTATAAGCTATTTTGTCTAATAAAATCCTGTGATCCACCCGATCGAAAGCTTTTCTAAAATCGGTATAAACACTGTCTGTTTGTATGTTATTGTCTAAGTTTTTAAATATTTCAGTAGTATAAACTAATAAGTTTGTAACGGTAGATCGACGTCGAACAAATCCGTGTTGCTGGGGAATAATGACGTTATGTAAGCTAGGATAAATATAATTATGTATAAGCCTCTCAAAAAGCTTTGATAAGGTGGGCAAAATTGAGATTGGGCGATAGTTCTCTACATCTTTCTTTAATCCTTCTTTATGTACGGGCACTATGCGGGCAATTTTCCAAACACGAGGACAAACACTGATTGTAGATTGTATTGTATTGCTTTGGTTTAGACATTAATGGTATAAATGTATATTTTTTATTCAGATACAACACTCTACTTATTCAACAAAACGAGTATGTATTATGAAATTTGTGTAATTTTTCCAAAAAAATAACTCTAAAAGAACAATCACATGTATTTATTACCTTTGCTTTTCTCTCTTCTATCAACATGTGTATAGAACAAGAACGGTCCGAAAATATTTTTTTATTTGTGTTTCCGTCAACTTTTTTCCGTAGTCAAATATAATGCGCTTGGGCGTCAATTCTCCATCTGGAATCTTGGGATTACACACATAAACCATTTTACATAAACCATTTTATATTTTACATCGATGCTTTACCTCATCCAGTAAACTAACCTCCTTGATAGCAAACTCTGGACCTAAAATAAGACGTCCACCTCCAATGCTCATACTTATTTTTTATTTTATTTATTTATGATTATTTGCATGGAGCGCGCGGGATGTGACAATCCAGACGCCATTGTTTTCGGAAATAATAACGAGATGGCGCTTTATATTTTTTCTTATATTTTTCATGTATCCCGTCACGATGAAACCTTATTCTGCCCTTAAAAGCATATTTGCGAACGTATTTTATACAGAAATGGCGTTTGAATGGACACAAAATAATAAAGATGAATGATGGTAGTGTGTAATGTCGTGAATTGTTCTCACGGCTTGCTATATTTGATCTGGATTAATTATACTCTGGTTTTTAATTCGAGATCAAAAATGTAAACAAAGGGGTTAACCGCGCAAAAAAAAATTACAAGTACTCAGTAATTGTACTAATTTTGGAAACGGATGAAGTATTTAACATAATAAATATATTATAAGGTATAATTGATTTCTTTAGTATTGACTAATAAAACACTATTTTATGTGCGTACATATTTACGCATATATTAAAGCCGGAAAATAACAGTGTAACAATTTCTTATTTTTAATTGCCACACTGCCGAGATCTTCGACATTTTCCATCTGACGCCATTTTAGCTTATTCGTAATTCCTATGAAAATTTTTAGATTCGAATGTGATTCTCGCCAATTATTTTTCTTGTTTCTGTTGAATTTCTTTTTTATATGACGTTATTGTTTTTATCGTTTATAGTTATTATTAGAGAGTTGTGTTCAGTTTTTGTTTATTGTTACGAAAAGATTATTTTCGTAATATGGAGGCTGGGGCATCCACACCCACTCATCCTATCCACAACCCGGCTCTTCAACAACGAAAGACATTGACATCTTTTGTTAAGAATCGTCATCGCAAATCTTCGAGTGCTTTCGAAAAGTTGATGGTGATGAAGGCTTATGACCACATTTTTTTTGCGTGGCCGAAGGACGAGCATTGGTCTTTAATGGAGTGTGCTAAAAAACCACTGACATGTTGGGGACATCGTCAGTTTCAGTCAGAAGGATTGTCAAAGAAAATAAGGGCAGCGATGAGTTTACTTCATCACCAAGAAATTAAAAGCATTCACTTATCACGCTATACGGCAGATTGTCCAACGTTTATTTTCAAGTCAACAAAACATTAGCAAAGATAATTAAAAAAATACTTTTGCACCTACTTACCAATATAAGAAAAAGTGTACCTACTCACTACTTACAAGTCACACAATGGAATCCGAAACGTCCACCGTAGAAAAAGGTTCCGTTCGGGGGATTTGCCATAATCCCCACGCTTGGTAAGCGTCTTGAGAATCGCAATAGAAGTTGTCAGTACTCTGGAAGTCGCTGCGTCCCACCTTCTGGTATTTTTGTGACCCAAGGCCTCATGGGGTGCCGGGTTACAATGTCACCCCTGTTTCTTTCCGTAGCGTGGAGGTCGTAAGAGGTGACTTAGGTAAACATATATATTATATAGCTGTAGAATTATTTCAATGTTATAAAAATATGTGAAACACTAAAGATTACGTAAGAACTTTTTTGATGAAAAAATATTAAATACCCCTGACTTGTCAGTTTGACAATGACATATATTGACATTTCTTTGTTTACATTTTTGATCTCGAATTAAAAACTAGAGTATAGGTAGGTATATACTCGTATTCTTACTGACAGCTTTGGCAGATAAAAAATGGTGTAAATTTCTATTATATCCCCTACTGAGAAACTTGTGGCTTGGTTGTTAAATTCCGTCACTATTAGACTGCGTATTTCATCATCACTGCCCACGCAGTTATGATTAAATTGTGATCCGTTCGAAGCGAAAGCTAAGGAATGTTTAAAACCACAAAAGTAATTTAGTAATTTAAATCAAAAATATAAATTAACTTGACATTCAGGATAAAGTTTTTCTTTTTTATTGTTGTATTTTTCAAAGCATACCTACATAAGTACACGAATAAAGGATTTTAGTTACAAGTTTAATTAGTTAGTGAACTGTGCAATTTTATTATACAGAGAAAATATTAAAGTAATGTTTTTTAATATGACTACAAGCACTAAGTATCGCGTGCTAAGCGGAAATCACATTTACCGATTGATTTAAGCAGTTTAGGCACCCGGCGCGTAATTGAGCGGACGCGGGTTCGATTCATTCCAAAATAGTGTTGTCTGATAATTTATAGTTCCATAAAGAATATGATAAAGATTTATCTATGCGCACCATAGATAATATCACAACTATAATAACCATTGAACAAATTCATTCATAAATGCCTGAATTTACTTACGTGTGATATATAACTCTCCTAATACCTAAATATATAATAACTAAATATATTTTGATAAAAAATTGTTCGAGAAAAGCAGCTATATAGCACTTTTCAGTGCCTTAAATGCTGCTGCGCTGTGCTATGAAAACGAAACACAGTACATAAAAACGTCAGTGCCTATCAGTTGTTTCCCTTTAAAATATACTTAGTGAATGTTTAACTTTATAAATCAAACTAATTTCAACTTTTGAAAGAATATTACATTTGAGATCACAACGAAAGCAAGAATTTTAACCACGCGCGGGGTTTGAATATGGGACGTATCCGTCCTTTGGAGCGGGACACTCTCTTCCATCTGAGTTGCCGTGGTGATGAGTCACAGTTTGAATTTATCCCTTCGTTTGTTATGTATACCTATATATACCTAATACTTAACTGTTTTACCACTAAACAGAACTTTTTGTAAAAAAATATTTTTGTGTACAAGGCATAATTACAATTCCTTAAATTATTTTCTGCCAAACTGTTGAACAGTTTGTCGGCAGATGTTACTCTCATTTACTTTAACATGATTAGGTACTCCTTATCATGTTGATAACCGCTTATATACTACTTGATATTAAATTTGTGCTATTTTTGTAAGTGAGCTTATTTTTAATTATGTATAATTACACAGTTTCTCAGCAACTATTCTAAATGATCAATGTCATAACAGCAATTATGTCTATGTGACTAAATAGACAAATTATATAGTTACGTTCGTTGCTACTTAGATTTAACCTATATTTATATTTTCTGCAGTACTATTTAATTGTATCAAATACAGTTCCATAATTGACTTCTTATATAAGTACTTAGTTCTATACGTAGTTTCGAAATCCTTCGGCAGATCGTTTACCAACCTAGGCAAAAGATATACCTGGTACGTCTTTAAAAAAAATTACATGCTTTATAGTTTTGTCTCACCTGATGGTAAGTGACGATGTGGGTGAAGGTGTTAACAGGCTTAACCTAGAATGAAGCGGGTACATAGTTTGTTCTCTTACCTAGACTCACTCTTAAGGCACCTCCATTGCGAGAGATTTTTTATTAAAACACTACACAAACACATGAAACTTGATAGCCGTGCTAATTTTTGTCTTAGGTCGAAAGAAAAAACATCGTTCATGCTTTCCATGGCTCGTGGAAAACATCTACGGACATTACCCGCCGCAGGTGAGCAGGGTAATGGCATTTTACCAATTAAATATACAGATCAAAGTCACCAGTAAAATGATTTTAATAACTTCAATGAGCTGTGGACGACGAGCGTGTTTCCGAAACAATGTTTTGTATACGAGATTTTTGAATGTTTCTAAAAACATGTCGACAGACTCGGCTTAATCCTTACATATCGGTATTATATCGACCACCAGCGCCTATCACCTACAATAACATTAGCGGGATATTAACATGCCCCAAGTGCTCCCGAACCTTCTCCAACAAAATCAGGTACTCAAGCCACCAGAGAGCGCACTAAAGGGTTGAACTAAAGAACCCTATGTTCTAAATCCCTAAATTCAGCATACCTATCCAGAACTAGCAGTCGCTGTGCCTGACATCGGTCAGGACTACATCATCATCGGTATCTAATTCATGAAAATAGAAATTTCATGACATTGTTATTTTGACAATATATTCACAACCGATCGTCGGTAGTTAAGACTTATTACCATCATCGTAGCTAAGATCAAAAAGAGCATGTTCCAATCCCACTTGATATAAAGAATAGATCAGTCAAGGGATTAGTAAGTTTATTTACCAGATGTTTACAATGATTAAAACTAGTCCGTTATAACGAATGCGATTGCCCGCCTGGATAGCTACCACCCTCAGTTAGAAAATATGCCACCAAGCACGTAAGTCCATAACGGTGTTTTCCGGCAGCTGTCCTTGAGAGCCAATAATTCTATAGGTTAGCTTGAACTATCTAAATCATCACTTACCAGGTGAGATAGTGGTCAAAGGCTAGCCTATCAGCTATAAATAAAAAAATGCACCAGTCCCTGTAGATATCATAAAAGATGGATCAGTCAGGGGTTTAGTAATTTAATTCACTTAGCAGATGTATTCAAAAAAACTTTATAAGTTTATATAACTGATATATCTAAATATGATAACAAGCACTATCGCGTGCTAAGCGAAAATCATATTTTACAAATTATTGGAGGACATTTTTTTTATTTTATGCCCAAGGCGGGAATCGAACCCGCGTCCTCCGATAATGCGTCGAATGCCTAAACCTCCTCGGCCACCTGGACTTGGCATTTGAAGGTGAAATTTCATGGTCCAATTGTTTATATAATTAATTTTCCATAAAACCACAAAATCTAAAAAAAACAACGTCATGTAGGTAAAGTAAGTCCCATCCAACACTACGACTGCGTCATTCATTACAAGAGAACCTCAGATAATCCAAATTATTTTACGATAAACACCAATTTAGCTTGAATTAAGATCGCTCCGTATAAACGTTGTTAAAATACCGGGCGAAGCGTAATTAGCAACCTCAGGATTTGGAAATATGCCGCCTTTGCCACGAGACGCCATAAATTCAATTAAATAAATCCACAAACCTAACTATCCAGTTATTGGTAGCGCTGTTGGTAAAGACAAAATCTTCCAAAAGTTAAAAATGCAAGAGAATTTTGTAGTTCATTTATTCGCCACCAGCATTTATAAGTTTGTGACTCTGTAGGTAAATTAATTCAACGAAATGGCTATGTGCGAGTCCCGCGTCGCCCTTTAAGGTTCCGCATTGAAATATCTCGTATACGAAATAAATATGTGTTCAAAACTAGAGCACTGATTCAAAACTGTATTATAAATCGGCATCTTTGCAGTATTCATTCGTAAAATAGAGCATAATTAGTACATCTCTCTCTGTAGACGCCCCTTCATGACTGAGGATCGTGTTCATTATTAGGTCTGTTCTTAGATCGGATGATCTATCTCCACCCCGGCTTCTGATCATCGCATCTTGCACGATGTTATGAAACTTGACGGTCGAGTCCTAAATCTATCCGTCTATCTGGTTGGGGATCGACCTCGTGAGCGTTTTCCGTTCTTGTTCCCAACCACAATGAGTTTCTCAAGGTTCCGTGGCAAATCGTGGACAAGTGCATCTTCACTTGTGAGAGGATCGATAGGTTGGTACGTTTGGCAGCAACCACACCTCGAACGCTTCGATCCTTGCTCTGACTCGCGCCAGTATGGTCCAAGTTTCCACTCCATACAGGAAAATTAGAAATATCAGATCTGATCAGGCGCATTTTGGTGTTGTTTGTCATTCTCCGTATAGACCATATATTATATATTCTTTAATCGAGCTGTAGTACCTATTGTAATCAATAATGAATAATGTGTATATTTGATATTACTTGCCAGTTTAGTTTTTGAGATAGAATATTGAAATTAATGTAAGGATATAAATAAATGAGGGGCTGTCAAAGTGAACTTGGTCGGTAACTTAATTAATTTAATTATTTATTACTTTCGAAAGAAAAAGATTCCTACTCAACGATCTCTAGACTATAATAAAATGTTTTGAAAAACTTTGTATACTCCGACAAAATATTTTATACCTACACGTAATCTTCAAACTAGCATGTTCAATACGCAAGGTTAGATATAAGTTTTTTTTAACAGCTATCATCTCATGAGCCTCACTTAAAAATAAGTGACTGATTTTCTTGTCTAACAGTTTTACACAAAATATATAAATTTCAGGTTTGCACTGTGTCTTGTTAATGAGCTAGAGATCTGTGACATACGAACGAACAGACTGACAAGCGGAATCTCATTAATATAAGGCTTCATTTTTCCCATTGGGTATGGTACCCCTAACAAGAAAATAAAAACGTAAACTTGAATCATTCGAAAAAGTAAAAAGGCGCGGGAATTTGAGCGTTCCAATTTTAAAAGCGTTCGTGAGATCGGTGAATAAAGGAGGCCTAATTAGACGATAATGTCTTTTTAAGGGGTTACGGCTACCGTTGTTTTAGTGGAAACATATTTATTTATCATTTGAATTGGTGATCGGATAAATATAAGACGAATGAAAACATCAAAGAACAAAAATAACCTGGTGGTTGGAAGTTATTGATTATATTATAAACTAGCATTACGGGCGCGGCTCCGCCCGCGCGCATGGCGGTTATCGCGGAAACACGTTAACCTCTTTTTGCGCAGTTGGATAAGAACTATCCTATGTTTTTTCCCGGGTCTCAAACTATTTCCATACCAAATTTCATTCAAATCGGTCCAGTAGTTTTGGCGTGAAAGCGTAACAGACAGACAGACAGAGTTACTTTCGCATTTATAATATTATAGTACTGACTGATACTGATAATAATTCTACATTATTCGGAACAATATTTTCAACTGCATCATTAACTGAGTTAATAGGTATTGTAGCTGAAGTAAAAAGTTAAATAGATAATAGGTACTTACCATTTGTGAGATAGTGGTCAAAGACAGTGTCTATGGGGTGCCGGGTTAGAATTGCGCCTCCCCATGTCATCCCGTGGGTATCGTAATAGGTGGCTAAGGGAAAAACACTGAAAGGTGCGCAGCAGCGCCTTCTAAAGAACTGCCAACTTACACTGCGATCCCCAAGACGCCTGCCAAGCGTGGGGATTAGGTGTGGCATAGGGGAAGCTGTGTTCAACAATGGACGATCCGGCTGTTACAGTAAGTGGTCAAAGGCTAGCCTATAAGCAAAATAATCATCTGGTGACTTGAATGCTCTAGAACAGATAATAGATATTTCTAATGGCATAGAGTAGTTGATAAAGTCCTTAATTCCATAGACAAAATTCATATAATTACAGGTACGTAGGTGAGTGAGTATCTTTGTAGGTACCTATCTACATATTTAAGTAAATACAGTATAATCCGTATATAGTGTTGATAATTTGATAAACAATAAACAAGTGGGTAACTTACACTACAAATAACCAATTAAACTCGCCCTTAAAAGCGGCGTTCTTTGTTTTTTTTTAATTCATACCGGCTCAGGTAATGAATCGCCGGCCCCGTGTCACCAATAAATATGGCTACTGTTTAATTGAAACATTATAAAGGAGATCTTATCTTGCGCGCGGGCAAAGACACCGCGTTCGGTTTTAGGAACCGGGGGCCGGATTCGGAATTTGGATTCTTTACTTTTTTATTTCTCCATCGCTTCGTAGAAAAACGGCCAGCAACCACCCACAAAACACGAAAATTGGTAACAAAGCTCTAACGTAAGTCGAGATAACAAACAAGAACAATGAACTTAACAAGCCACCGTGGAAAACTCACAACCAACTCATAAAAACACCTCACTACTGCCTTGTATTTACCTACATAAAGGTGATTATAGCAAACAAGCTTGCAAAATACTAATCTCGTTAACTTTCATAAATTGATCTCCAGAGCTTAACAATTTGTATGATTTTACAGGTCTTGTAAGCTGGGCCTAGTCAGTACACTGGATAGCGCGAGCGGTGGCGGCGGCGCGAAGAAGCCTGCAGTATATTCTAATAGGCCATTAACATATAATGCTGCTGATTGGACGGATGCGAATGGCAGATGTGACATCATGCCTGACAGAGGTTGTCAACTGTTCGTGAACATAAGGATGGTTTTAATGGTATTAAGTTTTACCTATTATACTGTTGCGATTAGATTGTTATATTAATTAATGTTTTAATTGTGGTTTGCTTTGAATATCTTTAATGATGTAACGATACAGTGTCGTCCATGTTGTCTATAATCACTAGTTAAAATTGTGAAACATTTTGTACACCAGATTTTGAAGCGCTTGTAGCGAAGTTTATCGTCTTTTGTAGCTTTTCTTTATCGTTCAGCTAAGTTAAGCAACGTCCGCCGCTATCATGACCTGGATGGGTTACTGCTAAATGACATTAGAACTGAGCGCTTCCGTTCTCCGGAGGGCTCGCTAAGTCGTTGGTTTCAATTGTTGTCTGAGGATGGCAGTCGTTACAGCATGGTAGGGCATTTTGAGAATGACGCCTGGTAAGAGCTAACTCAAGTAGGAAATCTGTCGCCAAACACCTAACGGTGTGTTCCGGCAGCTGTCCTTGAGAGCTAGTAATTCTAAGTTAGCCTGAACACCATCTTCGGCCACAAGATCACTTACCATCAGTTGAGATGGTGGTCAAAGGCTACCCTATCAGTTTATAAAAAAAAAAATTGTTGTCTAATGTCATTTTTACATATTATTATTAAGTTTGTTTCTGAACTTTTTAACATTTGAAGCGTTGAACCTTATAAAAATTTAATCTTCCCGTGCACTGTCTGTTATTAATTATGATATTTGTTTAATATACTATCAGTATCGCTTTTAGCACTTACTGGTACACTTTTAAAGATCGTATAGAGCCGTGTCATAGATGGTCCTAATTACTTAAAAAGACCAATACACAAATTCTGGTACGAGAACAAGCATTTAATTTATATTATATAATAGAAAAATATTGCGGTACAAGGTTATTTATCCCTGAATTTGCGATGGCGCACGATACGGTAGCAAATAGCGCTACTTTCTCGCAATTCACTTCACCTTACAGTAACTTCTTGAACAACATTAATTTTCACATATTTACTATCACATTTTGGTCTAAAATAAAACCTAAATGCAGGCCAAATAAGGCTTAACTTTGCATGTAGTTCTAGGCCGCTTATAACGATTCCATTCTCTTATAGTTTAAAGCCTGAAAAGGGGAATTCCAAATTCAAAACGCTAAATCTACACAGCCAGTATTCTTAAAAGCGAACTATGGCGCGTTGTCATAAATTCTATTTTCGAATAATTTTGATATCAAATTGAATTCGGAATGCAGTTTGGAAATGATTTTGAAGTAAATGAAAGTGGAACTTATGGATCAGCAGCAAGGGTTAATTTTCTTTGTAGAATTTTCGTAAAATGTTTATGTATACATCGGATGCATGAAAAGATTCATACGACATTGTAGGTGCACTGCACCTCCATGCACCATGGTTTTGTAAAACTAAAATAGGGGAAGCTAAATGTTGTGGAATCAACATTTTTTTTGGCCTGGCAAAAATCAGCTTGAGTAGTCGTAGCTCTAATTTTTTTTATACTTATGTTCAGTTTTATTTGCATATTTAGGTATATGCTTATTTAATATGTATTGGACATAAATCGTGGATGGGCTGGAGTTGGACCAATATATCCTGTGATAATCGTAAGAGGCGACTAAGGTAAATTTGCATTTGGCAGAATTGCAATGGAAAATTGCAATTAGCAGAATGTGGACAGCACCGCATCCTGAAGAACTGCTATCATGTACTACAATTCCCACGACTGCCAAATATGGCGATTAAACACAAACGTCCCCCATGGGGAGGCTTTTATTCAATGGCAGACTACGATCATACTGTGAACGAATTCTGAACAACATGTGTCTATTCGCTTTGGTAGACATTCAAAAGAATTATTTATCATCATCGTGGTCTTCTTCTCAACATTGGCTTGTTGGGGAAACAGTTTCAGGGTGGTTTGCCCTCTCTCTATGGCTCTTCTTGCTCCATTACGATGGAGCAATCTATTGGGTTGGGTATAACCTGCGGTGTCTGCGGTCCTACCGCCCAGCGGGCAGTAGAGTCTTATTTATCAGTAAATAAAAAGCAGCATAGGTGGGTATACATGATCGAAGGTAGGTGGCTCTAACAACGTAGGTAATACATGCTGAAAGGTAGGAAGTAGGTGGTGGCTAGCCGGCGGAGTTTGAAACAGTCATTTTCACATCTCCAGACCTCAGTATGACGTATGTAAATAAAACTCGTTAGGAACCCCAGTACCTAAAACAAATTGTTGTCACTATGAACTGGGCGCTATTAGTGTGAGCCTCAGTAAAATATTGATATTTATATTGTTTTTTCTAGGTTAACACTTAATTGATTGATGAAGTCCATCTCCACACTAACAGTACTACAACCTCCATCGTGTGCGAGTGAAATAATAGGCTCGCACGCTGGGAGGTATTGAGACATCAGCTTGTATTACTCGTGAGGTGCCCCTCCCCCACCTCTTGCACCCCTCCATAGGCTACACTAGGGCTGGCAAAGTATGATCTTATTAATAGATTCAGGCGTTACTTTGTGGAAATCCACATTAAATGATAACAAATATTTATTTAAAAAAAAATTGAAAACGTTTAATTAATACTTTAGAATAACACTTAAAAACAATATCAAAATATACCTATTGACTATTCCGCCTAATTTTCCTGTTAAGCCGACGTGACATCATAAGCGCCACATAGCCAAACCAGAAGAATTTTCGACGCGTGTCGCTTCTATACGAAGCATCCTCAGGAGGTCTTGACTGTTCGAGCGCACGATCGAGAATTCTCTATTTGGTTACTTGGCGTTTATGACGTCACGACGGCTTAACAGGAAAATTAGACGGAATTGTCACTAGATTAAATTTCATAATTTCAAGTGTTTTAAAGTTTCTACAATGATAATTTAATGTTTTCTGCTAACATTTGTTATTAGTATTAATTTATTTATAGCTAATAGGCTAGCCATTGACCACCTGATGGATAGTGATGATGTATTCGAAGATGTTATTCAGGCTTACCAAGTATTATTGGCTCTGAAGAACAGCTGCCGGAATACACCATTAGGTTCTTGGCAACAGATTTTCTACTTGAGTATAGTAGCTAACCAGGCTAGCATTTGCAAAATGCCCTACGGCCATGATGTAACGACTGCCATCCTAAGACAACAACAGGGACTGACGACGGCTTTACGTGTCCTCCGCACGAAAGCGCTCGAAATGTCACTAGCCGTCACCCATCCAAGTCATGACCGCGGTGGATGTTGCTTAACTTAGCTGATCAGCTAAGAACTGCTTAACAAACTTCGCTACTACGCAATCAAATACATTTCCAAGTATTATCAGAGCTTTATTTTACGTAAGACCAGGTTACGCCTCTGTTGCAAAGTAAATCTTGATGGCTACCACCAGAGTGTCAGATTTTCTTAACAATAGTATACAAAACACTGCTATGTTGATACTGAAGCAAGTCAAATAACTATGGGCAAATGTTCCATAAAAATGTCGGGGTGACGAATGCAATGCAGTGTTTATTAGTACACAATTGAACAAGTAAGTAATAATATAATAATAATTATATACTTGCTAGGTTAGCCTTTGACCACTTTCATAAAATTATATATCTAGTGACAATTCCGCCTAATTTTCCTGTTATCTACGTGACGTCACAAACATCACGCAGCCTAACAGGTCTTGACTTACCGAGCGCACGAATCGATCGTGCGCTCGGTAAGTCAAGACCTCCTGAAGATGCTTCGTTTAGAAGCGAAACTAGTCGGGTATTCTTCCGGTTAGGCTGCGTGATGTTTGTGACGTCACGTAGATAACAGGAAAATTAGGCGGAATTGTCACTAGATATATAATTTTATGCTTTTTTAAGTGTTTTATTTAAATATTATTTAATATTTGACCACTATCTCAGCTGATGGTAAGTGATGATGTGTTCGAAGATGTAGTTCAACCTAACCCAGAATTCTGCGGAATTCTTCAAAGTTCTGCGCGGCTCACAAAAAAACATCCATCAGTCTTGCATCCCTCATCTGGCAAACCTTGATCATCTTCTATTGTATTCCTTCTCTTAAATATAATGTTATCGGTGATGAAACGAACAAGTCGCCCGCCTATGGTAAGCGTTACCTGACGTCACGTCGTTACACTTGCAATGTCATCATTCCCGTCCTGCTTGACACTCTGAAATCTTAGTTCTTATCACCCCAATCATTTTACTTTCTCCAGTGCCTACACACAGTATTATTTTCACACCTGTTAGCTATTTAACTCAATAATATTAACTTTGTTAAAGTTTTGCACGTGTTCGCACGCACATTTGGCGAACACTTGACTAAGCGTGACTCTTTAATATTTTTATCTAGTAATATTACCTAGTATTAATTAATTATTTATTATTATTGTATTTATTACCTTGCCTTCTTAGCTATCAGTAATATCCATATTATTTAAAGTTTTTAATATAATTAAAAGTTGTGTAACGAATGTCGCACGGTCTCCGCCATCTTGGCAGTAAGGCTTTATAAGCAGAAGTTTCTTTAGCCCGAGCGCCCCGGGCTATTGTAGGGCCAGGCCCTCGCCCAAAATCCGGTGGAGCTGGACGACCGCACAGGCGGTAGCCATTATTTGAATGTCGTACCGACTACACTGTGAAGTCTTTTGTTTGTGGTGTGACCAGTGCTAGTGTAAGTACTTTTATTATATAAATTACATGTTTAAGATTTATAGAATATACAATATGTTAATAGAAGTATTGATGAAATAATGACTTTAACCTGTTATTTTGGTCTTATGAATCTAAATTGATAAATAGCGTTTTTCGTATATTATTGTTTTATTACAAATTAATGCGAAATATAATGTTGTTTATATGAATATTTGGTTTCATCAACACACGTCTGCTTCAAACGAAACAGCTCTCCACGCGTTTTCACGACTATACGAGACAATACGGGTGATGGCCCACGTACACACACAGCCATCTATTGAATAAAACACATACCTACATCAGTACTATCAGTACTAATATTATAAATGCGAAAGTAACTCTGTCGGTCTGTCTGTCTGTCTGTCTGTCTGTCTGTTACGTTAGGAATAATAATTAGGAACTTAAAATATTTTATGATTTGATACAAATTATAGAAAAATAAAAGCAACACAAAAATAAATAATTAATGTAACTATATCTATGACCTAAAAATTTTACACATAAAAATTGTGAGCTCTGTTTTCTACCAGGCAATCATAAGTAGAAAACAGAGCTCATGTCCTGTCCACGGGTAGAGTACCTAAAACGCTGGCAGCATTACCCCGTTGTATGGCAATACTAATTTTCTGGCCGAGGTAAGCGCCAGCCCTTTGGTCGTTTGTGTTTACTATCAGCCGCTTTGACAAATCTTTTACAAATTAAATCAGTACTAATATTATAAATGCGAAAGTAACTCTGTCTGTCTGTCTGTTACTCTTTCACGCCAAAACTACTGGACCGATTTGAATGAAATTTGGTATGGCAATAGTTTGAGACCCGGGAAAAAACATAGGATAGTTTTTATCCAATTGCGTAAAAAGAGGTTATTGTTTTTGCGCGATAACCGACATACGAGCGGGCGGAGCCGCGCCCGGAAAGCTTGTAAATGCTAAATCTAAGAATATTGCATTTTAATTTTGGGGTCAGATCAAACAGAGCATTTGCCTCCAGTAGACTTCCAGATGATTCCAGATTGCTTCTATTGAATGAAAAAAATCAGTTTGAATAGAACCTTCGTGCCACCCCTATCGTAGCCTCCCAGTCTGGTTCTGGCTCGTCGCAGAACCTGTTACGTCTCGAATTAGATCTGCGTAATTAGAGGGCGATGCAAATTATACGAATGTCGGATATTTCATTAGAATGTCTTATTCGTTTGAATAAGACATTTCTAATATGCATGTTTATGCATTTATCTTTGCACGATTTCCGTTCACAACGTGTCATTTTACTGTTTAATTGACAACTACATCAAACATCGCTACGATGATTTTACGATATCGCAGTCAAAGGCATTAAAATTTTATGCTCCCCATGCATTTTATTTAAAATATATTTTTCAATATGCATTTTTTCTTTGGCATTTTGTTTAAAATATATTTTCCATTATGCATTTTTTCTTTGGATCCGAGTTGAAACGATGGTTGCGATGCTCGTTTCACTTATCGTTCTAGCTAGGCCAAAGATCGTAGTTTCTTTGCGATCTTTACGTAGAAGGGTGACCGCTTATGGCATTTCCTACTTAGCGCCTCTGTGCTTCGGAAGGCACGTCAACCGTCGGTCCCGGTTGTCTTAGAATGTCAGTCTTTATACCATGGTGGGAGGGCATTATACGAATGCCCGACTGGCCAGCTACAGCCCTACGAGTTTCCACCAATATATCTGATGGGGCTTAGAAAAACTTAACAACGTAGCGTAGACTTAACTTTGTCTCATGGAATAAAGATTCTGTAAAAACATTAAGCAGACTTTTCTGGCTATGAAAAATTATTAGTAGGTTTCTAGCAATATCAATTTGTCTACAAAATCATGACCCTTGTGATTAAAATAATTGCTTGGTCTTGTAGCCATTGGATAATTGGTTCTGAATAAAATAGTTGCGCGTTGATGGGAAATCGTACAAAGATAAAATGTTATTTTATATTGAAATAAAACTTTCTCCGACGCACATCCGTTTGCGTACATCGCATTATAATTACACAAATCTACTTCAAGATATGTATACATAAACTTATACAAATAATCTACAGAAATCAGTACTTCAGTACTATAATATTATAAATGCGAAAGTAACTCTGTCTGTCTGTCTGTCTGTCTGTTACGCTTTCACGCCAAAACTACTGGACCGATTTGAATGAAATTTGGTATGGAGATAGTTTGAGACCCGGGAAAAAACATAGGATAGTTTTTATCCGACTGCGCAAAGAGAGGTTAATGTTTTCGCGCGATAACCGACATACGCGCGGGCGGAGCCGCGCCCGGAAAGCTAGTACTGTATACATGTTAATGTTGTGGGACAACATTTTATCAAGATAGGTTAATATTTTTCAGTTATTGGAGCGTAAGTCAAAAACGGCTTGACCGATTTTGATGAAATTTAAATGGGACCAAACGACCAGTATCAACTTTCAAACAAAAAAGAATTTCCAAAATCGGTTCACCCAGTCAAAAGTTCTGAGGTAACAAACAAAAAAACAGACGAATTAAAACCTCCACCTTTTTTGAAGTTGGCTAAAAAGGAGAACCTCGTTGCATAGTTACTAGCAGGTATGCAACGATTTAGAGACGTCCTCCTTTTGTTAGAAATTGGTAGTATTTGGTAGAAAGGCCCTTACCCACCCACTTTATGCAGTGTTACGCCTTTGACGTCGGCATAATCACAGGCGTAAAACCACACTTACCAAGTTTTACGCCCGCGATCCGATGAGTAAATTAATCCAAAGCCATTAACGGCGGCGACTTCACTAATCGCTTCGTTTCCGCTCCCGCCACCGGCGCAGGCGCCGCGGGATCTCACCACACGAATGTTTCTCTATGCGGTTATCTATTTATATGGAACTATTTTTTGTTTTAAATTGTATTCGTACAAAACATCTTTCACACAACAAAAGACAGGACAATAAAGAAGGTAACGTAATAGTGACAATAATGGATAGATTCAGGTGTTACTTTGCGGAAATACATATTTAATTGTTACATATTTAAAAAATACAATCAATTAATATATTAGAAAAATAAATTAAAAATATATACTTATTATCAATTTTGCTTAATTTTCCTGTTAAGAAGACATGACATATGAGGTTTAACCGGAAGAATCTTCGAGGCGCGTCGCTTCTACACGACGAATGCCCAGGTCTTAACTTCCAGACAACCTTTGGATGTAGAGAATCTGTAGAGCTGATTATAATGAGGTGTAGTATAACGATAGAGAGATTATAATAAAATCAAATTGCTAGTGAATGGCTAGTAAAAAAAGAGTTCAGAGAAAGGTAGGTATAAAAAAAGAAGATATAATCCGATTATAACAGAAACAATGTCTTTATATTATTTAATATACTAACATGGTTATTTAGTTTCGATTAATGTATTCCTTTTCTATGTGTATTTACAGTGAAAATAGTTAATTTCACCACACGAGCTGGGAAAGGTGTTGATTGTTATTTGAATTTTTCCGCTAGCGTGGAAAATGTTGTTGAAATTTGAACCTATATATAAATTCTAGAAAAAATAGTTTACTTTGAATATTAATAATATCAGTAATTTCAAATTACATTAATTCAGTTTATTTCATTATATTATAAGCTGCTTTTTTTAACCTAGCTGAAGTGAGGTGAAAAAATGGGTGTTGCGCTTGGCAGCAGTCATTTTGAGTCTCGTACCTTTTTCAAATATAATATCCTGAGCATACCAAAGGTTACAGTGGTACGAGATGCAAAATAACTTTTCTGCCGAACGCAACACACAATTTCTTACCTCAGGTACAAGAAAAACAGCTTAAATAATGGTAAAACTTTCGTAAATTTGGTGTGAGTAAAATTATTTAAATTGGTGTTATACAAAGTAAATTCATTTTCCTGGAACTTTTAGAGAGGTTCGAATTTCAAAAATCTTATCCACGTTAGAGGATAAAAAGTACTTTTTGACGCAGATTTCAAATGATAAATATCATACCTTCACGAGCTTATACGGTAAAATAAATTAAAGAGTCTCTGCATTAAACATTATTTTAATTTAAATTTTCAGAAAGTTCCTCGTCGCCATGTGAGCCCACCAGGCGACATATATTAAGAGGCGCTAACAGCTTTTTGTAAAATGGAAGTTGTCTTCCTGCGCGGCGACAAACGTCAGTTTAGTGCTAAAGGATATGCATCATTTACACCGTCCTATCTCTCATACGAGTCTTGTGATTTTGCTGTAAAGATTTTAAGAATATTACTTGTAACGTTTATAAGATAAATAATTCAATATTAGCTGCCATACTTCAATAACGGGTGTTAACGCGCGCGGTAGTTTCGCTGCATTGAATAAACTTCCTACATTTATTTTATTTATTAATTGTAGCTGATAGGCTGGCCTTTGACCACTTCTCACTTGATGGTAAGTGATAATCTTTTTAGGCTCGGCGACAGCTTTTTAACTTGAGAGTGGTAGCTAGCCAGGCGGGCATTCGCAAAAGGCCCTATCACCATGCAATGCCCTACCACCATGCGCTGTATAGATACTCGTACATATTAGTACATAAGGAAGGGATTAGGTAATTTATATATATCAGCTGATATAAGAACCTTACCTTGCATCTATCTTTAAAAAAACAGCTTTGCTGAACCCATTTATAATGATAAGCTGAGCCACGAATATAAACAACGTAAATCCAGCGATCCAAGTCCAACATCCGTAGCATTACATCGCTCGTAGCACGTCTCAAGTGGAATAGCAGTCTTAAGATCGGCGTCCACAACACAAACACCCACCCTGAGACTAACTAGAGAATCTGTGAATGTGCCATTCCGACATAAACCCGTCGTCACTTCATCAGTGCATCGTTAAACACTAATAAACGGTGTAACATCACGACAAAAACAAAACGATTGAGCTGTTTATGACAACGCGTCAACCGGCGAAAAGTGACGGGCGTGACAAGCGCCACTGACGGGTTGACCGCTGTTGAGATACAGTTTTTTTATTACAAAAGTATATACGAATTAAAAAAAAAATAAGCCAAGTGCGAGTGGGTTATATTTAAACAGAACATAAAACTTAATATTCTGTGAATAGTTAAAGCGTCTACTTGTCACCGTTATTAGTATCGAGCAAGAAACGGTAAAAAAATCAAGTTTGTTGTACGGGAGCCCCCCTTAAATATTTGATTTTATTTTTAGTATTTGTTGTTATAGCGGCAAAAGAAATACATCATATGTGAAAATTTCAACAGTCTTCTATCTAACAGTTCTGGAGATACAGCCTGGTGACAGACGGACGGACGGACAGCGAAGTCTCAATAATAGGGACCCTTTAGGTAAGGAACCCTAAAAAAAGCAGTAGAGAAAAGACAGTGTCTGGGTTTTATTTTAAACTAGCTGCAGCCCACAGTTTTGACCCGCGTTTCGATGGATGTTGATGATAAAAATTATCCTTCATCCTTCTTCTCCTTTATCCTTCTCCTATGTCCAGTGCTCCATCTATTTCCAAATATTTATTAGAAATAAATTATCAAATTTATACTATTTATGGTTGACTATTTTGGCAAGATATATGCTGTCTATAGATATATGCTGTCGCGGGCTTGTTTGTAGGACAATTTAAGATAAATATTTTAGTTATACATTATGTACGTATGATACTAAAGGTTTTGGCAGCGCACGCCAGAATAGGTCGCAGATGGAGGATTTTTTTCCTAGTTGACACTTATCGTTATATTTTGCACAATTTATACAATATCTTTTTAAATTATAGCCCATGTGTTATGTTGATGTGTAAGCTATATTATTGTAAAGTTGCGTTAATTCCATTCAGTAGTTTTTGCGTGAAAGAGTAACAAACATCCATACACAAAAACTTTCTAGTTTATAATATTAGTGGGAGTATTTGGATTGGAAGACGCCGCGATCCTTCTGTTGAACATTTTGTCATATACCTAGCTATTTTATCATCATGCCATAATCCCTACGGTTGGCAGGCGTCTTGGAGATGGTAGTGTAAGAAGACAGCAATGGCGCTGCTACGTTCCGGTACTCTTCTCTTCATCGGCTTTTACGACAGGACGATACGAAGGAGTGCAGTTTTAGAATGGCTACTGGCGGGTATAGCTTTTAATCTTTCCACCATTTGTAGGATAAAGTAAAAACAATATTAGTTCAAAACACACGTTTTTTGCATGAGAACTTCGTTTATTTTTGTTTGTATTTATTATGGTGTCGCTATAACAACACGTTCTTTGATAAGTACACAAGCAATTTTAAACAAAAATTAATCGATATCTTATTGTAAATACTATATCAACGGGATCGTCCACTGCTGAACACAGCCTCCCCATGTAGGGGGTATTTGCCATAATCCCCACGCTTGGCAGGCGGCTTGGGGATCGCAGTGCAAGACGGCATAGTTCTTAAAAAGCAGACATTTACATATTAGGCATAGCTCATACAATTCGTCAGATCTCACATGACAAGTATAAGTTAATTAAAAAAGTAAAAAAACACGACTGCAATTTATTTATTTTCTTTAAGCGTTTTATCGTTCCATTGAAATTAAAACTGCAAGTTGTATATATATACCTATGGAAATGATTTTAAAGCCCTTCATATTGAAAACGCAGTCGATGCTTTCCAAACACATTATATATAAAAAAATGTTCTCTCTATGTGGAGCATAAAAGAGTAAGGACCCGTTTTAGAATGTCCTAATAAAGTTTCAGGTTGCTATGCAACATATAAAATAACTGAATCATAAAAATTACAGTTAACATGCAGGGCGTTTCAAGCTTTAACCGATGCATAGGCTAAACCAATGACTGTGAAACGTAAAGATAGTGTTTTATTTATTAAATATGATCTGGGTAGTAAAACCGGAACTTACTCGAACATTCTGAAACGGGCCCTAAATCCACCAGTTTATTTTATTAGTTTTATGTAGGTACCTAGTGTCACTTGGGTTAATAAGACGAATCTAGTGATATCATACATCAAAATCGGTTAAGCTGTTTGGAAGTTATGGTGGAATAAAGAAACTCATAACATACATACATGAACCCTGAAAACATAACACTCCTTTTTTGGGCAGTCGTGTGAAAAAGCACCAGCTTACAAATTTATAAAAAAAAAACATCAAAATTGGTACATCCTGTAATGTTACCTGTAAGGATAGAACACAAAAAAACAGTTAAAATGAAAACTACCTTCTTTTTGAAGTCGGTTAAAATGTCAACGGGCTGTACACTTATTACGGTTCAAATGGTTTCCCTGAAGGGCGGACAGATGGACGAAGTATGAATTAATAATTGAATCCCGTTTTTTCGAACGGAACTCTAAAAGAAATAAGACGTGCAACGGTGAACAACAACTAAATAATATTGTCCAAACTTTATTTACAACCAATTTGCAATTTGCCAAAACCAATCACAATAATTTATTTTTTAATTATAGATTACGGCAGGGGGTATCGTTTTAAAAACATCAATAAGCCATTTTGCTCCTTAACAGTCGTACAAAAAAGTTTATATTACCGTAAGGTTATTCTCGGATATATAATTAAGATTTTTAAGAACAATAAAGTTATTTGTCAGGTAAAATGATCCCAAGTGGAGGATCTCCGCCCATCCTATTAATTTTTTGTGACCAAAGCCTCATTTAAACAATATCTTAATTAAGTATCGTTGATATATGAACTTTGAACAATATGTTATTGTTTTTGATGTGAAACAGATCTAAGCTGATATATTGAGATTATTTTTATGGTTTTGCCAAAGAAAACCGTCTCTTTAAAGGACTTTGAGGGAAGCGTCTTCGTAGCAATTCCGTATAAAAAGTAGTTGCGTAATATTTTTAATACCAAGTGTATAAATTCAGTGAAATTTTTGTTGCATTAATTGTAATTGGTTTATATATTCTAACATAATATTTTTTTGTATATCTGTTATTACGGATACTTAAGAACAATGATATAAAAAATAAAAATCATGGATGGATTCTTGACCTAAACCTTGACAAAAATATCATCCCGTGGGTGCGGTACGAGGCGACTAAGGGAAAATACTGGAAGGTGGGCAGCAGTACCTTCTAAAGAACTTCCAACTTACACTGCGATCCCCAAGACGCCTGCCAAGTGTGGGGATTATGGCAAATACCCCATTAATAGCGGAGGCTGTGTTCAGCAGTGGACGATCCGGCTATTACAGTAAGTACAGTAAATGTTTCAGTTAAGCAAATAATGTTCCATAATTCCGATCCTATCAACTTTGTTATAAAACCCAGCTACAAGTCCTAAGTTTCAACTAAGAAGTTAAGCAGCCATTCAGTTCAATAATCACGTGCTCTACGGCGGATTGAACCAACCTCGAGATAAATTCGCCGATTGCTCTCCATCCACGGTTATGGGGCCTTAAAGACCCTTTAAAGGCCTCTGAGGGTCCAATAAACCCAGTGACGACTGTGTGTTTAACACTAACTGGTGGGCCACTAAACAAACGCTTTTATGGAATTCGCTCCCCACTACAAGCTTCCGATGTGTTTTATAAGTAGAATTCCTTCTAAAAGAGTTGACTTAGAAAAAAAGTACAAACAACTTTTAGAAAAAATATGTTATTGATTTCATGTCTGTGATTTATCTCTTATTGAAGGCGCCATTATCTATTTTTAAATATTACATATTAATGTGACAGGTGTCATTTACAGATGGGATATTGACGTCACCAATATAAACTTCGAGTATATAGACATGTCTAGTAAATAAAGAACAGTTCTTCTGTTTATCCCTTTTCAGACCTCATTTATTTTATACTGTTCTGGTAAGAATTTCACAGCAGTAGTCCGGAGTACAAAACGATCCTCGGTAGATGTCAATCAGTCCGCTCACTAATATGAGGAATAAAAACATAACTATCAGAATATGCTTACACATTTTGAAACGCTCGTAGGGAAGTTTGCTTAGCCATTCTGAATCGATCAGCAAAGTTAAGCCACGTCCGCCTCGGTCATGACTTGGATGGGTGACCGCTGGTGACATTACTACTGAGCGCTTTCGTGCTTCGGAGGGCACGTTAAGCCGTCGGTCCCGGTTGTTGTCTTAGGATGGCAGTCGTTACAGCATGGTGGTAGGGCACTTTGCGAATGCCCGCCTGGCTAGCTACCACCCTCAAGTTGAAAATCTGTCGCTAAGCACCTAACGTTGTGTTCCGGCAGCTGTCCTTGAGAGCCAGTAATTCTAGGTAAGCCTGAACAACATCTTCGACCACATCATCACTTACCATCAGGTGAGATAGTGGTCAAAGGCTAACCTACCAGGCATAAAAAAAAATCTGCCTACCTATTTGGGGATGAATAGGTTTTTTGAAGCCTAAGCAATAATCACGTTAAGCCCTCCGAGTAGAAGATTTGCGTACAGTAACATAGTTTTAAGAAATGCTAAAAAAAATTTATTAAACTTAAAAATAATTGGCAGAAATATAATATAAAACATAAATTAGGTTTTTTATTAATTGCTGATAGGTTAGTCTTTGACCACTATCTCACCTGATGGTAAGTAATGATGTGGTTGAAGATGTTGTTCAAGCTAAACTAGAATTACTTCCTCTCAAGGACAGCTGCATGTTGAATACGCTGTAGCCAAGCACCTAACGATGCTGAACGTATCGTTAGGTGCTTGGCGACAGATTTTCTACTAGAGGTAGGCTTCCATGGTAGCTAGCCAGACGGCCAAATGTCCTACCACCATGCTATATCGACTGCCATCGTAAGACAACAACCGAGATCGACGGCTGACCGTGCCCTCCGAAGCACGGATACGCTCAGTAGTAATGTCAGTAGCGGTCACCCATCCAAGTCACGACCGCAACGGACGTTGCTTAACTTAGCTGATCGGTTAAGAATGACTAAGCAAACTTCGCTACGAGCGAAGAATCTAAATTTTCGGATGTCTACAGCGATTTTTTCCTGGCCTAGCTAAAGCCGCCTGGAGGATATTTGAGCGAGATTTCGGTAAATTGGTCGTAAACTCGACCGGCGGCGCCGTTCGCCAATCGTTTTGAGCGAAACTTACATGCAAGTATTTACAAGAAAAATAATGGTGTACTTATTTGATGTACAAGTTATCCCGAACCTACGTACTACAAGTATGTATAAGTTAAGTACATACAGCAAAGTGAACATATTGGTTTCTACAAATATGTATATGTACAACTATAGTTATTATTAGAACCGGGATACTTACCGTGTTTTTGTTTGTTTATAAGCCCTCGATATTCTTCTGGAGTCTGGTTCTAACCACTGGATTGAGTTACAATCCACAGGTACTCTCGACAAGACGCCACTACATCGAGAATGGTAAGAGAGGCTATCAAAATAACAAAGTATCCAACCTTCAATAGGGAAGATGGGTTTCAACTGTCGAGAACATGAAATCCACTGGTAAACCTATCCAAGAACCGAAGAAGAAAGACAAATAGTTCACGATCTGTTATCGTTAGTTGTGCACTTCGAAATTTAAATAGTGGTGTGTGTGACAGTGACAATAATAGCATCGCCTTGCCGAAACAACGTACAAGAAAGAGGGTAGACCGGTTCGTCTGCTCTTAGTGCCGACCATCCACTCGCATAGACTTCAGTTTACTTGTGATCATGGCACTTGAAACCGAAATATCGAAAGCTCATAAACAATTAAAAACACGGTAATTATCCTGGTTCTAATAGTAACTATGGTCTTAATGACTGTGACAGTTTAAAAACGCATATGTACAACTAATTTTAAGAACAAATACGATAAACTGCTCGATCGAACTTAATATTTCAACACTTGTATAATCCCGAAGGGGATGTCGCAGTCTATATTCTCTTTTATTGAACGAGATTTTATTAGATTTTTTTGTAATGGACCTCTTTTGATTCCTTGACAATTAGAATAGGGGCGTCGCAGATGCTAAAATTGGATAAATGATTATTTTTTGATTTTGGGGTAGGTTTAGGGGATCGCTTGAGTATATTACCAAGTTCTAGGCTCTTGAACTAGCTAGTGAAAATATCTTCAGATTCAACTTGGCTGCGACCTAATATTACCTATATTGCCACGCCTGAGGTGTTCTGAGCAGTCCATACTTAGTATGAGTAGAGGCTAAAGTTGAACAACAGGCACGTCACACGATAGTTTTATCCCTCCGTAAAAATACGGCTCTATTTCCTTTTTCATATTTAATTTTTCATTTTTATCGTGTATGAAATCTATTTATATAAAAGCCGCATTCTGTGTCTCATCCTTCAAAAATATTATAATATAATTTTAACTATCACCATACGTTCCAGCATTCCCAGTAAGGAGATGCAGAGTAGTCTAAGCACCATCGTTTTACCATAGGTAACTATTTTTGTTTTGTCACATATCCTTACATAGAAGAGGCGAGTATATTGCCTACTGTCATGCTTCTAGACTCGGGAATGCTTCTGAAATATTCTTTATCGGGCCAACCCGTAGATTGAAACGAAGGCCTAGATACAAGGGCGTCGTCTTTTATAGAGGGTTATTGGTAAAATGCTAACAACCTCTTAGGGTTGATTTCTGCTCGATTCAGAAATAAATTTTAACCAGATTCAATCTGGGGCTTAATAAGTCCAATAAGAAAATGTTTTACCACTATACGTTTTACGTATGACTTACCCATTAAATTTTGCACGACCGTGTAATTCAGTACAAAGCAATAATCACAATCGTATAATTTTATCACCACTTCTGATTTTATACATTCTTAATTTGGTATAACCGCTTCTTCTGCAGAATAAATAATCTTTTTTGCGGGTAACTTTTAAAATAAAGTAAAAACTTGAGATTTTAAAGCCCTATTTTGATGTAATCAGGTCCTTAACTTTAAGCTTTATCACTATCGGAGCACTTATCTGTGTTTTCTGTGAAATTATCTTAAATTGAATTGTGTAAAAGTTGTATTTTGTTAAGTTGACATAAGTTTATTTAAGTAGTTCAGTAGGTATGTTTAACCGATTTCTAAAAAGGAGGCGGTTCTCATTTCGTCTGTATACATATATTTTTTTTTATGTTTGTTACCTCACAACTTCTATTTTTTTTTCAAATTTCTACTTCTACTTTATACTTCTTTCTCAAAAAAAAACTATTTTTTTTACCTAGTTTTAGTATTTTTAGTGTCACTTGGTTCCTACAGGATCCATTGTCATTCATTGTCAATGATTATATCATCAAGATAGGTAAATATTTTTCACTTATTGGAGTGTAACTCAAAAACGGCTTGCCGATTTTGATGAGATTTAAATGGGACCAGATGACAAGCATCAGCTTTCGAATATTTTTTTTTAATCAAAATCGATTCATCCAGTCAAAAGTTCAAGTATATAAAAATAACAAACGAATTAAGAACCTCCTTTTTTAAGGTAGTTAATAAAGTAAAACGTAAAGAAAAGAGTATAAGCAAAACGTATAGAAGAACTATTCGTGATAATTTAATAGTTGTAATACGAATGTGGTAGTTACTAGCTGTTTTAAAGTCTAATCGACGTACCCATCTTTATATATAAAAATTACGTGTCACGTTGTTTGTCCGCGATGGGCTCCTAAACTACTGAACCAATATAAATTTGATTTGCACACCGTGTGCAATTTGATCCAAATTGAAAGATAGGATAGCGTCATCTCAATTTATAGTCATAATTACCCGTACAAAGCCAGGGCGGGTCGCTAGTAGAAATATAAAATGCTATTTATTTTCTGTGGTTGTACCAATAGAACAAGTAGCGAGAGTAACTCCTAATTATTCTGACCCTATCAGGTGTACCCAAAACCATTTATTTGGTGTAGAAAATACTTTTACGCTTTCCAGTCCACCCACCGGCGACTTGCTAGGGTCCGTTTCAAAATGTACTAAATAATAAGTTTCGGGTCGATATACAACACATAAAATAACTGAATGATAAAAATGACAGTTGACATGCAGCGCGTCTCAAGCTTTAACCGATGGATAGGCTAAATCGGTGACTGTGAAACGCAAATTTATTAAATACTAGCTTTCCGGGCGCGGCTCCGCCCGCGCGTTGGTGGTTATCGCGCAAAAACATTAACCTCTTTTTTGCGCAATTGGATAAAAAGTATCCTATGTTTTTTCTCGGGTCTCAAACTATTTCCATACCAAATTTCATCCAAATCGGTCCAGTAGTTTTGGCGTGAAAGCGTAACAGACAGACAGAGTTACTTTCGCATTTATAATATTAGTACTGATGTTCTGGGTAGTATAACCGTAACTTACTAGAACATTCTGAAACAGGCCCTTAGTATAACATAGGTATTTACTAAATAAATTGTGTAGGTATTCTGCATAAATTGACTTGTTTTGTAATGAAAACATCTCAAATATTAATCAAAATTAAGCAAATAGTCTATGCATAGCTGATATTTTGTATCAGTTGCTTACTTAAATATGTACTGTACTGTAACAGCCGGATCGTCCACTGCTGAACACAGCCTCCCCAATTAAAGGAGTATGTGCCATAATCCCCACGCTTGGCAGGCGTCTTGGGGATGGCAGTGTAAGTTGGCAGTTCTTTAGAAGGCGCTGCTGCCCACCTTCTAGTATTTTTCTCTTAGTCGCCTCTTACGACACCCACGGGATGATATGGGGAGGTGCAATTCTAAACTGGTACCCCACGGGACCGTGTTAAATATGTAGGTGCATGTATTTTTATAAAATAATGTTGCATACCTCAAACAGGTTAGAATATGGCGAACGAAACATTGTTAACAATAACATCTGTAATTTAATTTTACCCATGTTTTTAAGCAAATAACGAATCTGAATTTCAATTTGAATTTGTCAAATTTTTGGTTCATTTCATTCCTTTTTTACTGGGATAGGAGTGCAAACGATCAGGCGACTCACCTGGTGGTAAGTGATCACGGTCGCATATATCCGCAACACGTTGAAAAAAAACTCTTTAACAACTTTTGCTTTAAGAACTCTGCATACCAATTACGAAACTTCTGATTAAAATAATGTTATGATATAGATATATCATAAATAATGTTATCATATGATATAGATATATCATAACATTATTTTATAATTCACACACGTAGTAAGTAGATCTACTTACTACATGTGTGAATTATAAAATAAAAATAAAAAAACATAACATATCATCACTCGCCTACATCCGTTTCTTGCCCGTTCTTCTCGCAGTGGCTCTATAAAGTTTTTTTTGCTGAACGTGGCAGTACAATGTAGAATATTTCAATATTAAAATTTGTAATTGACCTTCTTAAGAGTATTCAATTTAGTAGACGCCTAAATTGAATAAATGATTTTGAATTTGAATTTTGAATTTGAATCCAGTGAAAGTGTAGGAAGAGCTTTCTAACATTTTGATCCTTCTAATAGGGGATGAACATGTATGTTGTCATCTACTGGGTACAATCGCGGACTTCAAAGTGATAGGTATTTTTTATTTACTCTTTATACAGCTGTACTTGAGAGCCAGTCGTTCTAGCGTTCTAGGCTAGCCTGAACAACATCACCGACCATCACTCGAGATAGTGGTCAAAGGCTACTCTTTAGGTTAAAGCTCCTCTTAATTAGACCCCTGAGCCGGCAATTGCAAAGCAGCGCTGTGTGCCACTCGAACTATGGGACAGAAAAATAACATTGCAGAAAAAAGGAATAAAAACGTAAAAAAATTGCCACCAACAAAAATGTTTCACACTAATTTAATAAATCGTCAGAATTTAAATCAATTACGACCGTACCCTCGACCCTTATCCTTGATCGAATAACCTTTTCTATTTTTTTGTTCTTTTTTCACCAAATAACAATAAATAAACTCGCACGGCAGGTGATGAAAGAAGTTTGAGAAAAAATATATAATAAAAACTTTACTGACAAAAAACTCACTTTATGTCTTGTGATTTTGGTCAATTTTATCTTTTCACAAAATATAGTTTCTCTATCAAGTAGCGTGAAATAGTTCTTGGGGATTATACAGAGCGGCTTAAACTTTTATTTGGGAAATTTAATAAATTTCTAAATATGATTACAAGCACTACGTGCTAAGGTCACCGTCCCCCATGACGGTTAAATAAATACAATTGGATCATGAAATTTCGGCACAAATTGCTATGCCCAGGTGGCCGAGTGGTTTAGGCATCCACCAAGAAATCGGAGGACGCGGGTTCAATTCCCGCCCGGGGCATACAATTTTGTGGTCTAATAATTTGCAAAAATATTAATTTAATAAATATTACAGTAACCATTTTGAAGCAGTGATGGCTCAGTGGCATTGGCTATGGACTGCCGCGCAGCAGGTCCATGGTTCGAATCCCGCCGCTGGCTTGAGCTTCACCGCATGGTGGAAGGGCTTTTTGCGAATGCCCGCCTGGCTAGCGACCACCCTCAAGTTGAAAATCTGTCGCCAAGCACCTAACGGTGTGTTCCGGCAGCAGTCCTTGAGAGCCAGTGAAATTACAGGCACATGAGACTTAACAACGTTGTCTCAAGGTGACGGGCGCAGTGCTATTCGTCACTTAAACGATGAACTGCATCTGTTATAGGCAGAGGTAACCGCTTAACATCAGGTGGACCTCGAGCTAGTTCCGCCACAATAACATAAAAAAAAAAAAAAAAAAAACATTCTAACCTTTTTGAAGGCACTCTGAAATTATTTCTCCCTAAGAAGGTGTGAAAGAATGAACTATTTCAACATGATATTATGCAGGTTGATGAAAATGACTAAAGAGGGCAATAAACGCAAAAATGTTGTATTCACTCGATTATATCAGTACTTTTCGCACATCCTGTGGACTGCCACAGGAAATTATTTATGCACACGAGTAGGCTACTTTTATTCACAATGTCTCAGTATGTATTATTATATGTTATATGGGATGGATGTAAATATTAGCAGTTCCTACAGTAAATCAATAAAGTTTGATCGTTAGTGTAAGCAGTAGTGCTGCACCTATTCTCAAAAAGAAAGGGCGGGGTACATCTTCGTGAATGAAAATGGCTGAACTTATCCTTCATTCAGCTTTTCACAGCTATGTGACCTCTAATGTTTGTATCGGTTAAGTTTTCTACGTGTATTTTAATGTATTTTTTTACTTTCTTTCTTTCTTGTATGCTCAGCTTAGAATGAGATGTAGCTCAAGATCAGTCGCTGGAACACACAGTTATAAGTCTCTATAGGATTTTTTGTTAATAGGCCAAGTGGTTTTGTTCTTGCGGTTAAATAGCTGAAAACTGTCTCAACGGCGGCAGACTACTAAATATATCCGGTAGATTCCCTTTGATTACAATTGATCAGAAACATACCTTGGTAGTAAAGTGCGTGATGCTGATGATACTGGGGGCCCACCCTCATAAAATTTTACAATTTTTACAACCAGTTCAGTCTTATTTTTCAATTAAATATCGCACTGCCAAACATCCTAGTAAATTTTAGTAAATTTAGTGCGCGCATTGAATCGAAGCATCTGTACGATAGAGATAACGAATGAACATTATAGCAGACAGATAACATTATAATAGAGATATATGAATGAACATTATTCTTTCATGCCGGCCGTAGTACGGATACTTAGTATTAATATTTTAAGCTAAAAAATGACGAAATAATGACGTTTGTTTTCCATAATAGTTTTAAAGTAGTAGAAGTACGGCCTCTTATGGGCGATGTATTGTGCTATAAAATTACTATCGTAACAATATAATTTTGTACCAAAATATGGAACCGACTTCAACACCCAAAAGTGTAAAATAACTTGTTGAAGTCGTTACCAAGATAGTTCAAAAGTACCTATTATCACAATATTGTGTGCATGGTACCGACTTCGACAAGTTATTTCACACTTTTGGGTGTTGTAGTCGGTTGCATTTTTTGGTTAAAAAAAATCCACTCTTTTCAGTGACCCTTGCTACGGGACCGACTGACATTCATTTGTCAACGACAATATCATCAAGAAAGGTAAATATTTTACAGTTATTAGAGTGTAACTCAAAAACGGCTTGACCGATTTTGATGAAATTTAAAATGGGACCAAACGACAAGTTTCAGCTTGCAAATATAAAAAGAATTTTCAAAATCGGCTCACCCAGTCAAGAGAGCTGAGGTAAGAAACATTACAAAAAAAATATATATAGACGAATTGAGAACCTCCTCCTTTTTGGAAGTTGGTTAAAAAATAAATTGTTGGTTGCAACAGCTCTATAAAATCCACCGGGTCAGGTAAAGGGACTTTGCTTTTTTTGGTAGCGTCGTAAGATCGTTAAGCGAAAGGGACCCGTTTCGGCACTTTTGTGACCCGAATTACGTACTAACTACCAAACGATCTGTGGAGCGAATGTCTCGGACGGTAGCCGTCTGAACCTGTATTGTCGACTAATTAATCGTTGTTTTTCACAGGCGAATTTTAATAAGGGCAGGTTGGATTGAGATAGTGAAACAGGATGTGTGTGCTTACCGAGGTATAAGAGATACCGTGGTATCATGTTTGTAAGATTGATTTGTTCAAAACATTTCTTAATAATTAATATAATATTGCGAAAATTACCCGTCGCTTTTGACCATATACCACATGCTGAAATGTGAATAAACTAGTGTAAGGGTGTAAGAACTGCCAAATCAGTATTTTCAACTCAATATACGGAAAAAAATACATTCTATAAAAATTATAGCATTACAAACAATATATGGGTGATTCTACAAAAAATGGGTAACTCAATGTCGTCAGCCAAAAAAAAGATGTATAATTATATTTTGTTTATATTTTATGATTAATTTTAAAGCAATTAAAGCCTTTTATTTGGTCACCCAATTTAAGCTATTAATTTTTAATATAAATTTGTAAAACTTCACAATATATTCTCAAAAAGTCAGTACTTTGGCGTGTCACAACTTCAAATACGTGCAATGAAATAGCTGTGTATTAAATATTACATTAAATACAATAAAACTTAATATTTCACTATAATCTGTAATGTACTTAATATTATATAATCACAACTTTTATTATTTATTATTCTCACGTTGTTGTAAAAATAATAAGAAACTTTGTGTTCAGTTTTATCCGTCAGTCCGTTGTGTGTTGTTCGAATGTGAATTTCCCGCTAAATACCAGCGACTCAAATTCAAATCCACGTTAAATTTCAAGATTGTTACTAAAGTTAGCTGCAGATTGCGCCGTTTTTCGGCCGCTATTACTGTTCCAGTGCTAGAGTTGTGTTTGTCGTGTGAACACGTGCTAATCCAGACAAAATTTCAGTCCTATGGTGAGTTGCTATTTCCTTGTAAATCTGTGTTATATGTTAATTTATACATAGTTAACTGTGGTTTGTTAAAATGTAGCTTCTTGATATTCTAAAATATCAAAATAAACGTTAATTCTAAAGATTACCTCAAATTCATGTTTGTTTCGTCAGTCCGTTGGCGTCAGTCCATTGTCTGATATTGCACCAAAGGACTGACGTGTTTCCAGGGTACTGACTTTTTGAGCATGTCTAAGCATTTTTTTACTTATTTCAGTTTAAAACATGGCTCCTAATAAAAACAAAACACAATTAAGGATAGAGAAGAAGGCTTGCTTAGTTATAATGAAAACGACCCCATTAATTTAGCTGAATACAAAGAGAAACAAAGTTTGCAATATGTACTTAAAAAGAAAGACAAGACACAAATATTAAAGACACATGAAGCCACAAAATATATTCATCAAAAAACAGGAAACAAAAACAATTTTAGAAATTTAATACTGATAATTTTGTACGCCGGAATACTTCTTCAACTACTGACGATGAAGCACAACTAATAGTTGGTGAACTAATACGGTCCATTGTGAACAAAGATAAAAGAGCAAATGAAGCATAAAGGAGAAGTGAAAGATAGATAAAGTTTACACATAAGCATTTAAAAGAGATGAAAGCAATGGTTTCAAAACTAAAAACTATACTGAACAATCAGCATCAAAAATATAGAAGAGTCAATAGGCAGTCGAAGAAAGTTGTAAAATCTGTGGAAAAAACTCCGAAAACCAGAATTGAAGATATGAGCCAAGATATAAATAAAAAGAAGGAATTAGTGAAGAAGGTCCTATTCGGAGAAGTTATCAAAATTCAATAGAGGAAACTGCACTAAAAATTTAAATATTGAGTCATGAAGATAAAATAATCAGTTACCACGTGACCTCGTTTACTGCAAAGTGTTTGAAACTTCGTTGGGACAAAAATAATCGTCAGGACAAATATACGCGATTGAAACCGAAAAGTTGTTTAATTACTATAAGATAAAAGAAAGTTCCAACGAGCTATACCCAGAAATGTTGTAGATAAATACAAATTATGGAGAATAAGACGAAAAAAGCAGTGACTTTTAAAAAGCAGGATATAATCAGATAAAAAAGAACGTCAATGTTAAAGTGAAAATTCTAGTTCAGCAATTTTTAGAACATGATTCTAACAGCCGTCAAGCTGCAAGCAAGAAAGAATTTGTGACTCGTAAAAAAATAAAAACCAGAAAAGATATATCTACAGGACACTATGAAAATTTATCAGTACTTTGTCACTCGCGTCAGTTCCCTGGAAGTCAAATTTAGAAAAATCAAAATATCTCCGCAACTACTTTAAAAAGTGACTGGCATGCACTTAAATGAACATTTTTCCAGAAACCATCATTTTGGATTTGAAGCTGCAGCATGATATTGACATTTTGTTGATGTAGTATGACTATTTCTTTATATTTCAATCTATTGATGAGGTAATTAATTAAAATTTATATAATATAAAAAGTATATTTGACTTCCAATCAAAAAGTTTAAAATTTTTTAATATAAATAATTATTTTAATAATAATAATAACAATACTAATTATATTAATCTCTAATATTATAATAATACTATCTATTATTTTATCTAAAAAATCATTTATAGACCGAGAAAAATGTTCACCATTTGAGTGTGGATTTGATCCGAAATCATGAGCAATATATTCATTAGATTAGCTATCTTATAACGCGAATTTGTTGGAATTAGATTTAAAAACTATCATAAACAAAATATCCAGAAAAGTTACCCAACTTTTGTAGAAACACCCATATATTAATAATGTATAAGAGTATATCATCACATTTTATTCCAATTGAACTGAATTTAACCACATTTGCTACATAGTAATAAAAAAATCGGCCAAGTGCGAGTCGGACTCGCGCACTTAGCCAACTTTTTGTATTAGTTGTTATAGCGGCAACAGAAATACATCATCTGTGAAAATTTCAAATGTCTAGCTATTTCTTAAATAGGTACAGCCTGGTGACAGACGGACGGACGGACAGCGAAGTCTCAGTAATAGTTTTTACCCTTTGGGTACGGAACCCTAAAACCGACGTTTATATAGCTCGCAATATCGTGATAACAATGCTTTTTGCTTTATTATCCATATATATATATATATATATTGCAAATGTTTTATAATCGATCTTAACACCAAATAAATAAAAAAATTGTACCATTATAAACGACTTCGAAAAAGGAGGTTTTCAATTCGTATGTGTGCTTCAAATGCGTCAAATGCTTGTCGTTTAGTCCTATTTAAATCGGTCAAGCTGTTTTTGAGTTACACTTTTTTTTTTTTTTTTATGCTTGATAGGTTAGCCTTTGACCACTATCTCACCTGATGGTAAGTGATGATGTGGTCGAAGATGTTGTTCAGGCTAACCTAGAATTACTGGCTCTCAAGGACAGCTGCCGGAACACACCGTTAGGTGCTTGGCGACAGATTTTCAACTTGAGGGTGGTAGCTAGCCAGGCGGGCATTCGCAAAGTGCCCTACCACCATGCTGTAACGACTGCCATCCTAAGACAACAACCGGGACCGACAGCTTAACGTGCCCTCCGAAGCACGGAAAATCACACTCCATTAACTGAAAAATATTTTCCTATCTTGATAATATAGTCGTTGACAGTGAATGACCATCGATCCCGTAAGTAGCAAGGGTCACTAAAAAGAGTGAAAAAAGTTTTTAACCGACCGAAATCAACACTCAATACTGTGAAATAACTTGTTGAAGTCGGTACCAGGGTAGTTCAAAAGTACCTATTATCACAATATTGTGCGCATATGGTGCCGACTTCCACAAGTTATTTCACACTTTTAAGTGTTGAAGTCGGTTCCACTTTTTGGTTGAAAAAAATTCAACTACAGTTTATTTCATTTTCGTACTTACTGACAGCTAGTTGCTTATTAAGCAGCTGTTAAGGGGTTATTTTAGACGAACGCCCCCATACAAAACGCAGCTCCAATCTCATTTTAATAATAGCGAATAAAACTCAATGATTTATTACCTACGTAATCACTACCCTAATATCTAGGTTTGTGGTGCATCAGATTTTCATTAAATTATACAGTTTTGAAATTACACTAGCTCAAATACTCGTAATTTTAGGTAAAAGAAAGACCCAACTTTAAGCATCTCTTTCAAGAAAAATAAGCATGTTTTTAAGATTTCTATTGCACTACAAACATGGGGAATATAATGAACTTTCTATAATGGGAAGTTATTTATACATGTGTACTATACTTTTTAAATAAATCTGGAGCTACGAATAACTGGCTCAAACTCCTAAAAACGAGTGCTATAGACTAAACGCTATATAATAAAAAAAATAATTATTAGTCCAAAAGAAAAAGGATTTAAGCCAGAAACGATAGGTCTAATAATACACTATATTTACATGCGAGTTTTTTTTTAATAGCAAGTTGAGTTTATATAAAAGTTCACGCTTTGGCTGGCGGGTATATGTCCTTAAGAACAGATATATTTTATTGAAGCACTCGTAACAGAGCTTCCCTTGTCGTTCTTAATCGATAAACTAGGATGAGTGACCGCTAGCAGCATTTACTGCGCATGCAAGTGCTTCGGAGAGCAGGTTATAGTATGGTGGTAGGGTACTATGCGAATGTACACCTGGTTAGCTACCACCCTCAAGTAGAAAATCTGTAGCACAGGATTTGAATCACGAACCTAGCGCATAGCTGTCGGTACTTGCTGCCGCTGGACTGTCACAGCTTCACGAATGCCAAGTTATTATTCTCATCAGAAAACCTTGTGATAGTTTTGAAGCAAGTTCGATCCCCACCGTCGGCGGCTTGAGCCTCACCTCATGTTGGAAGGGCATTTTGTGAATGCTCGTCTGGCTAGATACCTTTTTCATGTCAAATCTGTCACCAAGCACCTAACGGTGTGTTCCGGCAGCAGTCCTCGAAAGCTAGTAAGAAATTGTCACTTGTGATGAAATACATTTGTTATTGCAGAGGTAACAGCTTAACATCAGGTGGGTCTCGGGCGTGTTCCGTCAAAACCCCATTTAAAAAAACTTAATACATCGAGTGTGGCTAATGGTTTTCAAAGTCAATAAATTACGGAAGAAACTCAACTTTTTCGACATCGCAACGCGCATTCTTCAACTTTTTGTCCACAAAAAAGGATTATATTGTTAGAATTAATATCGAGAATGAATTTTTATGAGGTAATATTTTTATGACGTCATTAATCATGTTTTGTCAACGGCTATTAATGTCCTGGACCCTTGAGACTATTCATGATTCTGTGACTCGGCAAACTACTAAGTTCAGATTATAACAATTCATTTGGAATTTCAACACATAAGTTGTATTAAACAGTAATGGGCGATAAGCTACTTATGTTAAATGTTACACCAATTAATGGCTTAAAAACATGATATAGGTATTATTTAATTACACTAAGGGCCTGTTTCATAATATTCGAGTAAGTTCCGGTTTTACTACCCAGAACATATTTATTAAACAAAACACTATCTTTGCGTTTCACAGTCATCGATTTAGCCTATCCATCGGTTAGAGCTTGAAACGCGCTGCATGTTAACTGTCATTTTTATCATTCAGTTATTTTATGTGTTGCATAGCAACCCGAAACTTTATATATACACAATAGGACATTCTAGCCCTAAAAGAAACATAGGTCAGATTTTGTGACTGAAACTTATCTTATTTGTACGAAGCCAAGCTACGAGTATACATATTTGATATAGTACAGTAAGTATTATGATAATACGAAAATTAAGGAAGGTATCTAAAACAAGAAAATCAATAGTTGCAATTTGTTATTCGCCTAAAATCACTCTTTAAAAAATAATTCTTTGTCCATACGCGCCGTGGGATCTAAGTCTTGAAGCGCTCGTAGCGAAGTTTGCTTAGCCATTCTGAACCATCAGAAAAGTTAAGCAACGTCCGCCTCGGTCATGATTGGATTGGTGACCGCTGGTGACATTAAGCTGGCACGTTAAGCCGTCGGTCCCGGTTGTTGTCTTAGTATGGCAGTCGTTATAGCATGATGATAAGGCATTATGCGAATGCCAGCCTGGCTAGCTACCACCCTCAAGTAGAAAAATCTGTCGCCCAGCAACTAATGGTGTGTTCCGGCAGCTGTCCTTGAGAGCCAGTAATTCTAGGATAGCCTGAACGACATCTTCGACCACATCATAACTTACCATCAGGTGAGATTGTGCCCAAAGGCTGGCCTATCGGCTATAAAAACAAAAATCTTTCTACTCTTGCACATATTTCAAGAATCTATCAGGTTGTTCCTTACGACAGTATTAACTCATCCTATAAATAATCCATTTATACGTTCCGAAGATCGGACGACATAAATGAATAAAAGGCCGTGGGGTGACAGGGCGTTATATATCGCGTCATTGTCTGTCGGTTTGTCCGTGTATGGTTTATGGGCCAATCAAATTGGTAGTTGCGAGATTGGATATTGTAAAAATGATGCATATTTTGCTAACGACACGCAGCGGCTGCGGGGGTATAAAGAAACAACTAAAAGCTATGAATAGATATGTAAAGATATGTTATTCAAGCTCAGAAACAGCAGTACGCAAACCTCACCGCGGCGGGCGTGGTTTAAATAGTGTACCTTAAATAGTGTGTAGTGCGGGGCAACAACATTTCCTTGACGCGATCAATCGGATGCGCTCATTTCTAAGCACTAAATCAATATTTGATTTTGGTACATTGTGCTTTTTTTGCTAATTGTGAACCCGGGTTCAAATCCCGCTGGAAGTTATCTTTTTCCATTCGATATACTTTCTAAGCTGCCAGTAACTTCATCCTCTCAGCATAGAAAGTATATCAAATGGTAAAAGATAACTTTCAGCGGGATTTGAACCCAGAATACCGTCCTGGTCCATTTGTACTTGCGCTGCAGACCCACCAAGTTCACAATTAGCAAAAAAATCACAATGTACCTAAATCAAATATATTAGTTAATTGATTTGGTTGTGAAGCGCTCGTAGCGAAGTTTGCTTAACCATTCTGAATCGATCAGCAAAGTTAAGCAACGTCCGCCGCGGTCATGAGTTGCATGGGTGACCGCTGGTGACATTACTACTGAGCGCTTCCGTGCTTCGGAAGGCACGTTAAGCCGTTGGTCCCGGTTGTTGTCTTAGGATGGCAGTCGTTACAGCATGGTGGTAGGGCACTTTGCGAATGCCTGCCTGGCTAGCTACCACCTTCAAGTTGAAAATCTGTCGCCAAGCACCTAACGGTGTGTTCCGGCAGCTGTCCTTGAGAGCCAGTAATTCTAGGTTAGCCTGGACAACATCTTCGACCACATCATCACTTACCATCAGGTGAGATAGTCAAAGTCAAAGGCTAACCTATCAATCATAAAAAAAAAAAAAAAAATGTTGCTTAGAATTAGAATTGAGTTTTAAGAGGAATGTTTCCACCATATTGCACTCTGTTGTCTCTTTTAATTCGTCATAATGTATAAAAATGTTCAAATTCAGGACAAAAACATTTTCTAAAATCAGCCTTTTCCTACCGCCAAGCGGTAATGTTCGCATTACTGTGTTCTGATTTTGAAGAGTATGGGTGTCGATGAAATTACAGGCAAAATTATGTTTCAGGTTGATGTGTGCATTGCAGCTCGTCATTTGTGACGAACTGCATCTGTTATATACAGAGGCTAAGGCTTAACACCAGATGGGTCTCTTGCTTGTTCCATCTATATAGCATAAAAAGAGTGATTTTGTTTGCAGACTTAAAAAAATACCAATTCAAAACCATTTTTCTGAATAATTTTTAAACACGCTATTATCTGTTTTACTTTATATAGAAGCCTATTTTCAATTTAAGAATTCAGGAAGCTACTAATTCAAGATTTCAGGCCCATAGATGAAGCTCTTTTTATAGTAAACTAGCTTTCCGGGCGCGGCTCCGCCCGCGCGTATGTCGGTTATCGCGCAAAAACATTAACCTCTTTTTGCGCAGTTAGATAAAAACTATCCTATGTTTTTTCCCGGGTCTCAAACTATTTCCATACTAAATTTCATTCAAATCGGTCCAATAGTTTTGGCGTGAAAGCGTAACAGACAGACAGAGTTACTTTCGCATTTATAATATTAAGTACTGAGAACTGATACTGATATACTTCATTGAAATCTATCCAGTAATAAACATTTATTACAAAGATAAAACTTAAAAACATATACGGTACGTCTGAATCAGAACAGCTTTATAGAAGTAGTCACCATTCAGATCCATTAAAGTTAGTTACCTACCAACTAAAATCACATAATAGTTTCTAGAATCATAGATAGTTTATCGTAATTGCTTTTCTTTCAAGTCTACTTCTTTCTTAATCTGCCCTTTCGATTTCATATGCGCCAAATACACTGTCCATACAAAACTGGCCGCGCTACCAAAAACAATTCTATTCTTTTCGGATATAAAATAGAAGTTTAAAGTCTGCGCTGTGGGCCAAAACAGAACACCGATCTTGTAAGTTGGAAAGAACTTTTCCCTTACTTCGTTCACGCATTCTCTTATTTGCTTATTCTCAAGAAGACTCATTCCAAAGTAAAAATAAGCCAATGCAATCGGGGAATAAGAAACCTGTTCTATTGCAGCTCTTATCATAGCTGTTTTTAAAGTCTTGCTTCTGCAGAATCTGCTGCTATACTTCATCCAACTGTAGAAAACTGGTGCCATGAAGAAGGTACCGAAGCGAGTAGCTCGAGCCAAATCTGCCTCGTATATGCTGGTTCCATGTTCTATGTACTCTTGGATGATGCTGCAGGAAGGCCAGATGATGGCGTAAGACACCATGCCACGGAGTAGAGGAAATTGAACTGGCAGGCTTAGGACTTTAGTGAAAATTCCACTCATTTTTGGTGAAGATTTTCGCATGAAGTTTGTGGTTATACATTGACAGATTTCTGACAGAGTATTTGACAATTTGACAGATTCTTGACAAAAAAGTGGGCAGAGATAAGAAAATAGCGTACGAATAAAATGTATTATTATTAGTATTAGGAATACATTTTAGATAGGAAGTTCGAGTAGGAAGTAGATTTGTGAAACCACAAAGTACATTATAATTGTGTGAAAGTTTGGATTTGTGACAAGAAGGAGAAAGCGAGTACTTTATACTTTAAGCAATCTATAGTTATTTTCAGGCAACCGAAAGGCTATTGCAGGGCCACAGGTTGTTCAAATGCTCCAGCCCTTATTCGTAATCTAGTCCAACCCAGTTGTAATATGTTGACGAGTGTGAGAGAGAATACTAAAAGAACGAGATACATAAGACCGAATTTGGAATTTGTTAATATTTAGAATGTAAATTATCATTTGGTATATCGAGCCCTGACCGCCAACTTATTGTAAGCGACAAATATATAATTTTTCAGGAGAAGGTTTTTTTAGATAGTTTTATCATTTTTCTTGCTACTAGCCTGAAACTTAGCACAGATTAAATTTATTTTGAGAAGCAACTATGGCAATGACTATTAATCACAAAAAATACGTTTTTGAACCTTTTATGGCGGTTGCAATGCTTTTACTGTCACAAATTTTTAGATGATTTATACAATAATCATTCGGTATATTATACACGTGGTAGTGCTATCGCACTCTGTCGAGAAAAACTCTTGGGTACCTATTCAATATTTAGATACAAAATATCATATCTACGAATACCTCTACATGTATTTATTCGTATATATTAAACACTATTTCGCTAAAAGCTGTGTATACTTGTTTCTACGTACTCATCGAAATCGTGCTTAACCTAGTGGTTTGATTACGAACAACTGAACAAGTTTCGCTACGAGTCCTTCAATTAGTTCAGTTAAGGCTTGGTGTCTTCTTATCTGTTTCCATACATGTTGGTAAGTGTTCACCGCCGACTATGAACACCTGTAATACCCGCAGCATTACTGGTGCGTTGCCAACCATTGAGAAAAAGTCTTCTTTTGAAGCGATATAGATTATAGACCCGAGGAAAAACTTCATATGGAAGAGCATTCCATAACCTCATTCATTCAACCTTCATTAACATAACCTCGGCAGAACCGCAATCATCGCGGCACAGCTATTGCTACGACCTTTACACTACGGGTCGTAGCACCAACCGTTAAAATATACCTTTCTCGACTGGACTAGGAGACAAAAGGGGAAGATATCCTGCGTTACGTCCGGGAGAGACTGAAGGGCCGGTGTGAGGAGCAAATCTCTCTGAGTTTGATGCGGTTGGAGCAGATTAGGGTCACGGACTTTAAGTCTTATAATATATACCCTTCAGGTCCCAGCAGCTCAATCCAAGATGTTCCTGACACCGGACTGTTCGCCTGCAGGGGTGGTATACCGGTTATTCAGGGAAAGGAAGCAGAGTCAACCTGTTTTGTAGTGTCACGGAAATATAAATTTTTTGATATATATATTTTAGATTAAGGTATTTATGTTCTATAGGTCCGTACATTTTTAAATTTATTTATTATGTCTGTTACCTGAAATAAAGATTTATTTATTATTATTACATATTATTATTATTATAATTATTATAACATATAGGTACGTGGCAGAAACAGACGATGAGAGACGAGACTTCCACGTATCTATGAAGAGCGTGTGGCCCTTCTGACGATAGCGGCCATTTCGGTTATAAAAGTGTGAGGTCAAAAATCATTGTAATACTTATAACGTATCTACCAATATCCTGGTATACACCTCTAAGCTTACTACTTAATGATAAAAAATAAATTAGGTACTGTCGAAGATACAAACAAAGATATCTCTTTGATTAGGTCACTAATAGACAAATCACGCGCTGTGTATTTTCGCCCCATCATCGCATATCTCAAAGTCGATCACCGAATCGATTCACCCGAGCCAAATAATCGAATCATAATCAAATTATTCGATTGTTTTAGACCTCTTTAAATGGTGGGTGGTCGATTTAGAGTTTAGATTATGAACAACACAAATTATATACGTAGGTAGGTAAGTTGTAGCTAGGCTTTTCAATTGTCTCGAATTTTTCGTTATGACCCGCTCCTGAACATTTGTGCTGTCCGCGCGAAACACACGGAAACAACGAGATTTAAACTTTAAAATTTAAAAGAGTTATTTTCTCGACGCCCGGAAACCATTAAATAGAAATTTAAAATTTACTTCATTTTTTAAGGCTTACGACTTAAACTAATCAATGACTCGAGTACAAATTCATAAAATGTTGTTAAACCAACACAAATAATTAGCTAAATAATCATAAAAGTGTTTATTTTATGCTACATAATATTCGGTTATTATACCGTTACTTTTTAACTGTGAATACCTTAAAACTGACTAAACGATTAGATATGGGCGAGTAGCCAAAAAAGACAAATTTTCGAATATCAAAACTGAAAATTCCGCATATGACTTTTTTGGAGTTGGCATACTACTTGTAGGCAGTCGTAGTAAGTTCAAACCATAAAACACGATACTGGCCAATGCACCAGACGTACGAGACCATACTCCGACATAAGGAGAAAAACAAAAGATTAAATCAATCATTACATAGCTAGTTTTTTTTTTTTGTAACAAAAAGCTGTATTTTTAATAAAAATAAAAAACTACTACCGGCACCGGCGGCGGCGTCTCTTATACTGTAGACCATAGAATAAACCATCGAGCTTGTAACTTATATAAAAATTGAGCATTATCTCATTCTCTCTCCTATAAAGGCATATTTAAAACTTTGAAAAAAAAAAAACAAAATCTGGCCAAGTTCATATACGAGTCAGAGTTTTTAAGAAATAGAGTAACCACTTTATTGGCATTTAGACTTAGCTAACGTTAGGTACCTACTATTTAGAATTTATTTTTTGAAAGTTAATTTTGGTATAAACTGCATGAAGTCACCAGCGAGATGGAGTCATAGCTGCGCATCAATGACAAACTAACCTATTCTCTTGAAGCTGTGCATCCACCCATTAGGTTACCAATGGGTTGAGTTCCAGTCTTTTGTTAATTTATTTGCTAATTACTTACTTGGTTAACTACCTTTACGCTCTCATGACAACATGTATTTTAGACAAAGCTAGTTTAGCTAGATCGAGTCGAACAATTTAAATTAAATAAATTAAAATGTTAAATACATCTCATTTTGGTACAACTAGCGCCATCTTCATTCACATGTGGTACTGATTCTACAATTTAGACAAGTGACATCTTGCAACTGGGATACGAACAAAAAATACACTGCCATCTGTGGTGGAGCTTAAGAACTACTATGTAGTAAAGTAAACTAAGTTTGCAAATAGTATGTAATAGAGCATATAGATGTGACTGTAAAAAGCATAGTTTTAGTTAAACTACTCACCAAAAGATAGCACTGTTAACGAGGAGCAGATTTAGGACTAACTTCATATTTTTCCATTTTAATTACGAATTAATTATGAAACCCATGCCTGTTCCAAATACTTCCATTGGACGATTATAAAAGGCATTCAGAGAAAAAAACACGCCAAGTGAGGTTTGTGAGCGTTGCTATATTGAAGAATGCTAGGTAATATTTTATATGGTTATGTATTACGATACTAATATAATATATGATAAAGGATTTTATCCACCGTGGACAAAATATTCGAAAATTTCAAGGGCGCGCACAAGCTCAGAGAATGGTAAAAATATCAAAATTGAGAAGATTCGAAGGATAACAAGACTTTTGGTAAATAATTTTTTTCATTTTATTGAGTATAACTTATAACCTACTCAACCGATTTCGACGAAATTAAAATAGGATCAGCATTTACTGGGTATTCAAGGACTAACGTTTGCATTAGGTACGTCAAGAAGGCGCACGCATCCTCGAGACCTCTGATGTTCGTGGGCGATGGTGATCACTTACTACTAGGTGAGCCACCAGCTCATTTACCATCTTATCCCATTAACAAATTACTTATTGACCACAACTCGGTTGTACGATGGTATTAATTATGTAAAATTACGAGTGCTTGCTTACTTCTACTATTAGGTAGGTAGATCTACCTACCTAATAGTAGAACTCTTTGTGAATGTTCGCTTTACCGTGTACCGGATTGAAAGGTATGGGTGATGGAGATATTACAGGCACAAACTTTATTTCACAGGGAGATGGGCGTAGTACAATTCGTCACCTTTGACGAAATGCATATGATTGTCCGAGGTAATTACAACTTAACACCAGGTGGACCTCAAACTTGTTCCTCCATAATACTATAAAAAAATATTTTTATAAGTTTTAGAGGTTCCTTTCCGGAACACAGTACTCTATTAGGAACTCGTACTACGTTGTCCGACCGTCCTACTTTTAAAAGGCTGTATTTCTAAACATTCAATTTATCTGATTGATATTTTGACTGGATTTTTTCATATTTTATAAGGATTCCGTGCCATATAGCATTTTTTTTTTAATTCTTGATAGGTTAGCCTTTGACCACTATCTCACCTGATGGTAAGTGATGATGTGGTCGAAGATGTTGTTCAGGCTAACCTAGAATTTCAAATTTAATATAAAACATGGGACTGAAAAATTACTGGTGAAACGTAAGTCAAAGTCAAAATAATTATATCAATTTAGGCGTCTACGAAGCTCTTAGGAAGGTCAATTACAAATTTTAATATTGAAATATTCTACACTGTACTGCCACGTATGAGTTTAGAAAAATCTCCACCACCGCCTTTGGCAAAAAGCGATACTTATTTTCTTTATCATAAACGCACCGTAGATTTTTTTTATGCTTGATAGGTAATCTTTGACCACTATCTCACCTGGTAAGTGACGATGTGGTCGAAGATGTTGTTCAGGCTAACCTAGAATTACTGGCTCTCAAGGACAGCTGCCGGAACACACCTTTATATGCTTGGCGACAGATTTTCTACTTGAGGGTGGTAGCTAGCCAGGCGGGAATTCGCAAAATGCCCTACCACCATGCCATAACGACTGCCATCCTAAGATAACAACTGGGACCGACGGCTTAACGTGCCCTCGGAAGCACGGACGCGTTCGGTAGTAATGTCACCAACGGTCACCCATCCAAGTCATGACCGAGGTGGACGTTGCTTGACTTAGAAATCTAAAAGTCTACTCTGGAAGTGAGTCAACGACAAAACGTTCACGGATTTGCCTACTTGTTTCCGTTCACTATGTATTCGTTAACGCAAACGGTGACCATGCATTGGGATAAATCTGTATAATTCCAAATTATAGACATGACATCATACAAAAAAATAGTAGGTACTTAGTGAAGAATCAGGCAAATAATAAATTATGTTCATATTTATCAAACTCGTTACTACAGCGGCTTGGGGAGCGTTGATGCATTGTAAAGAGGCCTCTCAACCCTACACCTGTGTTGCAAGCCCCAGGCCCCTCTAGCCTCTTCCTCTGCAACGCTATGGACCCGGCACCCGCACGGTGAATCCATGGAATGCTAATTAATTCGTCTCTCTTTAGTATTCAAAATGTATGAACAAGTTCAATTGAAATCAGTACTAGTAATAATATTATAAATGCGAAAGTATGTAACTCTGTCTGTCTGTTACGCTTTCCCGCCACTGGACCGATTTGAATGAAATTTGGTCTGGAAATAGTTTGAGACCCGGGAAAAAACATAGGATAGTTTTTATCCAACTACGCAAAAAGAGGTTAATGTTTTTGCGCGATAACCGACATACGCGCGGGCGGAGCCGCGCCCGGAAAGCTAGTATGTTATAAAAATTATCAAATAAGTGTCAATACATTTACTATAAATACTATTTATAATCACACATTTTAACTATGCCAAGTAAAGATTAAATTAATAAGTAATTTTTGTATTCATTGGTAACTAGAACGACGCATAATGAAGACTGAACCACGCAGCAAACTCTACAATATGATGGAATCTCTGACAAAATAGAAGAAAAGACGGAGGCTCGTAAAACATCAAACTGAAGCCACACTTTTATACATGTGTGCGATAGAAGTGTTGCCATATGAAAGCAAAAATAATTAAATTGTAGGATTTATGGGAGAAAATTTTTAGAAGATGATAATATAAATATACAGCAAAATCTGTTCGTAAGAATACTTCGCAACAACATAATATTATTTATATTGTGCAATATTATTGCACAATATAAATAATATTAATAATATATGAAGCGCTCGTAGCCAAGTTTGCTTAGCCATTCTGAATCGATCAGCAAAGTTAAGCAACGTCCGCCGCGGTCATGACTTGGATGGGTGACCGCTGGTTGGGCATTACTACTGAGCGCTTCCGTGCTTCGGAGGGCACGTTAAGCCGTCGGTCCCGGTTGTTGTCTTAGGATAGCAGTCGTTACAGCATGGTGGTAGGGCTCTTTGCAAATGCCCGCCTGGCTAGCTACCACCCTCAAGTTGAAAAATCTGTCGCCAAGCACCTAACGGTGTGTTCCGGCAGCTGTCCTTGAGAGCCAGTAACTCTAGGTTAGTCTGAACAACATCCTCGACCACATCATCACTTACCATCAGGTGAGATAGTGGTCAAAGGCTAACCTATCAGGCATAAAAAAAAAAAAAAATTATTATAATATTGCACAATCTTCACACAGATTATTGTTTAATATATTTCGCAATTTTTTTAAGATGTTCTTGACTTGACATTCTCCAGGATAATAAATAATCAATTATTTATTATCCTGGAGAATAATAAATAATTGATTATTACACAAAGGCGTGCTAGGTTACGTATATGGTATTGTTTCGCCGCAGGTGCCTTTTTTGTGTGTTTTTTTTATATTTTTTTGACGAATTAAGCAGAAAGTACTTTAAATTCAACTTACGTGTGAAAAGTAATTCCAGACAACTTTTTCTTCACTGAATATGTTCAGTTTTTGCAGTGTTTTAACACGCAAGTGGGCATTTTTAGTTTATTTATTCCGTTGTGTGACTTGTGTAATGTGCGACGGCCTATCGTGAACTCAGAGTTGGAGTGCACGATATTTATTGATATTACAAAAAATATCGATATATGAACACGATATATCGCTTCCGATATGTATATCGATACATCAATCGATATTATTCAACCGATACAACACCATAGGTCACTTGACATGTTTGACCGAAACCTTTACATTTTCAAAAGGGATGTTGGCAAAGTTGTTTTTTATGGCAAATTGATCGTAAACGTTGCTAACACAACTTTGATTTTATAATTTTCTAGTAACATTTAACAGTATAATATAAGTGCATACTGCTAATTATGCTGATCATAATGTGTACATATATTTAGGAATATAGTCCGGCTCGTAGATACTATATCATATGTAGAGACCGATATCATATGTCTTCTTTTAGTGATTGTATTCTGTTCTGTGTATCAACATAAATAAATAAATAATTATTTGGCAACGTATTTAAAAAGTAAAACCACGAATTGTGAATAATTAGCCTTCACAGTTACGAAGGTTTTGTTGTAAACAAAACCTTCGTAACGGCATTTTTTATGCAAGCCTATTTTAATCCAAGGTGTAGAGAAAAAAATATTGCGAATTAAAAAAATTAAGTTAATTTGTTTCTTTACCCTAGCTGTTTTTACTTATATCAATCTGTCAAATATTTAATATAATATAATATAAATATAATTTGCATACTTACTACCAGCATTTTTTTTTTGACAGAACGCTCTGCACTGAAATCTCTAGAGATTTTAACTAGAATCAGAAATAAAATATCGAAGCCCTACGCTCGTTTCCCCCTATAATCTTTCGCTACGAAATTCGGGACATATCCTCACAGCTCCACACAGATGGTAACCCTATACACGCAAAGCGCATAGAGCAATCCATTCCACAAATCCACAATCAGGCATCCACTTGAAGTAAAGTTCTTCTTCACATCGTAAACCTGCTACTTTATTGCTAAACTTGACAGCTACTTAAATACGTCCACGCATTTTTGCTGTAAGTTGGTACTCGTAATAATCTTTGTATTTTTTTGTTAGTTAATTACTTCTGATGGAAGATATCGATGCTAATCTTTTGAGTGTTTAAAATTAAAAAATATGGGATATTCTCCCAAAAGCATGTGTGCGATAAGCGTTGCTTTTGAACTCTCGAACAGACCCAGTTCTAGATACCAGACTCCTGTACTGAGAATTTGTGAAAAAGCTAATGATTGTACCTACGACCTGGGTTTCGAATCCAGTACCTATGGACACCAAAGCCTCGCTTTCGCCTCTTCACCAAAGATTCATTGATATCTAATCCTTTTTCTACGATAATCCGTTGTCTACGATCACTGCAATAAAAAAATATTGATAATGAGAAAATATCGATGCTAATCTTTTGAGTGTTTAAAATTAAAAAATAAGGGATATTTTCCCAAAAGCATGTGTGCGATAAGCGTTGCTTTTGAACTCTCGAACAGACCCAGTTCTAGACCAGACTCCTGCACTGAGAATTTGTTTAACTATCAGAAAAAGCTAATGGTTGTACCTACGACCTGGGTTTCGAATCCAGTACCTAAGGACACCAAAGCCTCGCTTTCGCCTCTTCACCAAAGATTAATTGATATTTATATTCCTTCTACGATAATCCGTTGTCTACAATCACTGCAATATTTTTTTATTGCAGTGATCGTAGGTTAGAAATTTAGGTTTGAAACGTAAAATAATGTGTTTTCTGTTCAGGAATTATCAGACGGACAAGTCAACCGCCTGATGGTAACGTCTGTCCAGTACAGTTGTCACCGTCCTTATCCTAATTTAAACTGCACTACGCTCATCACTCTGAGAACTTAGTTCGTACAAATCGTTCGCTAAGTAATTTCATTTGCTGCAGTGCCATTCATGCCTAAACACAGTAGTCCTTGCACACTACTGCTTCGAGGCAGAACATCTGATACTTTGGTGATACTCACTAAGACGAAGTCTCACTAAATAGGTCTACCACTAATTGCACTATCATACCGTTCAATTTGACATAATTTTTTGTTGATTAATATTTCAAGTAGGTACCTAGGTGCAGTCACGAGTATTAGATAATAAGATTAATAAGTTAACATTACTAAAGTTTCAAGCCAATGTAAATAAGGCGAGTTCATAATTATATAACCATAGAATTAGTACTTAAGTAAATCATTAGTTAAAATTTCCAAATTTTGCAATCATATTCCTGTAATTTACTATTAGTACCATTATTGACTTGTTGTCTATACACATGTAAAATAACAGCTTCCTAGGTGGATTAGTGTAAAAGCAGTTACGAGATAATTATTAAGTGATATTTTGGCGCCAAAATGCAATTTGAGCTGGTTTCATTTATAAATGCTTATTAATTATTCCAGAATAATGTAAATAAAAATAACTAAATATATACTTTGTAATAATAACAAATACTTTTAAAAGTATCCTAAAAAATATTAAATAATATTGAAATAAAACACTTAAAAAAGCATAAAATTATATATCTAGTGACAATTCCGCCTAATTTTCCTGTTATCTACTGTCATGTACTCATATGTATTAAATATGGATTTCCGCAAAGTAACGCCTGAATCTATCCATTATATACTTTGTATTTAATATATTAACTAAGTATACATTTTAACAGCATTCATGAGGATTAATGCCCTTTTGAAAGCTTTTTTAAACGAATAAATATGTTTTTTACTAACATTACTCAACATATACAGTGCAGTGTATGGAGCTATGATTAATGTTTAAGTAAATGTCATTTGGAACAGATTACAGTGCAAACATGGAGTGATCGAGCGTCAACCACCATTAGAGTACCTACGAGACTCGAATGGCTTCACATGCCTTTTTTATTCTGCGACATAGTTCACATTTATTGACCGAACGAGGGTAGAGTGAACGACGAGGTTATCTGTGGCTATAGTAGGGGACCACGACGTTGATGTGTTTGTTTGACTTTAGAAGCAATGATTGCCGAGCGGTTATAACTATGGACTGCGGTGCCGCAGATCTATGGTTCGATTCCCATCGTCAGCTTGAGCTTCACCGCATGGAGGACATTTTGCGAATGTTCGCCTGTCTAACTACAACACTCAGTTAGAAAATCTGTCCTAACAGTATGTATGTTCCAGAAGCAAACTAGTAAAATTTTTGAGAGCCAGTAACTCTAGGTTAGTCTGAACAACATCCTCGACCACATCATCACTTACCATCAGGTGAGATAGTGGTTAAAGGCTAAACTATCAGCATAAAAAAAAAAATAGGCACACGAGACTCAATTACTGTTTGTCTCAGTGTTACGGGGGCAGTGCAGTTTGTCACATGTGACGAAATGCATCTGTTATAGGCAAATGTTATCGCTTAACATCAGATGGGCCTCGTGCTTCTTCTGCCTACTCAAATAAGTGTATTCTTCAATATCTTAAACTAAGTGTTTTTTTCTTTTCAGAACCGACTGGTTGCGCGAAAGTTACGATTGAAACTCAGGAAAAGTAGCCGCCGTGCACAATAATTAACTATTGCACTTTTCCGAATACATTTGATATATAGGTAGGTATCGTTGACAACACAATTTTTATGATAGGTAGATATAATTGATAAAACAAATTGACAGGCGAATGTTTCGTCTCAAAAAAAATATTATCTCTCTTTCTCGGTCTCACATCCGCAATCCGCTAATCAGGAAATTCTTAAAGGTACTTGCAGTCAAAGAATTAGAAAAAATCGGCCAAGTGCGGGTTGGGCTTCGCTTCCCAAGCTCTCGCATCAGTCTCTCGTCAAAACGAACCGGATTCAAAAAAATGTTTACTGAAAAATCTGCATTTTTATCGATGTTTACAGTACCTAAGTATTTTTTGATATGGTGCATTATGTACCGAAATTTCAGTTAAGGTTGACATAGACCGCGTATCAAAAATAGGCAAAAATTCATTTGTTTAGTTTTTAGGTTATAAAAGGAATCAATTATATTATGTTCGATATTCATTGTGTTCTAGATATTCTCACTCGCTGGGATGCAAAAAAGTTTTAACTTCTGCCACCTTTTCATGTATTGTAGCCCCCCTGAAAAATAATTAAATTGTTTTTTTTGGCCTGTTCGGATAGCCTTTTATCACTATCTCACCTGATTGTAATTATATTAAAATAATAATATAATAATTATAATTATAATTATATTGTAATTATTATTTATTATGTCGTCGAAGCAGATGAGCAGGTTTTAATAATTCATTGTTTTTTCGGCTGAATTAAAGAAGAAAAACAATTTCACGAGGTACCAAGATGGACATCAGTACTAGGAATAGCCGTACTAATTCCCTAACTTGCTGCCGCGATCTTCGCTTGGCGCGGTCTTCGCATAGCGCGGTCGAGACAAGCAAGTTGCACAAAAATATTACCGGCTAACACTTTCTCACAGAATAAGATAATAGTTACCGCCAACCATCTCATGAGACTCCGAAATCTTCATTTTAAGGGCACAGAGCAAAATAACTCTTTTCATATCTCTGTTTTTCTGTCCGACAATATGTAGTGGTTGTCGAGTTCTTCGAGTTCAAACCTGTTTTAACCGACTTCGGGAGGCGGTTCTCAATTTTAATTGTTTTTTGTGTATGTTAGTTACCTTATGACTTTTTACTGAGTGTTCCCATTTTTATTTTTGTTATTAGTATTTGAAAGCTGGTGCTTGTCGTGCATGTGGTCCCGATTGAGAGAGATCTGACGAGAGTAGTACCTATTTGAGTTATTAATAATAATATGAAACAAAATTTATATATACCTTGATACAAAATTTTTCACAAAATATCGAAATTTCAGGTTTGAACTCATACCCTTCACGAGATAAAGACGTACTCGGACAAACAGACAGACAGCAGTAACTCTTCCTATGGATGGTCGTGCATTTTTAGCGCGAAGGAGCGTGCATTTTTAACTGAAAGATCTCTACCAAATGAGTATAATATATAGGGGTGCGTTTCTGCAAGCCTTCGGCCAAGACAAATTTGGTCTTGAAGCGGATACATGCCGTGCCAGCACTCAAATCGAGCTAAATTTGATCCAGACAAGATAGTACCCGTTCCGGGCAATCTGTCAGGGCTTATTATGGTCTGTCCAGCCAAAAGTTTACTACCTTTTGATTCGGCCAAATTTTGGCTAGCTGTCAAATGTGACAGATTCTGCAATAAATAATAAATTACTGCTTGGCCAAGGATTACTATGCTACCATTGCGTAATTACTTAATGATTCCTATTTACAAAGCATGCAGAAGATATTTATCACCTAAAAACATCGCTGTCAATTTCATATTTTGACAGTAGCTCTAAAGGTGGTTCCAGGTACCTTGGGGCAAATCGTGCTCGACCAATATTTGGCCCGGGCTTGCAGGATCGCGCCTCAGTACAGCTACGGAACTCTATGGAAGAGCTTACTTACTTACCCGATCTAAGCTTCTTTTACAACTATTACTTAACCTGTGTCGTGGCCAACAAGGAAGTTCATAGTCCCAACCCAACACGTGCCGGACATGAGAACTTTTTTCTATTCGTTCGTAGCGCAAAGAAAGGGCCATGTTTCTTTTTTCATTCAGCCAATCTCACGCTGTGTTGGTTTTATTTGGCGCCTTTTTATACAAAAAATAAACCCGTAGACTTTAACAAAATAGTAGGTTATCCTCCTTAGAAAAACAAATGGGTTTTCTAGTAAGTACCTATGTTCAACCATTATTTATTAAATTAGATTAGCTGTATTCTTGTACAAGAAAAAAGATGATGTCTCGAAAAAATTTGCAATACATTATTTTTATTGCTACGTTGGCGTGTGTTTAAAATGACCGATTGGAATCTCCAGGTCCTGGGTTCGATCAACGGGTCGGACAAGTTAAGTAATAAAGTAACGTACAGCAATTCTAAGCACAGTCCGACATTAGGCTCGACTCGACTTTTCTTGAGCCCGAACGACATCTTCCGGATTTTTACCAGCGCCAATGTAGGAGCTGTTTTCGAACCGAATGGTCTAATATGTGAAGACTAACTATTTATATAAAAAGGAAGAGAGGGTACGCTCTAATATCACGACAATGTTATGTGGAGAAAATTGAACATATGCATATATACAACGTGTCCCAAAATTCAACGATACACCGACACTGGAGGGCAGACCTGCCCATGACTACTTCGGAAAAAAAAATATAAAGTTATAAAAAAATCTCTTCAAAAATTGAGACCATTTCTCGTATTCATCACTACTGGGACCACAATTTTTACATCATTAATGTTTAGTTTTTTTTTGTATAATGCACACACACAGCTACACTTCCATTGTATATTGCATGTTTTAATGAATGACATAGACAGGTAGACAAGCATAAAATAGACGCATATGGGTACGCACACTACTGATACTCGATCAGGAGACGTCGCCTGATTTGACATTGCCATGTTTTAGGTACTGGCGCCGTCTCTTCCGTTTTTTTTTAAGTTCAATGGCGATGACGACGTTAAAAGACCTGATGGTATGACTCTGATTCCGTAAAAGTTCTTCATCATCATCATCATCATCAGCCGGAAAACGTCCACTGTTGAACAAAGGCCTCCCGTAAAAGTTAGGGCGGGCATAAGTGTTGGATAACTTATCAGAGCGCTTTGTTGATACGACGTGTGATCTAATCCTGGCACTTGTTCGGCTCAACGAATAAGCATTGCAATCTAACGGGACAATGCTGCCAGCATACTGGGCACGCTGCCAACTAGATTAATAGTATATATAACACTTTATTGACACAATACAAATTTACAAACTTAGAACTTAAAAACGTAAAAAGTAAGAGTAGGTGTGACAATAGGCGGTCTTATCGCTGAGAGCGATCTCTTCCAGACAACCCATTACGAACGGATAATTAATATGAACGAAGGTCTATCTATTACAATACAAAGAAAAGTACATGATAAATAATATCCAACACAAGGAATAATCATACAACAAATAAATAAAATGTAAATTAACTGCATCATATAAGTTCAAAATCATTTTAACAAAACAATATACACGATTTATACATATAAACATATACATACATAGATACTTATATTATATACTTACATATATACATAAAGATTCATTCAAAACACACCAAATATACATACATAATACATAATATTATACTTAAAATACATATCTACATATACAATACATACACAACATAAAATTATTAAAATATTTGCAGCAATTTGAATCATAAACAGCACATAAGAATGTGACACAAACAAAAACAACATCTAGTATTTGGACGGTCTGTTGGCCTGCAGTGTCTTTTAGGTTGCCTAAATGCTTCCGTTGTAAGCTGTAGTGTTGTATATATTTAGTTTTTTGGTAGTGTGCTGTTAATAAAGGCATTTCTCCTGTTCATCTTCGATCAGCTGAGATGTGGTCAAACTTAACCTATCAACTATTTATAAATATAAGACTGCTGTCAGAAGCTTGCTTAGGTCTGTCATAAAAAAATCGTCTCCTTTAATAAAATCAGTTAAAATTAATAACAAGATAACGTTTTACAACGTTACTTATAAAATCCCTTCCGCTTTAAATAAGTAATTAAACACTTCTTTAATGTTAACAAGTTGTAAAAATGGGTCCTTAAATTTATTTATGACTTTGCAAAGTGTGTAAAATTTTACGATGTGCTACCGATTAAGTTAATACACATATATATTATACAAATACAAGCTCATACCTTTTTACACATGGATATCTTTCGAATCATTTGGGGTGGTTTAGGTATCTGGATGAATTAATTGAGGATTAGGCATTTTTTGTCCTGTTCTCCAACCACCTTTGAGCCCACTACTGGCTTGAGAATTCCACCATGCGCTTCCTAGTGAAAGAGCATTTTGCGAATGCTCGCCTGGTTACCAACCTGAAGTGGAAAATCTGTCGCCAAGCCCCTAACAATATGTCTCGGTAGCAGTCCTTGAGAGCCAGTAGCTACAACTGTACTTATGTCTCACAGGGTGACGCGAGTTGTGCAGTTCTTTTTTTGACGAAATGTATCTGTTATAGGCATTGATTATCTTTTAAGATCAGGTGTATCACGTGCTTGCGTCACGAACCCAAAAAAAAACAGGTAAGTAGGCCTTGTTTGTTTTTTTTTATATCTTATAGATTAGCCTTTGACCACTATCTCACCCGATGGTAATGATGTAGTCGAAGATGTTGTTCAGGCTAACCTAGATCTAGGCTCTCAAGGACAGCTGCCGGAACACACCGTTAGGTGTTTGGCGACAGGTTTGCTACTTGAGGGTGTTAGCTAGCCAGGCGGGCATTCGCTAAATGCCCTACCACCATGTTAACGCTACGTCTAGTTGTATGTAAATGCTATTGGTGTAATATAAGTTAATGTATATGTACCTAAATGTAAAATATGATTGCAGTAGTGATTATAGTTTCTAACTTGACATCCTGGTGCTAAGCGATAATCTATATAAACAGCAGCGCAAGTACCGAACTTACCGATCGCTAAATTTGACTTCGATAAAACGGGTTATATCGATGTTTGCAAACATATAGCAAACGTCAAATTTAGCGATCGGTAAGTTCGGTACTTGCGCTGCAGATGCAGTTCGTGTGGCAAAATGCACTGCGCCTGATACCCCGAGACATAGTTGTTAGGTCTCATGTGCCTGTGATTTTACGGGCTCGTACTATTTTTATTGGCTTCATTGTAATTTTTTTAATGTATTCAATGAGTTTAAAGTACGATGTTATGTATAGGTACCCACTTGAGCATTCGTGGCCGCTTTGCTTATTGCTACGAAGCGATGAAACATTGACATCAAAATATAAACAGATTTCTCAAACACCTTTGCAACGTAAACAGTGAGTCTTTAGCCCTGTGTGGATGATTGATCGATTTATTTTGTTTCAATATGTTTTGAAATTGTTTTAACATAGCAGCGCCTACGATAGCTTAATAGGTACCTAATCAATATATTATAATAATAATTTTGAAGAATTACAGTAAGTACTTATTTCATCTAGTAGGTACATGGAGTTCTTCTGTCGTTACTAATATAATATATAATGGACATTTATGTAACCGATGGTAATACAGAAAATACGAACCAAGAATTCCTTTGGATTCGAGTGAAGGTCATACTGAGCAAGAGATTAAAGAGCCACAAAACAACTCATCTGAGGAAACAGGTTGTTTCAAAGCTACAAAGAATACGCTACAAAACGAAAATAGACAAGCGGGGATGACTCAGTGGAATTGGCTATGACTGCCGCGCGGCAGGTCCAAGGTTCGAATCCATGGGCTTGAGTTTCACCGCATGGTGGTAGGGCGTTTTGGGAATGTCGACCACCCTCAAGTAGAAAATCTGTCGCCAAGCACCTTACGGTGTGTTCCGGCAGATGTCCTTCAGAGCCAGTAATTCTAGGTTAATCCTGTTAACACCTTCGACCACTTCATCACTTACCATCAGGTGAGATTGTAGTCAAAGGCTTAACTATCAGCAATAAAAGAAAAAAAAATACCAAAAACTTTACTGTAACAGTCTAATCGTCTACTGCTGAACATGACTCCCCCATTCGCCATAATCCCCACGCTTGTCAGGCGGCTTGGCTATCACAGTATAAAAATAATTTTAAAGCGCTCGTAGCGAAGTTTGCTTAGCCGTTATGCTAAGTAACGACCGCCGCAGTCACGACTTGGATGGGTTACCGCTAGTGACATTACTACTGAGCGCTTCCGTGCTTCGGAGGGCACGTTAAACCGTCGGCCCCGGTTGTTGTCTTAGGATGGCAGTCGTCTCAGCATGGTGGTAGGGCATTTTGCGAATGGCCGCCTGGCTAGCTACCACCCTAGCACCTAACGTTGTGTTTCGGCAGCAGCTCTTGAAAGCCAGTAAAATCGAAGGCACATGAAACTTAACAACTATGTCTCAAGGTTACGGTCAATTCGTGACTTGTGATGTGACGAAATGCATCTGTTATAGGCAGAGGTTAGTCTGCTTATCATCAGGTGCGCCTCGTGCTTGTTCCGTAACAATAATATAAAAAAATCGCGTTACGAAATGTATGGTCTACAATTTACATTTTGATTGCATTTCTTATTTCGATACTCTATTAAAATCCCATTTGTAATATATTCAATACGGTCTAGACTCAGGACGATGGCATCCCACATGCTAGGGTAGGTCCGAACAACGTTATTTTTTTTCAGATACTTAATTACGTTTGGAATTTCTAAAGCAATATGCAGTTGTATCAGGTGAAAAGCAACCTCACACAGGTGATGACCACAACCTCATTTCCAGAGAAAATTCAAGTAGCATGTGAAAAATATTTTGATTAAGAAATCATACTACAAAGTTTGTGATTACTTAAACGACAAGGATGCTTGGAAAGTTCCGCCTCTGCCAAGCTATCACCTGTCACCTACGTAATTATTGTAATAATCGTATTATATTGTAAATAACTCATTGTTAAAAGATGTTTAAAAGAATGGCCCCGAATTTCTTGCCCGTTCTTCTCGCAGTGGCTCTATAATATTTTTTTGCTGAACGTGGCTGTACAATGTAGAATATTTTTCTATTAAAATTTGTAACTGACCTTCATAAGGGCGTCGTAGACGCCTAAATTGAATAAATGATTTTGAATTTGAATTTGAGAGAAAAATAAATGAACGAAACATTTATGATATTTGTTGTTAACGAAAGCTGGTTAATTAAAGAAATAAGGCCGCCTGTTTTTGATTTATATATAAGTTGAATAAGCTGTTTTGGCAGTGTTCAATATTCTCAGTAAACAAATATTTAATGGAATGAACAGAGGATATTTGATATGAATATCTTGGTTTATTTATTCAAGTCGCAATAGAGTAAATATAAGTACAAGTATACATAGTTGTATAAAGCTAGACTATAACTGCAGTATATTTACTGCTGAGAGTAGGCCATATTATCTGCTTTGACATTTGTACATAATAATGTAAATAGTATTAATATATGAATAGTTACTGATTCTAAGTGTTTTAGCTACTCTGTGTAACAGGTTTTTTTACGTTTAAATTGAATTATATTGTGTTTAGTATCAAATAAATGTTAACTGAAACTAACTAAAAATGTTGACTTTTTTGGGTACCATCACACAGTGGCATACTTGGACATGAGGTTGTGGTCTTTACAGCAGTCTTCATAAAATATCTGAAATTCAGATTAGCAACTTAAATTTACAAATAATTGGAGCAGCGCATAGTTTTTGGTCGCGGGCGGGAAGTATTAACAAATTATTCTGTTTACTAGTTAAAGACCCATCACATAAGAAAAACAGTGTCATTAATAGGGTTCCTTTTTTTCCGTTTGGGTACGTAACCCTAAAAGTATCGATCAGCAACTACAATGGTGACCAAAACAGGCTACAGGTTATATACAGGATTGCAAATATACAAGCTATTTAAATAGTGCAGTATATAGAAAAGTGTCCTAATATGATTATTGGAGAGAACATATCATCTAGGCACAGCTGAGATGCCACATGGAGAGGTCACTACTCTGCGGACTATGTTACGATGCAGGTCAGTTAAAAATATAAGCTTTGGTCAAGCTCCTAATAATTGACCTGAACATCAATCTCGATATGCGTTGCGCGATGCGGCTACCGCAACTTTTATAGGCTTTGATGAGGAACCAAAGTTTATCCAAAAAGCGCGAAAATTACAGAAAATACTAATATACTTAGGACATGGATGCGGTTGTCCGATTTGAAATTCTTTGGCAGGGATTTGTTAAGGATATTATTGATCATACTTCAGGAGGAGGAGTTCCAAATAATAATTTGAAAAGAGATACCTTTCAAAATGTTTTTTTCCAATAATCAAGCAATTATTACAAACTTTCAGAACGAATTAATTGCCAGAATGTTCGTACATAACATTATATTATTTCTGAATCCAAACATCTGTTCCCTATTCAAGACTAAATCAAAATCTGTTCAATTCTAATTGCATAAAAAACTTTTTGATTTTTATTTTGAAAAATGACACAAGTTTTCTTAAGAGTCTATCCCAGTCAATCACAATATTAAAATAAATCAAGTTGGTTTATCTATCGTACGTAACACGCCAAAAATTAAATCGCGTTTATTTTACGCCATGTTCTGGCATAAAATCACATCGAAAGCGGATTAAATTGTTCACTCAATGCTAAAGTTGTTTAACTTATTTATAAAATACTACATATATAAATCCTAAATGTTATTCCCAATACCCTACACATGTTTCATTCATAATCGTATACAAAATAAGTTATTTATTATTACTGAAAGAACCGACACAAAGAACTTACATAAAACAAAAACTAAACCAATTACAAAGTAATTAGCGGATACAAAAGGGCATCACTTAACGGGATGAAATCATCCGCGCCGCCGCATAAACACTCCTGGCAAAAGACAAAGACAAACATACGTAAAACTCGCACAAGTTAGAGAGAGATAGAGATGGTTGTGTAGCTCCGCCCACAAAATACCAGGCGTCGAGGATTGGCTTCGATCCCCAATCTATTATACATCAGTCTTCCAACGCCTGCCTTTTAAACAACAACTTAATTAACTTTAAAAATTATGAACTAAGTGAAAGTGACAGTGAAAATGGAAAACTACGAACAACATAACGAAGTGTCTACATCGTTTAACAACAACAACATAAAGCACAATTTTAATGTCGCCAAAAACGATTTTTACTTCACGGAGGACAAAAAAGATGCAAATCCATATATGGACAAAAACTACCGATTTAAACTTGAAGAAGTCAATCCTAATTTGACAACACCATTTTCTGTGAAGGACATTTTGAATAATCAGACACATTATTACGAACGAAGCGATATTTGGAAGTGCAACGATAGAGACAGAAGAGTATTCGACTCATATCACGACCCTGTTTATCAAACTCAAGGTTACTGCGGTCCAGAATACTTCCCTCAAGTCTACCCAAATATGCCTGTGCATACAAATCTCGAATACTGGAATCAGGATGTTTACCACGATCATAAAATTGATGAGTACTATAACTACAATCAGTATTGCCATAATCTATATCACCAAAATTACGACCACTACGCTGAAGTGCCTCCACCTTACCATTCATCCCTGGAACTGCCTAAACAAGAAGTCATCGAAAAAGAAATGATTAACATTGAAACACCAGAAATTGAACCAAAAAGACATATTATTGAGAAGAGAGAGGAGTACATTGTACCTGAAGCTATGGAAAAAGATTTGACAAGGAAAAGCAACAGTAAGTTTAAAATTATGTAGCCTTTTTGCTGGAATTGACACTGCATCATTCACTGTTTAATCCGAATATTAATTGCATTATGTATTCAATGTTTAATATCAACATTACTTGATATCATATGTTATAAATAAAACCAATTAAAATTTTATGCGTATTTAAAACATTTCTATCCAGTGAAATTATTTTCATGAAAATATTTGGCCCCTATAAATATTTATGTAGGCATATTAAATATTTTATTCCTTACTGACATCGTTCATCAGATGTTTTTATATTTGCGTTGTAACTAATCTCTGCTTTTAACTTTCAGAAATCCTCACGCCCGTATCAAAACCTGATAAGAAAGACAAAAGCATCAAACGAAAACCTCGTATTCTCTTCTCCCAAAACCAAGTTCACTCCTTAGAAGTGAGGTTCAAAAGCCAAAGATACCTTACAGCGCCGGAAAGAGAACAGCTCGCGAGAAGTCTCAACCTATCACCCACACAAGTCAAGATCTGGTTCCAAAACCGACGCTACAAAAGCAAAAGGAACAAAGTACCTGAAGTCTCCACGTCGACAGATGCTAAGCCAAGCAAAAGCTCAAGCGGGAGAAAGCTTTACAGACCTGAACATAAGGAAGCTAACAGCGTGCCCGTAGTCTCAAGTTACGACGGATATAAATCTGACATCAAAAGTGCGACGGAAAAAATGTTTCAATCAGATCATGAAAATTTGACGTCATCGATATATTTTGACGATAGTTTACCTTACGACAGCAATGTAACTGAGAAGTATTACCCTAAGACTATAGATTTAGACAGTACGATTGGTACTTCATCTGATATACAAGATCTATATCAAGAAAATTTGATGACAGATGATAGAACCAAAAATATATATGCGGATACTGAAAGTAAAAAGTATTATCCACTTAATTATGTTTGTTGATAACAAATAAACTTGTGCCATTTTAATAGACTGATCAAAGTATTATAGTTAAGTATCTATTTTGTTATGTTATGAATTTTAGTTTAGAATATTTTGTACTTAAATATATCACGTACAAGCTTGTGCAATGCCATTAAATACAGCTGTATGCCAAAGTATTACTTAATTAGATTTTAATATTGTTTTGTAATAAAAGCCTAAAAAACTGGTGATATTTTGTTGTGTTATTTTATCTGTTAATCATTTAAATTATTTTAGAATTCAGGAGACAATAATAGATTAGATATGTATACTCTAAAACTATTGCCACAGAATGCATAAGTGTACGAGTTATACACTCGTACAATTTAATAAAGCTCTCAATTTGTTTTCTGTCGTAATATAAATAATGGTAGCGTAAGACATTATTTATCTATGCTATTATGGGAAAGCTTGGGTTTCCCAATCTGTATAAAAAGCTGGGAAGCAATTGTCTCATGATAGACAGCAAATAGAAGCAATTGGGCAGCAATTATTGGCCACCATTTCAACAATTAGGACACTAGGAATACCGTCCAATGATCAGCAAGCCATTACTCATATCATTGAATCGTAGGGATGGATTAGGAGCACAAAAGCTCCTTACTATCTTAACTGAATACCCGAAATGCAGTGGGTACTACCACCCATGTTGTACATAATATAGTACTTATAACCATGATAGTTGCTTGGTTTCAGCGTTAAACTGAGGCCAAATTTTTCACCTTTATTACCTATATCTGGTCGTTATTTAGGGTACCGTACTCAAAGGGCCAAACGGAGCCACATTAACAAAATTTATGTCGGTCCGTCCGTCCGTCTGTCGTCACGAATCTCTTGCTACAACTCAGGGGCCCAACTCCCACCTTTTAAAAAATATTATAGAAAACCAACGTCATTATTTTAAGCTTAAAATATTGATATTGACATTCGTACCGTGGCCATCACGAAACAATAATATTCATATAGCGCTATCTCTATCGCACAGATGACATGATTCAATGCATGCAGCTCGCTCTCACGTTGAAGTTCTAATGTAAGTTTACTATAGTGATATGTGGTAGTGCGAATTAAAATTGTAATTATAAGGTTAAAATAAGACTGAATTAAGACATGGGAGTCGGCCCCCAGAATGAGTTTACAAACCTGAAATTTAGACATTTTGTGTCAAACGTTGACCGGAAGGCAATTGTGGAATAGAATTTCAATGCATTTATTTTTATGCGGTTACAATATATATAATTATAATATAATCTTATACCTTATAGACGGAAAAGTCTGTTATACAACCTGGCTTGGGAAGTACAATTTTATGTTTAAGACCGTAATTGTTATGTAATATGCAATAAAGATATTTTATTTGAATTGATTTAAATTATAATTGTCTAGAACTCATTGGTTAGAATGATTAGGGTAAATATTATTTATATTTATTTAACTTACGAAATAAATACATGAGGGGCCGTAAAAATTGTAAATTTTAGAACATATTTGTTACAGATCTTTTTTTTTTTCATTGCCGATAGACTAGCCTTTGACCACTACATCACCTGATGGTAAGTGATGATGTGGTCGAAGATGTTGTTCAGGCTAACCTAGAATTACTGGCTCTCATCTATTTTTTTATGTGCTTGTCAATTTGTCTGCTTCAAGCACCATCCCCACCTTAATTTCGCGGAGTAACCTCTGCCTTTAACAGATGCATTTCGTCACAAATAACGAATTGCACTGCGCCCTTCAACCTGATAAATGCAGTTGTTAACTCTCATATGCCTGTAATTTTACTTGCTCTCAAGGTCTGGCAGCAGTGCCAGACCTTCTCCTTCTAGAAGTCGTTTATTATTTTATTTTACATTTGAATGTTTAGAGACATTATTCGTATTTGTATGAAATTGCGAAGAATTCAATAAGGACATTATTACACATTTTTTTTGACGCTTGACTGTAGGGTAACGTAATAAACGGTCGGAAACGTAGGAAACAGGTAGTATCGACGACCTTAGAAGTTTGTAGGAAGGTCAAACATTACTATCTAAACTAAATAACATATTATTAAGAGGTTATAGGTTTTTTTTTTATTTTTATGCATGATAGGTTAGCCTTTGACCACTATCTCACCTGATGGTAAGTGATGATGTGGTCGAAGATGTTGTTCAGACTAACCTAGAATTACTGGCTCTCAAGGACAGCTGCCGAAACACACCGTTAGGTGCTTGGCGATAGATTTTCTACTTGAGGGTGGTAGCTAGCCAGGCGGGCATTCGCAAAATGCCCTACCACCATGCAAAAAGCAAGAGTCCGGCTGGGGGGTTCCACCGCAGTGTTAGATATTCAGCCTTGAAGCAGTACTATGCAAACAGGACTATAACATTGTAATTTTTGAATTAACGCCTGTTAAGCAAATACATATATTTACAAAATTACAACAAAATAAAAAAAGTGCGAGTGCGATTCGAACCCGCGACCATCCGTCTCTATAGCTGGGACTTGCTCTGCCAACTGAAATATCGTGAGAGTGAGTCATAGTTCAAATATTACGCTCTGTAATATGTTTTTATCCTTTCTTGTAATTATTTTGTAAGCTTTTAGTAGGCATTCATTAAAAAATTGCAATGTTGGAATCATCGGGTTGCATGATTGTAAACAAATTTAAAGCTAATTGAAAAATTAGTCTTGTTTGTAACTCAATTACACCCACAAAATAGTGCTCGTAGCTTTAATCAAATATACCTACCCTATATTTTATCGCAGGCTCATAGGGAAGTTTGCTTAGTTCTAAACCGATCTGATAAGTTGACGTCCGCCGCGGTCATGACTAGGATGGGTGACCGCTAGTGACATTACTAGTGAGCGCTTCTGTATTTCGGAAGGCACGTTCTTACTATAGCAGTCAATATAGCATGGTGGTAGGGCATTTTGTGAATGCCCGCCTGGCTAACTACCACCCTCAAGTAGTGTGTTCCAACAGCTGACCTTAAGAGTGAGTAATTCTAGGTTAGCCTGATATATTCGGCTACTTCATCACTTACCATCAGGTGATGGTTAAAAGTTAGCGTATCAGCTATAAAAAAACCCTTCACTGTATTAATGTAAGTTCTATGTTTATTCAGGGCATGTAAATTTGCCTTATAATCCAGAGTACTTTTGCAAGCCCCGCGTCTATAAGTATAACTCTATTGCACCCGAAATTAATTCTATAATACCACTCTAGATATCTCAACCAAGAATACAAGTTTTATTTTTAATTCTCTACTCTCTGAAGTCTACAACATTTTTTCAGTTCAATTTGTAAAGATCGCTTTTATCTGAATTGCTACCATACCGCTCCACCGAGACTGAGGGATGGGCAATACAGACGAGCAGTTTTTATAATGAGTGAATAAAAATGTTTTCTACGTGCTGATTGAACGCTATCACTGCCTCTTCGGAGTTGATAAAAGTGAAACCTCTTATCAGATCTTTGATTTTGGAGAAAATACAGAAATCACAGGGTTTCAGGGCTATGTGCAGGGTGGGAGACGAGTTGTACTTTTTTGGAAGCTAAAAATGACTTTGTTTTGTTGGCCGTGTGTGAAGAAGCGTTGTCATAATGTAGGAGAACGCGGCTTTTTGGTCGTCTTTCGCAAACTTTTTCTAACACCGTAGGTAAACAAATGGTAGTATACCACTCGGCATTCACACTCTTTTGATCTTCAAGTGGAATTGTGCAGATGGGACCCGTAGCTGAGAAAAAAAAAACGCGATCAATTTTTTACCAACGTTTCTCGCCTGCCTCACTTTTGTTGTCCTGTTCTCATTTTCAAACACCCATTCACAAGATTGCTGTTTTTTTTCGGTTTCAAAACAATAAATCCACGTTTTGTCTCCTGTGACAATGTCAAAAACAGCATTTGAATGTCCGTGGTCGTACTTCAGTAGCATGTGTGAGCACCATTCCACGCGAGCCCGCTTCTGCTCCGCTGTCAGTTCATGAGGGATCCAACGACAACAAAGTTTCCGAACTTTTAATTCTTTTTGTAAAATTTTCTGAATTTAGCTCATACTAATCTCCAATAGTCCTCTAATTAATAGGTAATCTGCGGGTTTTCTTTAATTAGCCGCTTAACGGTAGCCGCATTATTTTCGTTGACGGCAGTTAAAGACCGCCCTTCACGAAATTCGTCATGTAAAGAAACCCGACCTCTCTCAAATTCAGCAAACCATCGCCTCACGGTGCTCAAACTAGGTGCTTCTCTCCCAAAAGCATTTTGAAGACGAGCAGCACAGTCTAGCGGAGAAAGAGAACTATTAAAATCATAAAAAATCATCGCTCTAAAATCTTTTCGACTCAAGTCCAGTTTCGTTGAGTACGTAGTACTTTCATGTGTGAAAAAAACAATTGACAAACAATTACAGACCACATTTTTTTTTTATTAAAAAAAGTTTGCAAGTCGTTTAAAAAAATAGAACATTCGAAATTCAAATAGTTCCGATTAGCTAGAAGTGCAAAACTTTTAGTGTGCCCCATGTATATAAAATTTTTTTTAGCTTACATGCGCTACCGTTTGTATAGTAGTTTACGAAAAACACCACATAATATAAGGTTTTTTTTAACGAAAGCTGTCTTCTTTTTTTGTATTCCACTTTGAGCAGCTTCTTTTGGAACACCTTTTATGATGTTAGCTCGTCGAGTAGCATAAAGTATCGCTTTGGAATATTAAAGCTTTAGGTTCGAGCATTTTTCTGACCAAGAAATATTTAGTTCCAGTCTGAAGCCTATTACTAAATCTAAACATTTTAAAAATAGTATTTTTTGCAAAACAATAATACCCTAATTCAAACCTTGAATTTAAATTGTAGATCAGTTTTAAACCGCTGGTGTGCAGGCATATTGGTGCACCATCCCGTGCAGGCGCCGGCGCCAATAGATAACCAATATCTACCCCATAACACGTGTCCATAAGTTAAGGGACGACCTGCCTCTATGGGAAAACTGCCACCTGTCTCACTAAAACAATTTAAAAACGTTTACAGAATTACACTTAGTTATCGCTGAAAAAACGAACCTATACACCTACATACATTTAAATAAAACGACCATGGATTTATTTCTATCTCTCGTATTTGTATCTATTGTACCTTTTCACTCACAAAGACGCGCCAATCTACACATTTTTTTTTTTGTGTGTGTGATTGCAACTCTACTCCCCACCCAATCGATCATATTTTAAATATTATTGTTTTACTATACTCGTAACCGTGTTCCAGCAGCATTCCTTGAGAGTCAGTGAAATGACAGGTACATGAAACTTAACAAATGTGTCTCAAGGTAACGGACGCAGTACAATTCGTGACTTGTGACGAAATGCATCTGTTATAGGCAGAGGTTAGATCGCTTAACATCAGGTGGCTCAGCTTATTTCGTCATATTACAATAAATATATTAAAAAAAGTGAACCACACTGAAACGTATGATGTATAAAAAACGACCTACCTGTATTGAAAGACCTACATAAGTATCAATAATTTACTGTAGAGGGCACACCTTCGGGAACAGGTCTGCAGGTGGGGATGTGGTCATGTAATAGGAGCAGGCTAAGACTCTTAGGGCCTATTTCAGAATGTTCGAGTAAGTTCCGGTTATACTACCCAGAACATATTTAATAAATAAAACACAATCTTTGCGTTTCACAGTCATCGATTTAGCCTATCCATCGGTTAAAGTTTGAAACGCGCTGCATGTTAACTGTCATTTTTATCATTCAGTTATTTTATGTGTTGGTTAGCAACCCGAAACTTTATTAGGACATTCTGAAGCGGACCCTTAGACCATAGAACATATAATAATACTTACACTAAAAAGTAGCTCTTAAGAACAGCTGCCAGAAGATAACTTACCTATTGTGAAGAAGGAAGTTCTTCAAAATACCATTTTTGAAGCAGTCTTTTTTAAGGTTTACAGTGTATGTTTTACAGTATACAGGGTAACTTGGTAATATAATAACTAACAAACATTTTGAGATATATTTTTTTTATGAAAAAAAAATATTGTTTTTCTCGTTTTTAATGTGTTTTTGACGGAATAAGTACGAGGCCCATCTAATGTTAAAAGTCTATTGTGCCTGTAATATATTATTAGATTTTTTTACTACTTTGCTTGACGTAAATATTCAAATCTCTATTTAAAGGGAGCACTGCGCGGTCCAATGTTGCCGCGGTGAACGGTATTGTCTCGGAGTACGCATTAAAACACAAAAAAATATATTGAAAAAATCAATTATTTTTTTTCGAAACAAAAATTAATTTATCTTAAAATGTTTCTTAGGACTAGCACATGTCAACCCTAAGAGGTTTTAGCATATTACCAATAACCGTGTATATTCAAATTTCTTTAACAAGTCTGTCTTACTTACGCAGTGTCTGATGTTCTGCCTTGAAGCAGTATTGTGTATGCGTTAAGGGCACTGTACCAAGTGAAATTACTGGGGAAATAAGACAATTACAGAGTGACGAGTGAAAAAGACGGCGATTCTGCAACTGTATGGACAGGCGTGCGTGACGCTTAACACCAGGCGGACATCATGACCGTTTCGTCTCTTCTTCACATAAAAAAGTGTTAATTATAAAAAGTCACCTAATCGTACGTATTGTTTAGATTTATCTCAAAAATAAAACCTAACAGACTACTAAAAAGATTAAACGGACTTTAACACTCAAAAGTGGGAAAACTTGTTGAAGTCGGTACCATATTTGTTAAAAAGGACCTAGTATCACAATATTGTGCGCACGGTACCTACCGACTTCGACATGTTTTTCACACTTAAGTTTCGAAGTCGATTTAATTTTTTTATAATAATATTTTTCCTCATTTCATTGACCCCTACTACTTACGGGATCGATTGTCATTCACTGTCAATGAATATTATCACACTTTACAGTTATTGGAGTGTAACTCAAAAACGGCTTGACCGATTTTAATGAAATTTCAATGGGACCACACGGGAAGTACCAGTGCTTTCAGATAAAAAAATCATCAAAATCGGATCACCTGACATTTCTGACGTAACAAACAAAAAACACGCGTCGAATTGAGAAACTCCACCTTTTGTGAAAGTCAGTTAGAAATACATTTATGTTTGCAACCAAGTGTAACTCAACAACGGCTCGACCGATTTTGATAAACTTTCAATGGGACCATACGGGAAGTACCTGCTTTCAGATAAAATAATCATCAAAATCGGTTCACCTGACAGTTCTGACGTAACAAACAAAAAAAAAACGCGTCGAATTGAGAATTTTGTGAAAGTCAGAAATTATAATGGATAGAGTGTAAGCAATGTTTGCAGCGGTCTTAAGATATTTAGGATGACCGCTAAAACGTTTCGGAGAACACGATCAGCCTCGGTGCTTGCCTTAGGATAGCAGTCGTCATAGCGTGTTGGCAGGGTCTTTTGCTGATGCCCACCTCGCTGCTTCCCTCCCTATACAGTATCAATTCTAGATTTTAACTGTTTACCACCTTCGATCACTTACTATCAGATGAGATTGGGCTCACCTATCCGCAGATAGAAAGCAGTACTCGTCAGATTATTATTAACCTGTATGACCCTGAGGTCGCGGTCAGCACTATAGCACTAAATATCATGATATTACAGTAACCCTGGATATGCCCTCACATCATCGCGCGCAATTAATCGAATAAAACAGAATGAGAACATTAAACTGTGCACATGTACTGCCGACTGATAACGCTGAGAAAGATCACTGTGTACACTGCGGGACAAACGTGGGTACATTATATTCGAATTTAGAACATATAATTTACTAAAAATCTTCAATAATAACAATTATAAAATAAATTACATTAATCACATTACACTTTAAAATATTGCAAAACTGTTTATAAATCTCGAATTTCGATATAATTAATGCTAAGTAGTTAAAGTTACCAAACATCATCGGTAAATATACCTTGGGTATATTTACCGGCTATGACACATATGGCATTTTTCGGTTATCTATGGTCCTTTGTCACTACAGTATTACCCACAGTATACTCGTAGTTATATAAATAAACAATAGACTAATTTTGTCTATTTTATATAGTACATATCTGAATCTGGACCATGAGTATGCATATACTAGCCTATAGCGTTCTTCGTATTTGACGTCAGTACTCACACAAAACTTTATAATTTTTTAGATATGTGATTACCAATAATTGAATAGTGTTGCCACGTCAATATATTTCATTTGATTTTTATTTATACACAAAATTTTATCAAGGTCAAGAAAGACTTACCTGTAGGGCCTAAATATTGTTGTGGGGCGCAGTACCTGATATAGTTCATCTTAATCTTGTAAAGAAGGACACTAACAAAAATCCATTCCAAAGAGTAATATGATATATATTTTTACTAATCTCTGACAAAATACATAGTAACGTAACAAAGTCTATATTTTTGAATACATAATGTATGTTCATTAAAAATGCAATATATTTTAATTAAATAACGACCACAACTGTTACTATTATAAGACTAAGTATTTTTCATAATGACTAGTTCTCAATGACTTCTGTCGGAACATATGTCTCGGTGTTTGGTGCCAGATTTTCTACTTGAGAGTGGTGGTTAGCAGTGAAGTTCAAGCTGGCGTTGGGGATTGAAACATGGACCTACACTACACGTTACGGCATTACTTACCAATCGGCTGTCATTGCTTCAAGATAATAATATAGCTGTGCAAGGTATTAATATAACTATTTGTAAGGCGTATGTTAAATTAATATTCAACAATAAATTATTTGAATTTGATGGTTCGTCATAAATATATGTACATATTACTCAACATATTATGTAGTGAATTGTGGATGCGTAGACACCCCTTTGGGGAGTAAACTTGAAACCTTGTGGCGTGACAATCTGTTTATAATATTATGTTTCTAAACCATTACACTTGTTTAGGAAACGTTTATTAATTTTTTTTGTAAATTCGTCGTTAAGTTGAGAATACGTTTAAATTGTTATATGTGTGTAGTAATGTCAGGTAATGTGAAGTCATATATTTGTAATTATTTTCAAAGAATTTTTTTAAGGCAAAGTGCGAGTTAATTACTCGATTAAACCAAATAAAAATATAACATATATCAGTAACTGTATACTTTTATTGTCCCGCAGTGTACGCTGACGCTGGAACGGGAGTCCGGCGTCCAAATAAAAGCTAACGAGCGCACTGTACGAGGCTTAGTAATGGAGTACACACGCAGGCGATACTGTATCGAGATCTATCTTATTGTGCTTATTGCTGGGCAACTCAAAAGTAGGTAGCTTAGTATATTTTTATTGCTTATAACCTTCGACCACTTTCTCAGTGTGAGTAGGGTATGACTGTCAAGAGTCATACATGCTGTCAGCCTAAGCCAAGAATAGGACCTGATGCTGGCAAACATAGGAACAGCCTTAACGCACCGCACGTGTGGCGCCCGATTTAGTTAGAAATTTAGTGACATCTGCTTGGGGGTTATTGAGCTAGCCAAACAAATATTCACAAAATGGCCCTCCACCATCCGCTACAACTGAAGCTTACGGGATTCTAGCCCTAAACTTCTGCTCGGTGTACTGTAGTTCATTGCTACATTTTTGTTGTTGTAATAGTATATTTATGACGCCTTTGATAGCCGTACATATTATATATACATAGATATTGTTCAGGCTATTCTAGAATTACTGGCATTCAAGGACAGCTGCCGGAACACAGTTAGATGCTTGGCCAACTTACCACCAAAGTTCTCCTGAAAGGTGCAGTATATGGCCATTTATTTGAATACCATATCACGGGTTCTATGGTTGGAATCCCAGCACAAGCTGGACATTGACCTCCTAGTACGAAATTTTGCAAATGTACGCTAGGCTATCTGCCACGTCCAAGTAAAAATCTGTCACAAAATACCGTCTTACGGTGTGATCCAGCAATAGTCCTTGAGAGCCAGTATCATACAGTTTAAGCTAATTTACTATCCTTGTCCACATAACCACTTACCAATAGGTAGAATGGCGTTTAAGGGCAAACTTAATAGACTGTAAAATAAAATATGTAAGCTTAAAGAGGTCAAAATCTAACTTATCATTAGGTAATACATATTTTGAGTTGGACTCGAGCGTTTCGTATCAATGCAGCATGTACCATATATGTTTTTTTTCATATCTGTAGTTCGAGATCCCTATGGGCCCTTCGACCCGCACTTGGTCTGTATATTATTTTGCGTTATAATCACAGAATATAAACTATAATCACAATACGTTTTTCGCCTGTACTTACGTGTTTAACTTTTTACGAAAGAGCAAAAACAAATAACATTTAAAAAACACTCAACTTAATGGGGAGTCCCTTTTATTTTAAACTTTGTATTATTATTTTTGTTCGTTAGACAATTCACTAGACTAACACATGCCTAAATGCGTCCGTTAAGTAGCTATAGTGTTATATTTACTTATTATGTTGTGTTGTTAAAAAAGGCTTGAAAAAATACACTTAGTCAAGAAGTTTTAAAATAAACATAAAAATAATTGTATAAGTTGTTCCAGTTTAACCAGCGTGAGTGCAGTCGGGTGGCATGGCATCGGTCTATCGGGCCAGATCACCTTCCATCCATGATAACCTTAAAAGCCCCCGTAGTATATTAATACATCAAACACCCACGTGCGCCAACATCGCCCATATTGTGTGCCAGCAGTTGTATTAGTGTTTCTTTTGATTCATACCATTTTTGTTTCAATGGCTAGTTTATTCGGAGAAACTGATTTTTTTAAAGCAGTGATAGCGGATATAGCTATTAGCGGATATAGAGAGCAGTGGTGCAGGTCCATGGTTCGATTCCCACCGCATGGTGGAAGGTCATACTGCGAATGCTCGCCTGGCTAGCTACCATTCTAAGAAAATATTAGTAGAAAATCGGTCCTAAAATCGGTACCTACCTAACAGTGTAATCCGGCAGCAGTCATTTTTTTATGTGTTTCTGGCGGAACGAGCATGAGGCACACCTAAATCCGTGGACACACCTGATGTTAAGCGGATTATACTCTGCCTCTAGCGCATTTCGTCATGTGTGAATTGCATTGCGACCATTGAGACAAACTGTTGTTAAGTCTCATGTGCCTGTAATTCTTCGGGCTATCTTCCCTTTCTTTTATTGCTTTTTTTATTTTGATTAATAATGTCGACGCAGTGAAACGTTCTTACCAAAAATATACTTACATATTCTGTGCTGTTTTTTTTTTTTAGTGCTGATTGGTTAGTCTTTGACCACAATCTCACCTGATGGTAAGTGATGATGTGGTCGAAGGTGTTATCAGTCTGAACCTAGAATTACTGGCTCTCAAGGATAGCTCCCGGAACACACCGTTAGGTGCTTGGCGACAGATTTTCAACTTGAGGGTGGTCGCTAGCCAGGCGGGCATTTGCAAAAACGCCCTTCCACCATGCGGTGAAGCTCAAGCCTAAAGGTAATCTTGGATTCATGAAGGTCTCACCAAAATTACCAAGATATTTATCGGGAAACGGATCTGATACGGTTATAGTGTTTTAATGAAGATGCAGTATAAGTACTTCGAGCGCATTTTGTCCAGAGGTCGTATATTATAGCATATCCAAGGTCAGATGAAACCAAACTATAAATTAGACAAATAAGGTAGCTATGACGTGTAATACATCGTAATGTTTGCTTTAAACGCTCTGAGCTTCCTCCTGTCTTAACAAAATCTAAAAAAATCACAACCGACGCGAGATTTTTTGTACATGGCGCCAGTGTGCCTCCGCCGAACGTGCAAGTAATAACTCAGTGACAACGTCAGGGGTCACATTTGACCCCCGCCGGGCGCTACAGGGTTGATATGGACGTGGTATGTTCTGGATTTTTTGTAACGATTGAAAGGTTAACTTTTTTTGAAGTTTGAAAATGGATTTTAAATTGCTCTTGTAGTGGGCGAGGTGTGGTAAACGATGCGTGACTTTGTGTGTATTAGGTATTTGAAATTGATATTAATGATCTTTTTAGGGGTGCGTATCGGGCAAACGGGAGCCTCTTTCTAAGCCTCCCCTGTCCTAATCTTTTTCTTCTTCGTGTCGATGATTCACATTTATATGAGTGACCGCCAGTAATGGGCGGTAGCCACCCCAAGGGTAGTGGCCTCGTACAGGTCACTCAAAGTCCAAGCATTTGGACATCAGTGTCCAAATGCTTGGACTTTGAGTGACCTGTAGCAGGGGCAGGAAAGAAAGTGACACATGTCCTGCGTAGCGCCACAACTACATTGGGTTCCTGCGTCGGAGTAACCCCATTGTGTCATGTTAATCCGGCAGCGACCCACTAGAGTCCGGAGTCGGTTAAGCGACTTCCATGTGGGCCACGCCATATATTTGCCCGGGGGGAGTTCTTCAGCCGGCTCAATGTGTTCTGCCACAGTTCCATGAGGGCGTCCTTCGTGAAAATGCCATGGTGAAGTCAAGAAAACTTTTGCGGCTCTTAAGACGGCCTGGTTAACTGTGTATTGTACAGAGAGTGTCTACAATATTTTTGCTGTTTTAGCTTCTCCGTGGAGCAAATTGTACTACGACGCAATTTAGGTGGTGCTATTACTGCTATGGGGTATATCATGTTAAGAGCAGCCCGTTATTTTCCTACATGTTCATTGAGTGCAACATCTACTTATTTTGCATGGGAGGATCGGTGCCACACCTGTCCTAATTTAAAAGAGATATCCGCTTTAAATTAGCGTATCATGACCTGTAATAGGTTACTAACTGAATTATTTATAGAATTTGTTTTATGGCACATTGCCTTAGAAATAACAATACCTATTTGTAAAATGCAAATTAGTATTTTTAATATTTTTATTTTTGCAATAATGCTCTGCTGATTTACAAAATTACAAATTTACGACAGGAAAAATTTAAGTCATGTGCGGGATTCGAACCCGTGTTTATCCACCCCTTTTAGCCGGGGTATGCTCTGACCGACTGAGCTAGCATGACAATTGTCAGGTTCGAATCCCGCACATGACTTAAATTTATCTTCTCGTAAATTTGTAATGCGAATTAGTAGTTATAAATTGCTGTCAAAGCATAGCCTTTGACCACTATCTTAAAAGTATCTTAAGAAAACATTAAGAAACACTTAAAAAAATATATAAGTATCTAGTGACAATTTCGCCTACTTTCACTGCTATGCCCACGTGACGTCACAAGAGCCACGCAACCTAACCGTAAGAATATTCGACTAGTTTCGCTTCTAAACGAAGTAGGTATATTTAGGAGGTCATGACTTGACTCACCGATTGTAGGTTTTTGTATGAGATTGTGATGGAACACATGCATTTCTTTACTAATGACGAACTGCACTGCACCCGTCAACCTGAGACATTCAGTTATTAAGTCTCGTGTGCCTGCAATTTTCTCTCAAGGTCAGCTGCTGAAACACACTGTTAGGTGCTTGGTGACAAGTCGGAACTAGTTCCCTCGCTTGGCGGTGATCTCGGTGTATGATTGTGTAATCACTATAATTATCTCATACCATGATAATATCCCCAATGCCATTGGGACGACTTGCTGATGACGCTATAGCTGCCAACGGGGGTTGGGAGGTGGGGGGGCGGGGGGGTTGAAGAAGGGATCGGAGAAGCAGTTTCAAAAAGCACAAGTAGAGGAAATCTTATAGATTTATTTCTTTATTCTATTTATTCAGGGTTATTAGTAAAAATGCTAACAACCTCTTAGGGTTGACTTCTGCTAGTCCTAACAAACATTTCGAGAAGAATATTTTTTGTTTAGAAAAAAAAGTAATAAAAACAAAGTAATAAAAAATATTAAATAATACATTACTGACACATGAGACTCTTAACATCAGGTGGTCCTCGTAATTATTCCTTCAAAAAAAACATAAAAAAAAAATTGATAAAAATAATTTCAGAATGTTTGTTAGGACTAGCAGAAGTCAACCCTAAGTGGTTGTTAGCATTTTACCAATAACCCCATATACAACTTTATTTTATTACTGAAACTGAAACTAGTCGAATATTCTTCCGGTTAGGCTGCGTGGCATTTGTGACGTCACGTGGGCATAACAGGGAAATTAGGCGGAATTTTCACTAGATATATATTTTTTAAGTGTCTCTTAATGTTTTCTTACCACGTTTTAATTTCCGAAAGAAAAAAAAGTAAGTAATAATCTGAGATAACAAACTTGTGCATTACCTTACCATTGACCTATTTAAGCCTCGACTTATATATCAATCGTCAGTCAATCAATTCAACGTTAAGTTTATTACAGTTTAAACGCCGCCCTTGTTGTACAAACTAACCCCGTTCGCTTTGTTGTTACCTACGAATAACAATTAGGTATATTGTTATTCGTAGGTTCTGTTTTTTCTGTCAGGCTAGTCTCTGACCACAATATAACCTGACGAAGTGAAGATATTGTTAGGCTAAATTATAATTATATAATAACTAACCCGTGGGGTGCCGGGCTAGAATGTCACCCTTCCATCTCTACCCGTGGGTGTCGTAAGAGGCGACTAAGGATAACACCCCAGAAGGAGGGCAGCACTTTCTGAGGAACTGATATCTTACACTGCGATCCCCAATTCGCCTTCCAAGCGTGGGGATTATAGCAAACCTCCCCATATTTTGGGAGGCTGTGTTCGGCAGAGGACTATCCGGCTAATAGAGTAAATTAGAATTACTGCCCCTTAAGGACAGCTGCCAAAACATACACATGTATACCCGTACATAGAATAGATCCTAAGACAAACCTTTAACTGACATAAATTTATTTCTTATAATTTATTTTTTTATATTAATGTCACCAAGTTAACTCATTTTACCCTACATATAATTAAATCGAAGAAGACTAATTAAAAAGCATGGGATGTGACATCTTTGCATGAATATGCTTTGGAGATAGCTACCTATTTAAGCTATCAAAATATGAAAAATAATCTAAACAGACCTCCCATTTTTTTGCTTTTCAAGGCGGCGCAGGGCGGCGCTGCGTGCTGACAAATGCCAATGTAATTTATTGGTGTTCAGGCGCCACTCCGAGACCAATCCGCCATTTTTTGTCACTCTTCCAAGATTAGACGCCCGGCAATGCATGTCATCACATTACACCCGACGAATGGTGACGGAGGATTTGTTTTAGATTTTTTGACTGAGCGAAGAGAGGTCTTTATGGCAAGTAGGGCATCGCAGGGTTTGTGTGCGTGCAACCATCGATTTAAATAAAAAAAGGAAGATGTAAAGAAGAGAACGCACTAAAGGCACGATAATATAAGTGGCGAAAATTTAACACAAGCGTATATTGCACACAGCTATACCTTTATTGTATATGACACGTTTTAATAAATGATAAAGACCAGAAAATAAGCATGGAATAGACGCACATACGCACACTACTGAGAGTTGAGACTCAATTGGGAGACGCGTCGCCTGATTAGACATTGCCATATTCAAGGTACGGGTGTCGCTTCTCCCTTTTTTTTACACGACCAAAGAAGGAGAGTTATGTTTTCAGGGTTCATGTATGTATGTATGTTTGTGAGTTTCTTTATTCCACCATAACTTCTAAACGGCTTGACCGATTTTTATGTAAGAGATATCGTTAGATTCCTCTTGATAACCCAAGTGACACTAGGTACATAAAAAAAATGGAAAAACAAACTGGCGGATTTTAGACCCAATATTGTGAGGTAAAAATAATTATTTTTTCTGCCAAACCCATCGAATGGGGTATCAAAATGAAGTCGGTTATCGCGCAAAAACATTAACATCTTTTAGCGCAGTTATATAAAGACTAGGTACCAGGTAATTCCCCGAGTCTCAAACTATTTCGATACCAAATTTCATCCAAATCAGTCCAATAGTTTTGGCGTGAAAGCGAGACAGATGGACAGACAGAGTTACTTTAGCATTTAAAATATTAAGTATGGATTGTTATGAAGCAATGAAAGCCTAGTAGTTATAGCAATGCACCGCAAGTCCACGGTTCGATCCCCACTAACGGCTTGAGCCTCAACCCATAGTGGGAGTGCATTTTGCTCGACTACCATCACCACCTACCATCAAGAAGAAAATCTGTCAACAAGCAACTAACAGTGTCTTCCAGCTAGTTCTTAGAGTAAAATCACTGCCACATGAGACTCAACAACTGTACAATAGGCAGAGGTTATCCAAATTAATCTTAGCAAACCAAAACTAAATTTAAATCTAAGCTAAATCTTTAAAATATTGAATGAAAAATAAAATATGTCTCGGCGGTTCGTGATCTTGGCGGACATAGTTTCTGCATAGCGTTCGGAAGTGCAGTACATCGATCGCACATACTCCAAAATGAAGCCTGTAAAATACTTATAAATAGGCAACTTTGCGCCAAAGTTTGAGACTATCCATTACGAAGCCTGTAAAATACTTACAAATAGGCAACTTTGCGCCAAAGTTTAAGACTATCCATTACGAAGCAGTAAAATACTTATAAAAAGGCAACTTTGCGCCAATGTTTAAGACTATCCATTACGAAGCAGTAAAATACTTATAAATAGGCAACTTTGCGCCAAAGTTTAAAACTATCCATTACGAAGCAGTAAAATACTTATAAATAGGCAACTTTGCGCCTCAGTTTAAGACTATCCATTACGAAGCTGTAAAATACTTATACTTAAATAGGCAACTTTGCGCCAAAGTTTGAGACTTTATCCATTACGAAGCCTGTAAAATACTTATAAATAGGCATTTACTGAATCTGAAGATGAGACAACACCGAACGTTTTATTTTTCAATGGTCTTACAATATCCATGATGCTATTGCAGATATAAAAAATATGAGTTCATAAAATGCATCATCTCACCCCATCGTTCCGCGTCCATAGATAAATCAATGCCGGTATTAGAACAGAGGGTGATTAACGTATCAATTACAGGAATATGGGACGTCAGCCCTCACATACTAACTATCAATTATTATACTGTGGCATGACGTGCAATGTGCTTTATGTCAGGGAGAATTGTGACGTGGGCTGCGCCACAGAATATGGTGAAAGATGAAAGGTATAGTAACTTCTTATCTACTTATTTCATTATGGTGGTTGCCCGAGTGCCGCAGTTACGAGTTGTAAGGCTTGTAACTTACATTACTATGGCATCCTCGTTTATTTTCCCTGCAGAATTATGATTATGATAGACGATGTCCTGGAGTAGGCCAGGGACAAATCCAAATGCCCAATGGTACATAGTAGATTTATCAATCTATACAAATATTATAAAGAGGATAGATTTGTATATTTGTATGCTACGAATAAACTTAAAACTACGGGACTGATTTGGATGAAATTTGGTACGAAAATAGTTTGAGACCCCGGAAAGGACAAAGGATAGTTTTTATCCAACTGCGCAAAAAGAGGTTAATGCAAAAAGGGCTTCACCGCATTGGTGGAAGGGCATTTTGCGAATGCTCGCATGGCTAGCGACCACCCTCAAGTAGAAAATCTGTCACCAAGCACCTAACGGTGTGTTCCGGCATCCTTGACAGCCAGTAAAATTACAGGCACATGAGACTTAACAACTTTGCCTCAAAGTGACGGGCGAAGTGCAATTGGTGACTTGTGGCGAAATGCATCTGTTATAGGCAGAGGTTAGTCCACTTCATCCGCTTGTTCGAGCTTGTTCCATCACAATCCTACTTATACCATAAATGCGAAAGTTTGTGAGTGTGTTTATATGTTTGTTACTTTTCCACGCTGAAGAAGCTGCATCAATTTTGATGAAATTTGGTATATGAAAGTAGATGGAATACACACACATAGGCTACTTTTTATTCCGAAAAAGTTTAGTGTTCCTATGGGATGAGCAAGGAATTGTAATATATTTATTTGCCGACTCACCTAGGCAAGGCTTAACTAAGTAGGTATAATAAAATTTGGTACGGGTAGCTTAAAATCTGGATTTACATTGGAATTACATAGGTTACTTCTTCTGCGAAAAATATGGTATTTCCGTGGGTTGAGCGTGGAACCCTATACTTATCCTTCTATAATAGAAAGAAAGAAAGAAGAAAGAAAACCATTTATTTGACACAACATTATAACAAATAAAACGTACATAATAATAAAAACAAAGTGGTCAAAAAGGTCTTGCCTCAGCACATGTGTCAGATGTCTAAAGACACCCGACGCTGATTTTCAGGCAAAACCTCGCGGGTGACGTTCACAATAAGTGTACATTAATATTTTAAATAGTATACAAACAAACAAAAATAATAAATGTACACTAAATATTATATCACTAACAATAGTACTTAGTAAGTTTCTTACATAAAGATTATTTATATAAATAATATAATAATATGGAATACATAGATAGAATATAAATTTATATATATATATATATATATATATATATATATATATAAATATACATATCATACAAATAAATATATTAAAATAAATAAGATTTATACATTGGTATAAATGAGGATATAACAATGTCATTATTTAAGTATATATTTACTAACTATAGCTTGAATCGTTGTGGCAGTATCGATACTAGGTATAGAAATAGAAAATATTTTTCGTCAAATGAAATAAAAATTTACATACAATAATTTTTAGCGATAGACAACTTTCTGGGGATAGCAGAAAACTATTAAGAAAAGTGCATTAGAACAGATAGCAACATTTGTCAACTTGTTTGTGGTAAAACTGTAAAAATAATAAATCCATACTGAAATTAATTTGGTGACTGTTTGGTGATGGCAACTAAATAAAAGAAAAATCTATATTAATATTACCGTGTTTAACCTGCTCATCTATTAGATATTTTTTTAACTTTAGCCTAAATGTTTGTACAGTTTTCTGGGTTTTTACTGGTGGTGGGAGGTTATTCCAGCATTTTGTCGCCGCATAACGGAATCCACCTTTGAAACCCGTTGTGCGATGACGTGGTATAGACAGTTGAAGAGATCCATGTCTACGTGAGCGCTGGTTATCGTCGCAGACAAATTTGAGCTTATTAAATAGATAAAGAGGATTTTTGTAGTTAAGAACCCCGAAAAGAAGGCACGCTAGATGAAGTTTTCGACGAGACTTCATCTTCAAGGTGTAATGTCTGTTCAAAAATGGTGTCACATGGCTACGAGAAGGAATAGAAAAACAAAACCTAGCGCACGCATTTTGAACCCGTTGAATTAAGCGTTTAGTCCGAGAAAGCAGCCTAGATCCAAAAACAGTATCTGCGTAGTTAAGTTTGGACAGTACAAGAGTTTCAACTAACTGGATACGTAGTTCTTCATTAAGATAATCATCCCACTATCCATCAGCCATAAAAATAAAAGATTACACCCTGAAATACCATATACCCAGGTAGGCTATTTTTATTCTGAAATATATCTACAGTGTTCCCTGGGATGAATGAGCAAGGAATTATAATATATTTTATAAGGTAAGGCCAAACCAATTATGATGAATTTGGTTTGGAGGTAGTTTACACTCTGGATTGACACTTATGTCAATAACATTTTCTGGTGAAAAAATGTTTTTTCTATGGGTTAAGCACACATATTTTATTCCAGTCAGCTTTGATATAATTTATGTTAAACAGCGGGTGACACCGCAGGGCGCAGCTAGTAAGATATTAAAAAAAATAAGCTTTTTAAATAATCTACATACGTGGATAGCCACAGAGAGTAGAAATACTAGAGTAGTTATATCCGAACACCACTGCTCTAAAAGCTTACTAGAATTTACCTATCTACATACCTACGCACATGTATATGCAGTTTGTAATGACAAGGAAAGAACGTTCAAATACTATGCGTCATATCTGTAAGAAAGATATCAATAAGCAATTCGTGTAACCACCGAACCGCCACGAGACGTTCCGATCGCCATTACACTGCGATCTCTTTCACTCTCTCACTCCAAACGATACACATATCTCGCTCATCCATTGGGATTTGTTCTTAAGATATAATAAAATGACGATATTTTCTATTTCATCAATAAAAGCAATAATTACGCATGAAATGAAACAGTTTTCTTATCTCTCACAGTGCTTGTATAATTGGTGCATAGTCTAAAGACACAAGGAAGGTAGTGACACAAGGAAGGTAGTGACTCTGGTAATTACCCTGAATTCGTGTAGTAAATATGGAGGGCACACCATCTACAGGTAAAAAAATCTATCCATGATCGCTGTGTTCTCTATGACATTGAATTATTTAGCTACCAAAAGAATCATCAGTTCTCCTATGATTTCTGACTGTTGTTGATCGTGACTTGTGTAAGATACCTACCTACTTAAATGTTCAATTCAATAAGAAGTTCGTAATGAACAATTGAGGATCTTATCTTAGGAAGCAAGTGTCCAGCTAGTTAATGTATATACCTACATACATACCTCCATATCGATACACATTACACAAGTAATAAGTAACTAGATCACAAATGAGTGATGACAGAATACTAGACTAGGTTTGCTTGCATTAGTTTGCTATTAATTGAATAGATGACTCTGACCTCAATAACTGTGACATATTTTTATTGAAATAATTATTATACCTATGTATATGGAATAGATAAGTTATTTCCACTAACCAGTTAGTAAGGATATCCTGGAATAGAGCAGCACTCTGTGAAACTAATCACTGTCGATGTCTTCATCACACTCATCAGTGTTGTATCCTTAGAAAATATAAGTACTTATACACTTACTGCATTCGCCATATATAAATAACACTTCCACATTGAATAAACAGTGTATTTATCACTTTCCTCTAAGTTTTTCAACTATTAACACTTTTTTACTATTATTATAACAATAAACACAAAACATCTGTTCTAGTTCCATCGACTACCCGCGCTTTTTTTCCTTCTTCCTTAGCGAAATTTTTAGTAACACTTGCTAAACATTGCGAGAAATAAACAAAACAAACATAAGTAGTGCCACCTAATGTTGAGTAGTTGGACTAGTGTAGAAGGGTAAAAAGCGCCATCTTTAGTCAGATAGCTGAACTAACACAACCATAAAAGCACTCATTAACCGTCTATTTTACTGGAAGTCCAACAGATGTCATACAGTGTTTTTTGTAGTTATGATGGAAATTTTGAAATATGTCTCCTGAAAATGCAAACCCGTTGATGCCACCTATATATTCCAATTCTTATTCTTGTGTGTGTTTATGTTATATAATATGATAATAAAAAGGCCAAGTTCGAGCCAAGCCTTAGTTTTTTAGGAATGAATATAAATAGAGAGACAGCAGGTTATCGTTTTTTAGGGCTCTGTTTTGCCCTTTGGGTAATGCGGACAGTAAGGTGTGTGATAGCGTGTGAACTTGTTTTCTTTTTACGCTCACATCCAACTGTAGTAGAAATATAATATAGGTATAATTTAACAAATAAATAAATACTTATATTTATTTCAAATAACAGAGATACATATAAATAAACTATCTTATCCTAATAACATAAATTTTACATAAATTAAGTGCACCTATGTATAAAGCTCAGAAGATTTTATATAACAAATCAATAGTAAATTCTTGCAAAGGACGTGAAATAGGTAATTGCCGGGCTTTAATTAAAAATTGCTTTGTTTTCGACGGAAAATATTTTTTGACTTTTTGCTTTTGAATTCTGTCGATTGTCATTCAAGATAAGTAGTTAAATTTCCATAAATTTTCAAGTTAATGCCGTTTTTAACATGACCGTTATGTACATTTCGGCATGGAATAAATTGCCCTTAGTGTAGGTAGGTACGTGGCTTTATAGTTTTAGCAATCTCATTAAAATACTGTTTCGGAATGTGTGTACTGTTCACTTTTTTCTCGTTTTTTCCAAATCATAAAATTTTCATATACATACTTTCATGTATTTTTCTTTTGCCTTAGAAGCTGGTTTTCCATTGCAAATTTGGCTTCTGATCTTAAATCCGGCGGAGTACAACCAAACTCCATTTCACTCTCTGAACCGTTGGCACTCATTTTAATTAATACATTTAAGTATTTATATTTATTAAATATGTAAATAATAAAATCAAGACGAATTTTCAGCTTAGCCGCAAATTTTCTATTTATCAGTATTTCTATATATATATATATATACTCGTAGGTACTATGATTTATCTATTGTCTACTTAGTTCTTCTTATGATTCCTGTTTTTCCACTTCCTCTTTCTTTTTGTTCTGACACTATAGGTAGGTATACCTACATAATATTATGTGTGAACTTCACCCATGTGTGTAGTGAAGAATGCTGAATCTATACTGGTATTTCGTCATTCTTCTTGTTTTTCACATAACAGCGTTGCTTGAGCGAGTTATTAATAATTTCCATTAGAATCCCACTTAATAAACTTTCTATTAACTCCTTTGATCTCTGCTCAAATTAAGAAGAATTCTGATCGAACATACCAATTAACAAATTAGATCTCTTTTATTGTTCTCTTCAATTGATTGCTCTTGGTTAAGTGCATTCCGATTTGTTTACGAATCGATTATTGTACTCAAACAAATCTAAAAATGAAAGGAATCTATTCTTTGATCGATTGAAATGCCGCAGTTCATTTCTATTTTCAATTGATGTTAGTCTTACGAAGTACTTACCTAAAGTGAGTACAGATAATCGACGATGAGTTTTAAAAAAATACTTTATACTCTATGCTCACCGTTAGCCTTTTACCAATAGTCAGAATTGCAAAATGTATTACAAATTGAGGCCGACTCCATATGCCAAACCAAAATTTAAACTTAACTATAATTGGTTTTAGTTTATGTGGAACTTATTTAATGTTAATCGCCAAGATTTAAATCAAAAACTAGATAGTACACGAGTAATAAGCTTGCTTGTATATTTTACCACAGATATTCTATAGAATAATCGTTGAGCGTTGATTCGAATCGCAGTCAATAGGATTTTTTTGGTTGATATACGAAGTGGATATCAAAAACAGCTTCTGTAAAACATCGATACGTGCTTGGTGACTGATTAAATGAGAGTGGTAGCTAGCAGGGCCAGCATTCACAAAATACCCTAAAATATATTTGTGTTAAACACATCGTTATAAATGTGATAAAAGTTCGTAGTGGTGCTTGCTAAGTCATTCTTAACCCAGCGGTTCAGTAACATGTATTGGCACCTAGTGGCATTTACCATTGGGCACTTCTGTCCTTCCGAGTGCAGGTTGAGACGTCGGGGCCAGTTGTTGTCTTAGAATTAGAACGGCTGTCGTTTAAACATGATGGCTTCCCATTTTGGTGTAGCAAAATGCCTGTGTAGCTGACTACTACACCCAAATAGAAAATGTATCGACAGGCACCTGTGTCTTTCTGCAGCAGGCTCAAGCCTGATCACCATCTTTGACCACATCATCACCTAACATTTGTTGGGATTATAGAAATTAAATTATTTTCTCTGTGGTCACTAGTTTGTAGACTAAAATAAAATACGTACGATTTTACTTTTTCTGCTTATATTGACGGAAAATTATTTTTACAATAATTTAATTATCGTGGTACCTAACTAGATTGTACATTAAAAAATATCGTGATTCATTCCAAAGACATAGTACATTTAATTCAAATATCGTAGACAAAAAAAAATCGGCCAAGTGCGAGTCGAACTCGCGCACGCAGAGTTCCGTACTTACCACTATTTGTAGTGTTTTAGAATAATTAACTAAGAACTCAAAATTCTGAATTGCATGTTGAAATGCATGATAGGTTAGCCTTTGACCACTATCTCATCTGATTATAATAGATAATAAAAGTATATAAAACGTAATTTACTATTTTATATCGCCAGTACCTATGCCTTTATTAAAAAAATACTACGTACTATATAAGTACAACACTACAGCCTTTGTTAGTCATTGGAGACTCATAGACAGTCCAAACGCTCCAGCCCCTACCAGTCGGCAGCGTGCCCAGTACGCTGTCAGCATTGCCCGGTGAATTGCAATGATTATTCGTTGAAAATTGCAAATAACCGTTTTGGCTTCAAATTTCAGTAGATTTTCGCTCCTGCCACCCACCCTGGTCTCCGGCAGCGCACACGAATCATACGAATTCCGAGGAAGGTGAGAGAACCGTAGGTGGAAGCTGCAGTGGGTCATCATATTATTAGGTACACTCCGTTACAAGCCATTAAAATAATACACCCCTCTATCATCAAAAGTCACGATGTCCAATGTTGAAGAAAGCCTTCCCCTGTTAAGTGAGGAATGCTATACTCCCCACGCTTGCAAGCTTCTTGAGGATCGTAGTGTAAGGTGAACTTAAATGTGTTTACTTTTAGTCCTAGTTTATATACAGTGTAGGATATTATCACAATTCACACTAATATTAAACAGGTGACAGTTTGTGTACATCCTCTCTCTCCTATGTACATCCAGCTTGATAGTAGAATTACCCATTTGAATACATAAAAAATGACGCCATTTCTTAGGACCGTAGTTACATAGCCATAATATGCTGTAAGTATTCACAGCATATTACGTGCTATGTTCGGTCCTAATTTCTCATTTTACTCAGCTTGTTTACGGCGGCGTAGTAATGGTGAATTTGAATGAGATACGATTTATATGTTTTGCTTCCATGTAATTATACTATTTGTTAACATATTATTGCATACACTTTAAAGTGTATGCAGGCATCACATTTTACATAATAGCATATAATCTATACTTATAATAAAACTGTAACAGGTCCAATTCTGTACATGGCAGATATTTTGAAAAAAAAAATGTACAGTACTCTGTAGCTGATACTGATGCCGAAACTATATTTTTTTTTATTTTTGTCTGTCTGTCTGTCTGTCTGTCTGTCTGTCTGTCTGTATCCCGGCCGCGTATCACTCCAAAACTACTGGATGGATTTCAATGAAACTTAGCATGATTGGAGTTCATACTACAAGGTAGGATAATTTAGCTTTTTATCCCGAAATTCAGCATGGTTCCCTTGGGAGAGGGGATAAAAGTCAAAATATACACTAAGTTGTAATTTATTAACGCGTAGTCCGATTTCTTACGTTCTTTTTAGGGTACCGTACCCAAAGGGTAAATACGGTCTGTCCGGCTGTCCGTCCGTCTGTCCGTCCATCCGTCCGTCCGTCCGTCTGTCACCAGGCTGTATCTCAAGAACGGTGATAGCTAGACAAATGAAATTTTCACAGATGATGTATTTCTGTTGCCGCTATAACAACAAATACAAAAATTGGCCAAGTGCGAGTTGGACTCGCACACGTTAAAACAAAAAAAAAGGTTAAAATACGAAGTCTAATGTTGTATAGCTAATGGTACGGAACCCTTCGTGCGCGAGTCCGACTCGCACTCGGCCGGTTTTTTTGTTAGAATAGTGGTACTTTAAAGTTTATCCCGTAAATATTTCAAAGTCACAACCTAAATATTACGTTCCAAATAACTTGACATCCAGAATGTACAGGAACCTTTGAACGTACGGCTCATCCTATCTATCTTTAGCTGGCGTTTTATCATATAGGTATAATAGATAGGTCTGTAGTCGGACCACTTCAAAAGATTCTGAATTTTCAAACAATAAAACACAGTTTTTTTTATTACGATAAGCACAATTTTCCTACGTATATTTTTCATAACATGCAATGCTCTAATCAGTCTAATCTATACCTTTAACAAGTTGGAGACGGCAGGTAGGGAAGCGCGAGGGGTAAGACGCTTACATTTATCTATTTATACTCAAAATAAATCTGTAACAGGTTCAATTCGGTACATTGCAGATATTTTGAAAATATTTTTTCAGAGCAATCTGTAGCTGATACTGATGCAAAAACTGTTTTTTTTTCTGTCTGCCTGTCTGTATCTCGGCCGAGCATCACTCCAAAACTACTGAATGGATTTAAATGAAACTTAGCACGATTTGAGGTCATACTACGAAGAAGGATATGGAATACTTTTTATCCCGAAATTCATTACGGTTCCCTTAGGAAAAGGGATGAAAGTCAAAATGTAAATTTATTAGCGCGTAGTCCGGTTGCAATCATTATGTTTTTTGTTACAATAGTGGTAATTTAATTATTTTCCCGTAAATATTTCAAAGTCTTCAGTTTTGTAGTTCAGAAATTACAGATATCACAAACTAAATATTTCGTTCTAAATAACTTGAACCGCGGAATGTTGAGAAACCCTTAAACGTACGGCTCATCTTAAGCTAGCATTCGCACTTTATCATAAAGGCTTAATAGATATATAATATCAGCCGCATTGTCTACTGCTGAGCACAGCCTCTACCACTATGGGAGGGTTTGCCATAATCCCCACGCTTGGCAGGCATCTTGGGGATCGCGGTGTGAGATATCAGTTCCTCAGAAAGCGTTGCTGCCCACCCTCTGTAGTGTTACTCTTTATCGCCTCTTACGACACCTACTACGGGCAAAGATGGAGGGGTGACATTATAGCCCGGCACCCCAAGGACAGACTGACATCCCACAGGCAGCCCGGAACCCCACGGGCAGCACGGCACCCTTATTTAGTTTTGCAAGCTTGCTACGATAAAACTCTAAAATGTGGTACATTCACCACAATCAGTTTTTTTAACTACATATCTTTCTATTGCCGGATACATTTCGGAGACTGCGCAATGGAAGTGCACAATGTTGTCTTAGGTTTTCGCGATTGTAACACTTTGTAATTAAACAAATTTAAACGGTTTAAATCGCGTATATTTATCATTATTTTTGTCCCGACTTTTCAAACACTTTGTAGTGATCGTGATTCGGGACAAAAATTATCTGTACTTATAATAAAACTGTAATAGGTCCAATTCTGTACATGGCAGATATTTTGAAAAAAAAAATTACAGTACTCTTTAGCTGATACTAATGCCGAAATTGTATTTTTATCTATTTTTGTCTGTCTGTCTGTATCCCGGCCGCGCATCAGTCCAAAATTACTGAATGGATTTCAATGAAACTTAGCATGATTAGAGTTCATACTACGAGGTAGGATAATTTAAGCTTTTTATCCCGAAATTCAGTATGGGAGAGGGGATGAAAGTCAAAATATACACTTAGTTGTAATTTATTAACGCGTGGTCTGATTTCATACGTTCTTTTTAGGGTTCCGTACCCAAAGGGTAAAAACGGCACCCTATTACTGAGATTACTCCGTCTGTCCATCCGTGCGTCCGTCTGTCACCAGGCTGTATCTCGAGAACGGTGATAGCTAGACAGTTGAAATTTTCACAGATGATGTATTTATGTTTCCGCTATAACAACAAATACAAAAATTTGACCAAATTCGAGTCGGACTCGCGCACGTTAAAACAAAATAACCGGCCAAATGCAAATGGGACTCGCGCACGAAGGGTTCCGTACCATTATCTGAAATTTTATTGTATGGGTGCCCCCTTAATTATTTATTCTAATTTAATTAATTATATTTAAAGAAAACATAAAACTAAATATTCTGTGAATAGTTAAAGCGTCTACCAGTCACCGTCATTAGTATCGAGCAAGTAAACGGTAAAAAAATCAATTGTTGTATGAGGGGCCCCTTAAATATTTATTTTATTTTTAGTATTTGTTGTTATAGCGGCTATAGAAATACATCATCTGTGAAAATTGCAACTGTCTAGCTATCACCGTTCTTGAGATACAGCCTGGTGATAGGCGGATGGACTGACGGACGGACAGCGAAGTCTTAGTAATAGGGTCCCGTTATTACCCCTTGGGTACGGAATCCTAATAAGGTTAAAATATGAAGTCTAATGTTGTATAGCTAATGGTACGGAACACATCGTGCGCGAGTCCGACTCGCACTTGGCCAATTTTTTTAATTAGAATAGTAGTGCTTTAAAAATTATCACGTAAATAGAACAGAAATTACAGACATCACAACCTAAATATTACGTTCCAAATAACTTGACACCCAAAATGTACAGAAATCTTTGAACGTACGGCTCATCTTAAGCTGGCGGTCGCACTTTATCGTATAGGTATGACTTTGACTTTGCTGATACTGATGCAAAAACTGTTTCTTTTTTATGGCTGTCTGTCTGTATCCCGGCGGCGCATCACTCCAAACCTACTGAATGGATTTGAATGAAACTTAGCACGATTCGAGTTCATACTACGAAGAAGGACATAGGATACTTTTATCCCGAAATTCAGTACGGTTCTCTTGGGAAAGGGGATGAAAGTTAAAATGTACACTTAGTTGTAATTTATTAACGCGTAGTCCGATTTCAATCATTATTTTTTTGTTATAATAGTGGTAATTTAATTATTTTCCCGTAAATATTTCAAAGTCTTCAGTATTGCAGTTAAGAAATTACAGATATCACAAACTAAATATTTCGTTTTAAATAACTTGAACCGCGGAATGTTGAGAAACCCTTGAACGTACGGCTCATCATAAGCCCATAGGAAGCCCGGAACCCCACGGGAAGCTCGACCCCCCACGGACAGACCGGCATCACACACAATTATTTAGTTTTGCAAGCTTGCTACGATAAAACTCTAAAATGTGGTACATTCACTACAATCAGTTTTTATAACTACATATGTTTCTTTTGCCGGATACATTTCGGAGACTGCGCAATGGAAGTGCACAATGTTGTCTTAGGTTTTCGCGATTGTTACACTTAGTAATTAAACAATTTTAAACGGTTTAAATCACGTATATTTATCATTATATTTGTCCCGACGCGACGTTTCAAACACTTTGTAGTGATCTTGGTCACGGGGTGACTGTCGGGACAAAAATAACGATAGATATACGTGATTTAATCCGTTTAAAGTTGGAAGTGAACAAGTTTAGTAGATTGTTATACTGTGGTCGAAAGGAATTGATAACTTTCACCCGCGTTCAGCTCTCTACTTTTCATTTCGAATTTAAACAATGTAAAAAAAGTAGCTTTTCTAAAAATTATTCATTGAAAAAATAACTTACTTACTAAAAAATTATTGAGAGGATAGAACTATTTGTGAAATTTTACGTAAAATTTTGTTTGGAATATTTACGGGCGGCTATTGCCCGAAGAGGAATCTCTCTGCTTTTCACTACTAATATAAGGAATAACGATATAAAAATAGTATGATTTTTTATATTATTTATTTTGATTTTAATAACATGAGCAGAACCTATTTAAAATTAATGCGGCTATAGTCCAAGTAGGAATCGATGACTTACATACGTGTTAAGCACTCTACTTTTCATTTAAAATATGAGGATGGTAAAAAAATTTTAGTTTTTCTAAATATTTTAATTAATAATAAATTTAAAATATTAATAAATTTAAAATATTCTAGGTTAAGCCTGTAAACACCTTCGACCACATCATCACATACCATCAGGTGAGATTGTGGTCAAAGGCTTACCTATCAGCAATAAAAAAAAATAAAAATAAAAATTACTAAAAATAATAAACATGAGTAGAAGATACAAAGATACACTAGGAGTTAGAACAATGAAATTTAGGGAAATTTTAAGTTTGTTTTTTTTTACCTTATATTTAGTTACTACCCTGCCAAACATAGTTGTTATTAATTTTTTTATAACAACAGAGTATTTTACAACGAAAAATCTTAGACATATAACTTTGCTTACACCAATGGTTACAATTGTTACAAGTCATTCCGGCCCAAGAGAAGGAAGCATTTACTATGAGTTTTTCCCGGCCTTAGGTGGGAAGGAGCCTCTCCTACCCGCTACTCAGATCAAACAAACACTACTTTCTGAGAATGAGAAATAAAAAAAATTATGTTTGATCTACCGTCAAACAAACCGCCGCTCTAAAATCGAAATTCTAAAGAAACGCACAATGTACTTTGCTTCAACATTTATTGTGCGTACTGGTAAAGAACTTTCTGAGTTACTTAACTACTGTCTTCTGGAAAATACAACCCGGGAGTTTTGAAATCCAAAGTAAAAAGCTCCATTCTGAGCTATGGTTTACTATAAGAGTGCTTCACCGCAGACCACAGTGTTGCTTAATATGGGATAAACAGTGCATAAATGTGAATAATTAGTCTGCAGGTACGGCAATCGCGAACGAAGTCGCGGGTACAGCTAGTTCCTAATAAAATGATAATTTGTGAAAAAAAACTGACTTTCAAGAAGAAACGGGATTTATTATGTGATGCGCATAGCCCCTTCTCTTTACTTAATAACTTTTTCAATATTGTAAATAAAGGGTTTTTCAACATGAACTTTGTTTTTCAAATGGGGCAACACCAACAGCATGAGAGTTTGACATTTAGTTTTTTGACGTATTCGTAGTAACAAGATGCTTTGGCAATTGTTACAATTAATTCAATTTAGCTCGAAAATAACATTAAAATAATTAAAATCCACTATCAAAATGGTGGTTCCATTAAAGTTACATTTCGTAAAATTCGTGATATTTTCGGATGACATAATCGTCTTTCTGAGACTGGCATTAAAAAATTGGTCGCTAAATTTGAGTCGACAGGCTCGGTACATCATGTCACCAGCGCAATTATTGGGTAGTTGCATGTTCACCGTGTCACTGTATGGTGCGCTATGTGGTCTGGAGGCGTGATTAGGCCGTTTTTTTTTCGAAGTTGAGGCTGGAAATGCGGTAACGGTCAATGGATCACGCCATCGCAAGATGTTATCGAATCATTTTTTATAAAGTTGGTTTTCAATTTCTGATATTACGATTTGCCTCAAGCCTGTTACATAGCCCCAATCACGGGGTAAGTTATAACACTCGTCAGTTTTTTTTCAAAGCCGTTTCTACAACAAATCGTTACAGATTTTATCAAAAGTTTAATTCGAATCAATAGATGAAAAGTTCATATTTTGTTAATAGTTTTTTTACCCACGGGGTTTATTTACCCACGAATTAATATCAAAATAAAAATATTTTGACTAACCTCGACGTTTCGATCAAGTTGCATTGACCGTGGTCACGAGTAGACTTAGGTAACGATTAAGAAATATCAGTTTAGTTCACGAAAGTTTAGAGAAAAGTTGAAAAGTTGTTAATTAGAATAGTACTGCTAGATTTCATAAATACCAAACAAGTAAGCTTTCATAGGCAAGAAGCGAAAAATTGTTATAGCCCCCCGCTCCCTACTATGCTATAATTTTGAAAAACAATTCACCTGGATTGTTTAATTGATGTCAAATTTTAGAAACAACATAATTCTGACGCGACCAATCGGCGCATCCGATAAAATAAAGTTGTTACTCCGCACGGTACCATTTTTAAACTTTTTTTAAAGTTAGCGTTGTGCTGTTTTTGATCTTGACTTACATTTCTATACATATGTATAGAAATTTAAGTCGTAGTTAGCGAATTAACCGTAGTTTTTTTATGCTTGATAGGTTATCCTTTGACCACTATCTCACCTGATAGTAAGTGATGATGTGGTCGAAGATGTTGTTTAAGCTAAACTAGCCAATGTCAGCTAATGATACGAGCCAAATCTTTTCGGTGGTTGTTGAGAAAATAAGTAGGTACTTCGCAAGGTCAAAGTTCGGTGCGAACCACAACTTGTAATAGAATAGCTTTTACGGAATAAGGAAGAGTCTGTGGCCGGTTTATATTTCAATAGTATTTCATTATGATGGTCGTTAAGATGAGTGGATATAGGATCGGACCGTATCAAGTGGTCAAGTGTAGAGTTAGAATGCGGTAGACAGAACTTGACGACATATAATTAATTAAAAGCTGATGAATATATTCAGACGTTACTTTGCGGAAATCTATATTTAACAATAACAAATATTTAAAGAAAACAATATATATTAAATAGATTCAGGCGTTACTTTGCGGAATTCCATATTTATAATAAAAATATTTTAAGACAACATTAAATATTAATTAGATTCAGTTTTTTTGCGGAATTCCATTGCATATTTATAATAACAAATATTTTAGTAATTCTAGGTTAGCCTGAACAACATCTTCGACCAAATCATCACCATCAGGTTTATTTATTTAATTCACAAAATCCACAGATCTTAATTTAAAATTAACATAATCGTATAGTGATATTTCTTACATCCAATGACGGATTTATTTTATATTAACAAGCTTAATTCATAGAGAGCAAAAAACAAAGGTATTTATATAATAAGGTAGGTAGGTATTGTTGAAACTAAATCAACATTTGTTAAAAATAATTGAATAAAATAGTTTCTAATAAGGGACATATGCATATTTTAAAAATAATAAAGAAACAAAGTTTAATTATAAATTAGTTTAGAGAGATAGTGGTTAAAGGCTAACCTATCAGGCATAAAAAGACAACATTAAATATTAAATAGATTCAGGCTTTACTTTGAGGAATGTAATATTTAATAAGAACAAATATTTTTTAAATTTCAAGTGAACATTATATTAATATTTTAGAAAACCGACTTGAAACATAAAATACGCATTATTAGGTATTACTCCAATACTTATACTACTCGTCAGATCTCACTCAAATTTAAATGGGACCACATGACAAGTACCAGTTTAGAATATAAAAAAGAATCAAAATGAGTACAGCCGGTGAAGAGTTATGAGGTAACACAAAAAAAAACAATACAGTCGAATTGAAAACCTTTTTTGAATGCGAAGTTATATATGATTTCAATGTGTAAGTACTCAAATATTTTTTTAAATATTTTTGATAATAAGGTAGAAAGAGTTTTGCCTTAATATGTGCAATATTATGAAAGTAATCTCTACCACTTTGTTAACTCTACACGAACCATATTAAGTGGTCGCCCGAAGTGGCCGTAAGTGGTGTTTGCGGCGGCCGGCATCGATATCCTTGTAATCAATCATTTTACTGCTCACTTAGTATTTTATTATACCTACTTAGTGTTTAGCTATGTTTTTTTGACATATATTTTATTAATTATCTTATTTATAATTGCTGATAGAGTTTGACCATATGTCAACTACATATTTTTAAGTGATTTCAAAGATGGTAAAAACGCTAAATCTATAATATAATCTATGGTCGGAAATACAGTTTTCAAGAGTAGCTGCGGAAACATACCCCTTGGCGACAGATTTTCTACTTGAAGGTGGTAGATAGCAAGGGGCATTCGCAAAATCCTACCATCATACAAACTTAGAATAGGATCAAGAGAGTATTCGAAGAATGCCTTCCCTAAGACGCTCGTGCTTGCGACTGGATGTGAACCCAGAAACCAACCGCGCCAGTTGACACTTATTGCCACTTTGCAATGTACCTACATGCACAGCTTTGCTTCAGAGAATCAAATTATTTTGTATGACGGCCAAAATTTGTTGAATATATTTATGAATCCGCCATTTTGGATATTTTACACGTATCGTCCAACTGCTCTCAAACATTGATATTTGGTCAAAATAACCCCATTCAACTGACCGTAACCCGTTCTAGCCAAGGTATTAATTGTTGTTGTCATTCATACATTTTTCTTTCAAGTATAACAGAAGATAGTAAACGGTTAGAAATCAATTTTTCTATAGAAAAAAGGAATCACGTTACTTACTTGTAAATGTCATCTGTTTTAGAATTTGGTTTGTAGGATCTTCTCTTCTATACTCCTCCCGCATAACGATTAGTTTTTCTCAGAATAGTTAGGTAGGTATAGAGTTATAGACCTAATAGATACCTACATTTATCTATATGGAAACCTTTAGTTATATCGCGCAGGGCTATTTTGGTAATAGATGGGTAAGATAATCACTCTGTTAAATACTTAGAGCTCTAGGAGAACATCTTAATCTCAACAGAATACTAACACGTAGGTATCTATATAGATAATAGGTAGAACCTGGATATTCTAGCCTTAGTCTAGATACCTATCAAAATAGGTATACCCACAATTAATGTAACGCACAAATAATATCAAAATCAAGCATCGAATATTAAAAATAAAACCTTGTTACTGATGTCACAAATGTTATGTACATACCACAATAAATTATATTTTAAGTGGGTATAGTACTTACACATATGCATATTCGAAATAAGCATTAAACCTGTCATCGACTATGTGATAAAAAACTCATACTAAAAAGTACCTAAAAAGTATTTATTATAACTAAACATAATATACCTTAATGCAAACGTATTGAGCATAATAATTTTGAACACGTTGAAAATCTTGTTCCGATTATTTCAATACTAAGGAATGCATTGTGAATCCTTCTTATTTATTATTAACGTCAATCACTTGCGTGGAAATACCATCAACCTGTCAAATAAATCTTAATGTTCGCCCCACACGACCTCAAAAGCTTTTCCTAATTTTTTTTACACACTGGCCAGTAACACATTTTCAATCACAAGTCTTGAAAAATTGAAAAGAAAATTAATGTTGACACTTCAACTTCCCACTTCTTTTATTGGCTCTTCAGTTATTGCTAACACCTGATTGGTCGGTTTAAATGGTGCTCTAATGGGGGAAAAGGACAGAGTGGATAGATCAAGGGTCGAAGTGATAAGAGTAAAGGGGACAGATAGACACTTCTCAAGCACTTACGAATAGAGCGTCGTGCCTAAGGAAGTGAGAGACGATGCATTGGATTTAATAAGACAACGAGAATTGGCTGCTTCAATATTTTTTACCACATTCTTGAATGCTGTGCCTCTACCTAACTATACTCGTCGTAACTTTTTTTTTTGCTGATAGGATAGCTTTTGACCACAATCTCACCTGATGGTAAGTGATGATGTGGGCGAAGGTGTTATAAGCTAAACCTAGAATGGTTTCATGAAGAATGGCTTCTTGGTTTGGAAGAGCTTGAAAATACATTTTTTTCTGTTTAAATAGGTTATAATGGACGCTGACGCTTACGCTTACGAAAAATATTGCTCAATACTCACTATTATGAGTATCTATTATAGTAGGTATAGTAACGAACATACTCTCTATTGAGAAGAAATTATAGCACAATACTCGGTAACTACGGGATAGCTTCTGAAATAACCATATACAATCACCTAATTCGAATGGTGCGAAGCTGAGCATGATAGCTGTATAGGTTTCTTACCTACTACTTACGTATACTTATCTATTTACTATCATTTTCGTCGTTTCTCCGATACTTCGATCCGAAAAAAATAAACTTTACACCTACGATCTTGAAGGCCTGGGATCCTAATGTCTAATTCGCATGGCAATGGAACTGATTTTCATTTTAAAATACGAAGACATTTACTCAGGAATGAGAATCATTTTCAAAGGCAAATGTTAAAGTCATGTCAAATTAACTCCTTCTCCATTAACATTCACGAAATAAGGCCCCTGTTCTCTCTCTGTAGGTTCTCTTTAAGAAGAGTTTTTGTTATGTATGTTTTGAATGGCTAGAACAAAGCTTGATTCAGATTCAGATCATTTATTGCTTCCATAAATAGTACATACAAGTTGTTACAATAGATATGAGTACAGTCATATTATGGACCCTGTCGGGCACTGCAACATAGAAGAGAGGACGACGTTATATTACTATTGAATTTGAATTTATGTGAATACATCTGTTTTGATTTATTTAACTAAACAATAAATACAGTACTACCACCCATGTTGTTTACAACATATTATTTCATTTTTAACTAATCAATAAAATGGTTTAGTACCGTCTGCCACACAAGACCAATTCGCGATGAAACCACAATGTGCATACGCCCGAGCGATCAAATCGCATTCACGTAAACATCTTCAAGAAAAACTCAACGATCCCCACTACTTACGTTACTTCAGAAGCTTTTTTAAAAAACGACCGCCCTAATCTGTCTCTATCTCCCTTCCACCTATCAAAAAACCAATTGAAAACCATCTATCCCCGTCCTTCTCGAAGGCTTAGCGTCAAACAGGCGGGCAATCTATCACGCAAAGTTTATTCGTTTGAGGAACGCTTTTGTGGTGAGGCGAGCTCGCAACCGCGCCGTGAAGTGCCATTCATGTGTTTTTAAAACTTAAAAATGGAATCTAAATTTAAATTGAAGGACTTCCAAGACTGTGAGAAGACAACACTGACAACACCGTTTTCAATAAATGATATTTTGACAAAGCAGAACGAAGCAAAGTGCGATTTCGAAAATGGAATGTTTTCAAGTTTTGGCGGGAAGATGAATTTTCTTGCGAAGTCTGGCTACGGGAAAGAAAGTTTTCCAATGAAAAAGGAGGTTATAGAAAAGAGTTTGAAATATTACGACGATTGTAACGGCTACAGTGATTTTGCTGATGACGGAGCCTTGGACATGTCAAGGAAGAGCCATTATTCAGTCACAGAACTTTCAGGTAAGCTTTTAATATTATTTTTACGTAGGTACTTCTTTTGTTTATCTAAACCTAGGAGATTTTATTGCAGATTTATGCAAAATTAGAATAGTTTTTAATTAATTGCTGTACCTTAGTAGTCTATGTACCTTAAGGGTTACAAAGGTAGGTACTAAGTATAAGGTCTTATCAAAGTAGATAGATTAATGAGATAGTTGAATAGAGCAATTATAATTTTTTTTTTTAACTTTCAATACCTACCTAATTATTCATTTTAATTATAAAATTTATGAAACGTTTATGACGGGCGATACGATTAAACTTTAGTGCAGTTACAAATATTTTTAACACATTAAAATTTTACCTTCTAACCCAAAAATATTTTTTTTATTATGAGTAATTTTAGAAAGAAATACCCACAATAAGATAAATTTGTAATTACTTACTTTGGAATGTAGAGCAAGGTAGACAATTAAACATATATAGATTTTTGCATGGTAATTTTTGCATAGTAAAGGGTCAAAAATAAATACATGTAAGTAGGTATAATTATATATACCTATCTGATATGCTAGCCTTTGACCATTATCTCATCTGATGGCAAGTGTTGCTGCGGTCGAAGATACTGTTCATGCTAACCTACAATAACTAATGGGACACATGTTCGGGCAACAGTCCTTGGAGGCAGATTTTCTACTTTAGGGTGGTAGCTAGCCAGGCGAGTATTTGCAAAATGCCCTACCACTATACTGTAACGACTGCCATCCTAAAGCATCAACCGGAACCGATGGGTTTACGTGCCTTCCGAAGCAAGGATGCGCTCAGTAGTGAATATCACTAGCGGTCTCCCATCCAAGTAATGATACTGCTCAACCAAGTTATTCGGTTAAGAACGACTAGGCAAGCTCCACTACGGGCCCTAAATATAATACACAGGTACCTATATTTTTTTCGCGAGGTCTGCTCTAGTTTTGATTGCAGTATAACTCCTTGTGCGATTTCGTTTGGAGGCTTCCAACTTGTTCCTGCTGTTTATTACTATGTTCCGGTTAGAGGATTATCGGTGCCAGTGAAATTACTGGTACATGAGATTTAACAACTGTATAGCCCAGGGTAATGGGCGCAGTGCAGTTCGCCACTTGTTATGAACTGCATCTGTTATAGGATAAGGTATTTAACACCAGGTGTCATGCTTGTTCCATAATGATACCATAAATAATATTCTGAAGCTATCGCCATGACCATGACTCAAGATATCTCAAAACTCAAAGTTGGCTGCCTGGCGGTTGAATTACCTTACAATAATGGGTTGAATTATTATTATTGCGTTATTATTATCGAGAAAGAAATAAATTGACTACATATAGATGTGACCTACGTAGGTAGGCACTTCTACTTTTTTTATGACATGTGAAATATTCACCGAACAGGAAATAATCATTATTGTATATTTTTTTTAATTTAGTCATCCATAAAGCGTTACATATAATATTGCATCAATTACTACTCAGTTCAATATTGCCAAAAAAGTATAAAAATAATTATCTCAAAAGACTTATTATTACTTAATAAATATATATATATAATATCAGTTACATATTTGTAAAAACAAATTATTTAAATTCCATACATTACATTTTTATTTATACTATGTGGTAAAATAGCTGGTATAATATATAGATAATATAATATAAGGATAATAGCTGGTATAAGATAAGGTTGGAGACCCATATACTTAAAAATGGGGTACCTAGGTAATAATACTTAGCTACCTACTTAGTCATACAGAGTGACAATGTACTATAAGATAACTATTAGTACTCGTAAGATACTCGTTCGTCCGCTGTGGTTATGACTTGGATGGGTGACCGCTAGTGGAATACCCACTACTAACTAAGCGCTTCCGTGCTTCGGAGAGCACGTTAAGCTGTCGGCCCCAGTTATTGTTTTACCATGACAGTCATTAGCATTAGTAAAGCTTTTTACGAATGCTTGGATAGCTACCTAAGTAAATTAGAAAATCTGTCGCCAAGCGCCTAACGGTGTGTTCCGACAGTTGGCCTTGAGAGCCAGTAATAATAGCTTGATCAAAATCTTCGACACATCATCACTTACCATCAGGTGAGATAGTCTTCAAAGGCTAGCCACAGCTATAAAAAAAGGAGTTTAATGTGCAGAGCGGTTTTGTAGACCAGGTACCGTTCCCGGGTTAATAATATAAGAACTGTTTCATATTCTCTGGTTGGATGGGAAATAACGCGCCGAATAAGCAGCATGCCAATACTTAATACGACATGAGTTGGATGTTGCTGCACAAGGCTCTTGATTAAGTCAACGCCCTCATCAACTGAAGGTGCCTGCCCTATTAAGGGGGTATTTGCCATAATCCCCACGCTTGGCAGGCGTCTTGGGGATCGCAGTGTAAGTTTGCAGTTCTTTAGAAGGCGCTGCTGCCCACCTTCCAGTATTTTTCCCTTATGGGATGATATGAGGAGGTGCAATTCTGTCCCGGCACCCCACGGGGTCGCCAGAGCATATCTTTGCTTGCCGGCAGATATCCTACCGAAGAGTGGTAGCTATCCAGACGACCATTCGCAAATTCGGGTGGAAAGGCCACCTTGTCTTGCAGCGCAATTTAAAATTTCGGTTCCGACCTTAAATCTTCTGCGCGTTTATTTTCAATTTATATTTTTTGTTTTACTACAATCACGAACAATACAAGGGGTGCGGTCCAAATTGTGCCAACAGCACTAACATTGCTAACAATACTAACGATTAAACCGATTTGCATAGGCACGCTCACGGCCCTTTGCATTACTATAGATTCGGACCAAGCTAAAACGCACATATACATCCATCTAAATAAATAAGTAAACTTATCTTACCTTCTCAAAAACATAACGTTTATATTTTAACTGTTATAGAGTTCTTTAGAGAGAATTAGGAGCTGTAAAATAACTCAGATTTTTAACTTTTCAATTGTCGTGACAGTTAAGCCACAGATTCGCAAGCAAGCCAATGCTAGGTCCGAATAGCGCTCAGATTGCTTTTGGAACCGAGAGCTCACGGTGCCCATCTAGCCGGGGCTATCGGGGCCTTGAATATTGTTATGCTCATTACTATTTTTGGTGGTGTCACCGATGACATCACAAACGCCTGTCAGCTGTGCAAACGTTTCCTTCGTATAATTTAGACCAGCTTGAGGGTGCTATTGATACCAATGGCGCCAATCGAACCGCACCCTTGGACCTAAAGAATATATTATGTAGGTGCAAATATCCATTAAAGTTCAGCCAAATCAGAGATCAGTGCCAACAAATACACCCTTGATTTTAATCTGATGGGTGAAGTCATTCATGTGAAGACTTTTTGGATAAGTCTATGCTGTAGGTATGCAATTAGTTACCTAAGATGCTAAACGTTATTAGCCTAATTTCTCTATTACTTACATAAAAATATCAAGCCTCTTTGCTTAAAAGCTTTAGAAAAAAAAACTAATCGTAAGACGAAAACAAATGACCAATCAATGACGTTCCAAATTCAAATTAGTTGCCCACCACACAATTATTCGACGACGGTGACAATGGCGGTGTAATGGCCCGTACACACTGGCCGGTGGCACGCTGCGACGTCGCCACTTAGCTGTCACTTGCCGCGATTACGCTTCACCCTCATTATTATAAGTGATGACGCTTAAAAGCGCTATTGAGGCATTCAATTTAGTAATTACTAGGTTTGTAGTTCGCGGCACGCGCTAAGACCGCTGTTATGTAAATTTCTAATGTCGTAATAGCATGTTGTGGATGATAGAAGGAGTCGATGTTGATTTGATTTCTTCCCCTTCTCATCTGTAGAGAAAAAATTAAGACGTCACTTTTTTATAGCCATAATTAAGTAGTTAGTTTTGGTTAGTTTTTGATCTCTTACCTGTTGATAGGCAAATTTATATTGATCAGGCTAAACCTTAAGTGGAAAATAGTTCTTAAGGTCGGCTGCCGGAACAAACCTATTGCCAGATTTTCTACTCGATAGTGGTAACTATTCAGATGAAAATGCTCTGAAGCGAAGCTCAAGCTCGAGACAAATTTCGATGTTTGGTCCTTTTTATTCTGTGCTAGCGTGGTATTCCATTCATAGTCGTGTACATTGGGCCATCATTGTTAAATTTCTTAAAAACAACCATTTATTCTTTTTAACCGAGTTGAAATAGAGGTTCTTAAGTCGTTGGAATCTTTTTTTATGCATGTTGCACCTAACGGTGTGTTCCGACAGCAGTCCTTGATAGCCAGTAAAATTACAGGCACATGAGACTGAAGCAGTGATGGCTCAGTGGCATTGGCTATGGACTGCCGCGCGGTAGGTCCATGGTTCGAATCCCGCCGCATGGTGGAAAGGCATTTTGCGAATGCCCGCCTGGCTAGCGACCACCCTCAAGTAGAAAATCTGTCGCCAAGCACCTAACGGTGTGTTGTGAACAGCAGTCCTTGAGAGCCAGTAAAATTACAGGCATATGAAACTTAAAAACTATGTCTCAAGTTAATTATGCAATTCGGGACTTGTGATGAAATGTATCTGTTATAGGCAGAGGTTAGTCCGCTTAAGCTCAGGAGGGCCTCGAGCTTGTTCCGTCACAATAAACTAAAAAAAAATGTTCGCCGATTACTCAAAGACGCCTAGACTGATTTGAGTTTTTTTTTAATGAGCATTATGTACTTCCCATGTGCTTCCATTTTAATTTGATTTAAATCGGTTGGTAATTTTTAAATTATAGTCAGTTTACTGAAATATTTATTTTCATGCCTTAATGATTGTCCTAATCGTGATTGCAAATTGATGATATAATGGTGTTTACAACTTTGTTCGATGATGAATCGGTATTGTAGGCAAATGAATGATCTTGTAAGCAGTATGCAATGCATCACTGAGAAGATTGAAAAACTATTTATGAATAAAAATGGAACCTATTTCTAATCCCAAGAAATACGATATAATTTGTAAGTTGGTCCATGATAATGTGAGGTCAGTGTTTTTAGTAAATATATTATTAGAAACAATTCTGTCTGATTTTTGTAAAATAGTGTTCAGAGAGGCCATACTTAAATCAAAATTGTAACGTATAATTCTGGGGTAACGCGTGAGTGATAGGTAGGTACTAACCTACCTACTAAGTAACTACTAAGTTACCATCACAAAACGCTTTTTACGTTGCAACACTCTTATTTGCTCAAAGCCTTGTGAGTTTTCAAAAACATAAGCTTACAAAAGCTTCCTATAAACCTACATTTATAAAACTACCACCAATCCTATCTATATATACTCGTATCTATATATAGTGCGAAAGATAACGACTCTGAGGATTACAAATTTCTTAGTTCCTTTTGAAACTAAAAATATTTCAATCCTCATATTTTTAATTATACTTCAGTAAAAACTAATTTTGCTAAATTAATTTCAAAACGAAAACCCCAAAAGTCTTACTAATCAAAAATTCATTAACTCGAACTTACCAACCTCCTCAATCAGCTTCGCCACAAATTAATCGGCGCCGAAACTTGTGACAATAGCCGCGCATCGCACGCAAAAATACTGTTAAGCTCCAGAGCCGTTTTACCCTTGCTTTAGTCGTTAAATAGTTTCGGTCTAATGATCGCGGACAATTTGCGTAATGGATCCATTGTGCACGCGTCTTTATACGAGGATGGCGTGAGCCGATATCCGAATTAATTGATTTGTTGGTGACTGTGTGAACTGCCCTTAAAATGAGTTTATGTGGGGTGAATACCGGCTGGAAGCTCCTTTTTATTGTATGAGGTCCTGAGAGTTTTCCTGGCCGAGTGAAAATAAATATTTTTTTCTTACAATAAAACTAAAATACATTATTAGGGATAACTCAAACACAAATTTTCAGATCTCACTCATATTTAAATGGGATAGCAAGCACCAACTTTTAAACACCGAGCTCGCCGGCGAGCTCGAGGCAAAAACAAGGTCACGATAAAGGTCTCTCCAAATAATCAAACTGAGTTATTCAGTAGGGCCCAATTGTGCAACACTGCAGTTGCACAGAGGCATTTTGCTCCGATCCCCCCCATGTCTCTCGACAGCGAGACAAGCCGAGGTCCGAACCACAGTGGTGCCCTTGAGCTCGCTGTCAACCCCTCCTATAGTAGCGGCACGTTTTCGGCGTCCGCAGGAGACGGAGGTATAAGGCGCTTTTCGCCTTCTACGCCCGTCTCGGAAGAAGTGCCTTCGGCACCTCTCCCTCCCGGGCTATTGTAGGGCCAGGCCCTCGCCCAAAACCCGGTGGAGCTGGACGACCGCACAGGCGGTAGCCAGCATCTCTGTCCTCCCTAAAAAAAAAAAAAAAACCAACTTTCGAATATAAAAATATCATTAATATCGATACACCCTGTATAATACATTTATAAAAAACAGTGGAATTGAGAACCTCTTTATATTTTTGAAGACAAATAAATAGTCTTGCCTTCATATGGTTAGATTTTTCATAAGTGACAAAAATAAAAAAGTACCTTAGTGTACTATGTGATCATATCTGTAGTATGGTGGTTTCAAGTGTTGGCACCGTGCTACCGATTACTTGAAAGCTTAGAAAAGTCATCTAAACACGATAATAGGCATCGTGCTACGAAATCTAGATATAAAATTGAGGAATACTTTGTTTTAGTACTGGCCGGTTTGCAGCGAAAAATAACCTGACCATCTTAAAAAAAAAGGTCCAGCCAGTGACAATCAGTGGCATAAACGGCGAGTATGAACTGGAAGACGATTCTTGAACCAGACAAGCGTTATTAGGTTTTGATCACATTAAAACGGTGAATGGCAAATGGCCCAGTACCTATTACATAGAACTTAAAAATATCTTTTCAAATGTATGATTCTTCGGGCATATAAACAGGCGTTATTATATATGGCGTACTGATAGAACATTTCTAAACAGGATCACCAAATGAAACGACACTTTTCACCAAATTGAGATAGCAAACTCAAAACTTTCTCTTTTGTTGCAGATGACTACGACTCCCGATCCTCACACACTGGCTCTCCCCGTCGAGCCACTTCCTCCCCAGTCGACATCGCGTACAAACCCTTCCTCTACGAGCCCAGGAAGTGCACCACTCCACCCGCTGACACTCGTTCTCCCACATACTCCGACTACCCACAAAATGGCGCACGAAAGAAACGATCACGCGCCGCATTCTCACACGCACAAGTCTACGAACTTGAACGAAGATTCAGCCAACAGAGATATCTCTCCGGCCCTGAAAGAGCTGACTTAGCTCTCAGCCTTAAACTAACAGAAACACAAGTAAAAATATGGTTCCAAAATCGGCGGTATAAGACTAAGAGAAAGCAGTTGCAGATGCAGGAAAATGGAATGTTAGCTGCGGCTGCAGCTGCGGCCAATCACGCGAGAAAAGTGGCTGTTAAAGTGCTTGTTAACAACAACGGGCAGCCAAGTTTACCTGATCTCAAATATCAGAACCCAATGCTTGGGAAAAGCTTAAACCCAGCGCTTTTTACGCCTCCAAATTTGCTGGAAGGATCTCCAATTTGGAAGCATTTTGCTGGAGTATACGGGGTAGATTTTGCTAAGAATCCAGAGTACAAAGCGCTGCTGCAGGAGTCTTACAACCAAGCTGTACTGCAGTCACTGTACGCTCCACATTTAGGAGTGAACTACCCAAACCTCCCTCTTTCTTACATGTACTACCCAGGACATTCCGGTTTTGGAATGCCAGTTACTTGTGATCTCGAAAGAAGTATGGATTCACGACCGGACAGATTTGGAGAAAGTTCGGAAAAAGAGAAAGAAAAACGGGATGAGAAGACGAAAATACTAGACAGAGTTGATATCAATGAAAACAGTAATGAAAGTATGGCAAGTAATATTGAGATAGAAAATTAGAAGGCAAACGTTAATTTTTAAAAATCATTGTGTCATGTTTACCAGAGTCACATAAAAACATATTAATAGCCTTTTGATTAGTACTGTCAGTTTTGAATATAGAAAACCAAAGATTAAAATTGTTCTACACCAAAAATTAGCCAAAGAATAAGCACGAGTAGATAGTAGAATTTGTTAATGTTAAGTTTATTTTTGTTGTAAATAATAATTATTAAGACTTTACTAAAATGTTTGTTAGTTGAACGCAGCACGTTTGTAAATAGTACAAAGTTAGTTGTTAAGATAATGTAATAAAGGTGCAATAACGTATTTTTCTATTGTTTCAATCTAACTTTCATACATATTTACAAATATTTCTAATCAAAATCACGAGTAAGTTTTAGTTATAGCTGATAGGCTAGATTTTGACAACTATCTTATCTGATAGTAAGTGACGATGCGATCGAAGATGTTGTTCAGGCTATCCTAGAATTACTGGTTCTCAAGAAGAGCTGGAAGAACATACTGTTAAGTGCTTGATGACAGTTTCTCGAGGCAAGCTCCACTACGAACGTCTCTGTTGATAGAGCAAAATTTATAATTTGAACTTTGAACCCCTTAAAATAATACACATATTTCTTAGGATAATAACAAGCCAATTCAAACTAATTAGTTAGAACCCTCACACATCTGAAATAGATCTTGCATAAATCCTGACTTTCGATATATGGGTAATCGTTTAATTTTATGGCTTCATCATATATATTATTCATCATCGCTTCTATATATTTCTACTGCCAAACAAGAATGTTCGAATTACTTTATTATATTGAAACCGTTCAAGGGTATGGGTGCCATTGAAATTGCAGGCACATGATACTTAACGACATTATGTCTCATAGTGGACGCAGTTCAGCTCGACTGGCAGACTTCTTATGACGAAATTCATCTATTATAGCCAGAGATTACCCATTAACTCCAGGCGTCAACTCGTGAACGGATGCTGCTACTGGTCTGCTCTGGATGCTAGTGCTAATGACATTAACGGAAAAAAAATATTTTAACACTGTTCCCTCTTGGAATGTTGCATGTTTCCTATTTCATATTTCTTGTTTTTAAATAAAAAATGTCATAATTGAAAAAAGTCAAGTTTAAGCAAGTAAGCAAGTAAAAGCAGATTTATAAATACATATATTATTTAATTTTATATTTTTTTTTAATCGTAGGAGATTCATGACAATCCCAAATTAAAATAAATTATTCAGGATTACATATATTTACTATAATTACCACGCATCTTAATATTGTTACCTCAATATTATTATATTCATGCGAACGTACAAAATGGTACTCCATTATATTTAAGTAACGTTTCTATTTTTCCAAAATGACTATGTAATACATTTTATACAACTGTTTCGCAATTTCTATAAAATTTCAAAACAAACTTCTACAAAGTCAGTAACGAGGTGGAGACCACCGAAGACCTCTCGAAGAAAATTGCGAGAGAAGTTGAACACTGCAATTGCAGTTTGCAGATGGCCCTCCAAGCGCGGGAAAAGTGAAGAACGACGGAGAAATCACCGTGCGGCAAATTGCTTGAGTTGCCTACCTTCGTGACGTGTACTAAATGTGGAGAAGGCTTTCTTTATGGACGTAGTATTTTTGTGATTTCTAGTGACAAAAGTCGTAAACGTTGCAGTGCTCAAAGAAGGTCTGTGGGGCATTGGATTGCAATCTAGACACAGCATGAAATTTTTTGAAAAACACGTTAAAACATATAAGCACGCCTCATTTACCATTACAAACTAAGAATCAATTTTACCATTACAAACTAAGAATCTGTGAGGTACTTACTAACTCTGTGAGGTACTTTGTGTTGTTTACTGTATCAGCTGGATCTGAACACAGCTTCCCCTATGTAGGGGGTATTTGCCATAATCCCCACGCTTGGTAGGTGGCTAGGGGATCGCAGTGCAAAATGGCATAGTTCTTAAGAAGGCGCTGCTGCACACCTTTTAGTATTTTTCCCTTAGTCGACTTGACACCCCCACGGGAAGAAATGGGGAGGTGCAATTCTTACCCGGCACCCCACCGGAGTATTTGTATTGTTTACGAGAACGAAATAAATAAACTTATGAAATGCAAATAATTGTGCTATGCCTACATTTCTGGTCTAACAACTGGTGGGTCTGAGAGGGAGGACAATTCATTTTGACTACAATTTAAGAGTATCGTAGACGGCTAAATTGAATAGAAATTATATTGACTTTGACGCCTTTAGTGAAAGTCGTTTTATTTTGTTTTATTGTTTTCTAAATCTAAATAAATTTTGCATTATAATTAATTCAAACATAGTTTTAAAATATACCAAACGTAAATTACTATGCATAGTATAACTGCGGTGAATATTAACGGTTTTATGGTAATTATGCAACTCTTTGAAAAAAAATTTTAAGGCAGCTTTGTCAAGCTGAACAATTTCAGTTTTATTTATGAACGAATTATAGACATCGAGTTTTAGTTATAATGTGACGTAAAATACATCAAATGATAATAAAAAATACTTATTACGGGGTATCAATCAGATGAGAGACTTAGTAGTTTATTTTTTACCTGCTGCAACACAGGAACGACGTTGCTGCTGAAGCGAAAAGAATACACAAAGCCATCTCCACACCACTGACTCCCGTTCTCCAATAAAATTATCATATGAATACCATCGACGGGGCGTTCCCGAGGAGGGTGGGGTAAAGACAGCATTATGAAAATACGCGACGACATCCGCTTGAAGAATCCCGTAAGAACTCGCCTTTAAAGAGCTATTTTCATCTGTGTGAATACCGCCTAAATGAGAATATGCCTGAGTGACTGAATTGTTTCTTTAATAATTTTTCTATAGTAACAATTTCTTAAAAAGTGTTTATTAATTATAGATCAATCTCTTACCAACCGTCACATCTTTTTTTACAGCTGTTAGGTTAGCCTTTGACAATTATCTCACCTGTAGGTGATAATGTGATCGAATATATTGTTCAAGTTAAACTAGAATTGTACTGTACTGTCCTGTATCATCCGGATTGTGCACTGCTGACCACAGCCTTCCCCATTTAGGGATTGCCCTTTGTTTGCCACAATCCACACGCTTGACAGGCGTCTTGGGGATCGCAGTTTAAGATATCAGTTCCTCAGAAGGCCCTGCTTTCCACCATCCGGTATTTTACCTTTAATCGCCTCCTATAACACCCACAGGTAGAAATAGGGAGTCACATTCTAACCCGGTACCCCAAGGTATAGAGTTAGTACTTTGGTACTAATTGGCTTTTAAGCACAGCTCCCGGAACGAATAGGTTATAGGTGCTTGGCGATATAATTTCTAGTTAAGGTTGGTAACTATGGCTAGCTGTAGAAATTTTGTCGACCCTACCACCATGCTAAAACGACTACTATCTCAAGACAACAAGCAGGACCGACAACGGCTTAATGTGCCCTCCGAAGCATGGAGCTCCGGCACATATTATGCAGTCTCATTTTAAAAAATAATTATAAAAAAAAATATATATATATTTAAACTTTTACTTTGGTATTGCAACGCATTGTACTTAAATTTAATTTTACATTGTTACTGTATCAATTTTAATTTTGTCATGAACAACACAATGATTTTTTGAAATACGCACTCGATCCCCAAGATACAGGCTTAGTGCTTAGTTTGGGGCTCGCAGTCAATCTATTAGTCAATAAGAATTTTAGTTATTGTAGAATCTAAGTTAACCATTGTATTTACTTATCAATCTTTTTAGCAATAAAAATTATCTTATCTATCTATCTTATCTTATCTATCTTATGGAAGCGCTCAGATTAATGCCGCCAGCGGTCAACCATCCAAGTAATGACCGCAGCGGACGTTGATCGGTTAAGAAAGCTACGCTATGAGCGGTCCAGAATCGGCTGTAAGTGATTATGTAGTCGAAGATGTTCCTGAAGCCTGAGAACAAACCTTCAAATCAAATCAAATCATTTATTTGTCCCTAAACAAGTATACATACATACTAAATTAGCATGCAAGGTCTTATTATAAGGTAGTTAGCACATCCATGTTTAGCCCTTTGAGGCATACAAATCTAGAATTTAAAATAACATAAATTCATTTAAAGATAATTAAAATAATCAAATTCAACGTAAAATAATGATGTCAATTTGCTTCAATAGAAGACGTCCGGTTTCGGGCCTTTTTACATGATTTGATGTAATAGCACCATATTACCTGCCTAATAATAGGACCATGCCTGCACATTCGTTTATTGTGCTCATCACTCCAAGACATTCGTCCAGAAGTTTACTAGCTACAATGTCCTTCACGCCTAACCACAGCAGTGTGTAATCACTGCTGTGGTTAGGCGTGTAGAACATGGGATATTGGGAGTTGGTTCTCAAGTACTGCTGCCTTACTGAATACACTAGGTAATTTGTAACGCAATGATACCTCAGCGGTAATAGTGTATGGACAGCCGTTCCGCAGGTCAAAGGTTTGATACCCACCGCCGCCGGTTGAGCTTTACCGCATGATGGAAGTGTATTTTGCAAATAGCTGCCTTGAGTGTTCAAGTAGAAAATTTGACACTAAGCACCTAACAGTGTGTTCAGGCAACTGTCTTGAGAGCCTGTAAGTAGCCTGTAGCTTACAACAATTGAATTAAGACTTAACAACTATACGTCTCAGGGTGACGGGCATTTTGCGAATGCCCGCCTGGCTAGCTACCAGCCTCAAGTAGAAAATATGTCGCCAAGCACCTAACGGTGTGTTCCGGCAGCTGTCCTTGAGAGCCAGTAATTCTAGGTTAGCCTGATCAACATCTTCACTTACCATCAGGTGAGATAGTGGTCAAAAGCTAAACTACCAGGCATATAAAAAAATCATTGAATTATATTCTTGAGTCGTCCATACGTTGTTAGAAACAATACCTACCCTTTATAAAGTGGGAGGGGGGTAGGAATTTGTTGATCGTTGTGGCAATGAGTGATCACAATCAGTTGATATCTTACATTCCCATATCGTGTTTACATCCCACATTTGGTTCTCATGCAAACCGTTTACGATGTTTATCTCAACCCAATGCATTTTATGAGAGTGCGAAATGAGATAGTAAACTTCATAATGTTGGCAAGGACTGGGATAAAATCCCTTATAATATTATGTAATACCTACGTAAGGCTGATGATGGTGATGATGATGATACCTACGTAAGTAGTTTGTCTGTGTGTTTGTTAGTTATTTCGTAACTATGCTTGAAGTACCTAAATCAATTTTGAGTAAATTTAATTATACCTGATAGGCTAGCCTTTGATCACTATCTCAGCTGATGGTAAGTGTCGAAGTATTGTTCAAGCTAATCTAGTATTACTGGCTCTCAAGGACTGCTGCCGGAACAAACCGTTAGGTGCTTGGCGACTAGCGCGTAGCTAGTCAGGAGGGCATTTGCAAAATGCCCTACCGTCATGCTGTAACGACTGCTATACTAAAATGACCGGGACAGACGGTTTAACATGCCCTCCGAAGGACGGAAGCGCTCAGTAGTAAAAAAGTGTCCAGAATGCTGGCTGCATTACCTCGCTGTATATTTATACTAATTCTTTGGGTGAGATACTTACAAGCTAGCTCTGTTCACAAGTCGCCTCTACCAAATCCTTCGATAAATTTTTGGGCACTGTGCCCCCACGGACACAAAGAGACCCAGACCCTGAGCATTGATAATAATAACATATTTTTAACCGAATTAAAAAAAAAATGTTCTCAATACGACTATGATTTTTTAAATATTTTGTTACGTTATTACTTAACTGTGTCAATTATGAACAAATTTTGATCATTATTTTCTTGTTGAGTATAGTATTACGTCGAAGTTGGTCTCATTTAGATTTCATCTAAGTCGGTTGAGTAGTTTTTTTTAATGTTGTCATGTACTGCAACACATTTATTTTTTGTGTACCATATTGACATGTTGTGCCAACCCCACATGAATGGGTTTGAGGTAGGAAGATATAGACTAAAGTCCATTACATACTTAATTGTTGCTGGTACTTCTGTCATTTGCTGCTGGCAAACCTTTTTTTTGAAACACCTCTTTATTACCAGAACCCATTGTGTTGTTAAATCAAAGAAACGATTCGAAGGCGCAGTGCATTTGTAAACAGTCCATTACCTCTTATCCTCTCTATAGGATTGCTAGAGTTGAGACATTAATCGATATCGATAAACTGCCTCATTGTTATACTTCCCTAATTACATCAGTTTCGATATCACCAACATAACTTAGGTACTTTATGTGAAAGTATACCAAGCCTGGTATAAAATGTGATGAAATTTTGATATAAAATTCATATTTAACGACACAATTATGTAGTTTGTGACATGTATAGATATACAAGGAGCCTTCAAGAAGAGAGCATATTTATTATTTAGTCATTTATTTACTGTCTTGATTTTAATGTACCTTTATCTTTTTATTACACGCCGTCTTGTTATTCCTGTATTTCGTCTACGTCTAAAGGTTGCCTGGAAGAGATCACTATTAGTGATAAGGCCGCCCACTGTGACACTTACTGTAAGCTTTCTTTTTTATGTTATTTTGATATATTAATTGGTGTAACAATAAAGTATTACCTATCTTTCTATCTATTTATCTATCATATTCCTTCCTGTGTTATGTGCGTGGGCGACGGTAATCATCTAGCCACTAGGTGAGCATCAACATTCTTATTCGAGCTATTAAGTCTCTAAAATATGTCACTTACCATGCCAACAAAAACTTTTGAAAGAGCTACGAAGACACTAAGATCGAATGAATGTAAAAATAAGAATGTGTGAATGTTTTTGTCTATATTTGTTACAACTTCACACTGAAACAGATGAACTGATTTGGATGAAACTTGGAATAGATAGTTTAGTTCTTTGTATAATCAGCGTCGTCATATTTCATCAATGGCTACGTGGGCGAAGCCACAGGGCGTCACTAGACAGTACATAACTATTAAACTCTGCCTAACTCATACATCATCGATAAATTATCGATAAAGGCACATCACTAGTAAGTGCAGCAGGACGCACTTTACTGCATTAACATTACCGATCGAGTTACCAGCGCAGCGCGTGCGCAGGAAGTGTCGTCAGGTAAACAAACACCCGTCAAGCGCATCACTAGCGGGTTAGCTTAGGAGTAATTAGGGCTAGTCATTTTACACCGTAGGCTGCTAAAACAAACGACAAGCGTCGGAACACCAGACGCTCATAGCGTCTATTTTAACCGACTTCTAATAAAGGAGGAGGTTATCAATTCGAAGCGTTTTTTTTTATAGAACTGTCGACTTGATGAACAGATTTTGATGATTCTTTTTCTAATTGAAATCTGGTGCTTCCCGTGTGGTCCTATTTAAATTTCATCAAAATCAGTCAAGCAGTTTTTGAGTTATACTCCAATAACTGAAAGTGGTTTCCTATCTTGATGATATAGTAATTGACAGGGAATGACAATCCCGTAAATTCCCGAAAGTAGTAAGGGCCATCAAAAAGCCGCAAAAAGATAAAAATAAATGAAACCGACTTCAACAAGTTATTTCTCACATGTTGAATGTTGAAGTCGGTTTCATTTTTGTGTAAAATATTTTTTAAGGACTAGTTGATATTGCTTGTTTATAGTATATGTATATATTTATAAGAGAAATGTTTTTAATATGTGCATGCGTATAATAATTTACAAGAAGATATTAAAGTATTGAATGGTAATGTTTTTAGAGCTAGGTTTTAATTCTAGGTTAGCCTGAACAACATCTTTGACCGCATCATCACGTACCATCAGGTGAGATAGTGGTCAAAGGCTAACCTATCGAGCATAAAAAAAAGCTAAATTTTACATTTGGCAAAATTGTTTTTACAGCAATTGTACTAAAATCTAAATAATTATTTTCATAATGCTAATTAATATGTACTACTAAGGGAATATACTGGAAGGTGGGCAGCAGCGCCTTCTAAAGAACTGCCAACTTACACTGTGATCCCCAAGCCACCTGTCAAGCGTGGGGATTATGGCAAATAGGGGAGGCTGTGTTCAGCAGTGGACGATCCGGCTGTTACAGTACAGTACAGTATAATTAATATTTTATAGACTTGACATTTTATTAAACTTTTATTTTTTCCGGCAGTATGCCTTTATTAAACAAAATACTATGAACTATATACAACACTACAGCTACTACAATAAAAGCATTTAGGCAGTCCAATGCTTCAGCCCAGTACCAGTTGGCAGCGTGCCCAGCATGCTGGCAGCATTGCCCCGTTGAATTGCAATACTTATTCGTTGAGCCAAATATGTGCCAGCATTTTGATCACGCGTCGCATCGACCAAGCGCTCAGATAAGTTTTGGAAAATACGATGAGCTCCCGGTCTCCACGGACTCAACGTCTCTACACCAAACGGCTACACCCATACCGAGGTTAGCATATTGCGCCGCTTGAGTTGCTCCGCCGAAGTAGCCGCAGCGCCAGCCCTCACGTTGGTTTCAGAAAGATGTGACGACGCTAAAGTGTCTACGCAAGTAGCGTCCCACACTAAGGGCCGTCCTAACTTCCACGGAACCAGAGTCATGCCGTCAGGTCTTTTACCATCGACACGCATCAGACCATTATTTAACTAACTTATTAACTAACTTATCATTTATTTAACTTGACTAATTAAATTAACATAGCATATAAAAAAATCTGCACGCCTGCTTACAGGCTGAATACAGTGACCTAACATTATTATATACGAACATAACATGTAATATGATGATGTATTCTGGCAAATAAACATTTGAATTTGAATTCAGTTGCAGCTCAAGACTTTGGGCAAAAGATCACAGCGTCTAAACTGTCCCTACAGCCTTCGACCAATATAAAATGTTTTTTATTGAATTCATTTTATATTCGTCGAAGCCTACAGCGACGCGGCGTTTTTATCATCAGACCAATGACTCTTGTAATTGGTTTGTTGATCAATATTTTAATGAGTACTTAAGCTTGTAAATAGCAAGGTCTGTTTTCATTAAAATAAAGATATAAAGAATTATATAAAGATATAAAGAAGTTTTATTAGCCCTTTTGTAATTTTTTTTACAGTTAATCCGTACATTTAAGCATATTTATACTAGGTACTTAAATATATTACATTTTTAATTACGTCTACATAAATAATTGATCAAAATTTAATAATCATAATATTTTACACTTAATACCGTTAAATACATTTTTTTTTACCGGCTGTTAAATAGTAAAATACCGTTAAATACAATTTGCAGTTATCACGTATAATCACGTCAACATTGTGTAGGTAGATCCCCAATGATACTTATAGAGTAAGCATTCATATTAAGACCGATATTAGAATGGCTTAGAGTCTAAATATCATAGGAGGCAAGCATATTGTCATTTATAGGCACAGTGTCATACTCCGTACCTTCCCTGAAAATTTCTTGAAGGAAAAACCAATAGGTAACACTTGCTTAATCCAGAGTTCAAATGCAGGACTTCGCGGATTGGACTTGACATTTAGTTATACCATTTCACAATAGATCTACTCTTCTGCTTCTTCTTCTGCTGCACGTCATTTTCCGAGTATTTTTCTTTTCATAATATGACGAGACGAGCAATAACTCCTCATCACAGTTCCAACACTTTTCACACAAACAAATATTTCTTCACTGCACACACTAAAACTCTATTGCACAAAGGGTTGTTATTATAATCCTACAAATATTACTTTGCTCCAAATATTTGTAGGATCTGCCTAAAAACTAAACGTTCTCAAATTTCTATAACATCTTGCCGACTCAAACCAACCCTTTATACAAAAAAGAAAAAGGTCAGGCAAAAAGCAAATTAGTAAAGATTTGCCACGCCACTTAACTAATAGGCAAAACAGTTTAAAAGGAGTCGCGACAAGAAAAAAAAAATACTATTCACATTGAGTGTTTCTATCCCATTTAGGGGTACTACCATGTTCTGCTGAGAGTTCAAGCTGTCGCTGGTGAATTTCGATCGAGTTTAGTCTCGAAGAAATAAATTAAATAAACAGGGAGCATAATGTTATAATCGTGCTTTTATATTCCGTGTACCTACATTGTAAATAGTAAGTAATATATATTTAACAGTGGGCCAATTGATTATTAACTCGAATATACCTACTATATAAATAGTGAATGATGATATGATTAACGAGAGTGATTATTCGGACAAAACGGACAAAAATACTTAAATATAATTGTCAATTGTAACTTCATATTTAATATAATAGTAGTATTAATAAATCCTAAACAGACCGCAGGAAACCATCTCACTGTTGATAAATAATAACTAAGCAAAAGTAATACCATTTATAGGATATAAAATATATATACATATATATATTTTGTAAATATTTCATAATTCATGAATATTTTTATTCCAATTCGAAACTCTCCTGAGTCTATAATAATCAAAGTTTCTTAGTCCCTCATTCTCCGTATTCAATTCTACCTATTGAAAAAATAGTAACCTACCAATAAGTTTGAAAAAATAATAAACTACCATTATGTAATTCTTAGTTCATTTTACAATAGAGTACTATAATAGAATTTAAGCAGTTCATTTATTAGTTATTTGCACATGGTTATATCTACGTGGCTCGAGAGGTTGTTACTACGTAATCATTGAACTCATTCTATACTCGATAGTGTCTCACGTGTCATGTCACCATTGGTGTCGCATGTCGCCAGCAGTCTAGACGGTAGGCGGCGACGACCGCCCGCAAGCTCATCATGTGCTCGACTGCAATCAAATGACGGAGAGTAAGAGTCTAAGAGTCGGACCCTTGTGTGGTCTCAAGACCCTCAAGCTGGAGAGAATTAGAAGTGATGCGTCTTGGCATCTGCGAATTTGGCGCCAATTTCCACTAACACAACCACACAGTCCACGAGCTATGTACACGAGCAAGTATTTATACTTAAAGCTACATAAATAACAGAACCGATTCGAAGCGCTCGTAGCGAAGTTTGCTTAGCTGTTCTTAACCGATCAGCAAAGTCAAGCAACGTCCGCCGCGGTCATGAGTTGGATGGGTGACCGCTAGTGATATTACTACTAAGCGCTTCCCTGCATCGGAGGGCCCGTTAAGCGGTCGGTCCCGGTTGTTGTTAGGATGGTAGTCGTTATACATGGTGATAGGTCATCTTACCTTAAGTATTTACCCTAAAGTAGAAAATCTGTCACCAAGCGCCTAACGGTGTGTTGCAGCTGTCCTTGAGAGCCAGTAATTCTAGGTTATCGTGAACAATACCTTCGACCATGTAATCACTTATCATCAGATGAGATAGTGGTCAAATATTAACATGTTAGGTCAAAAATACCATCTTCGTGAGCGAATAAAGTTATCGTAGCTTTCATTCTGTTCCTTTCTTTATCCATGTGCTCGTTGCATAGGTTACTTACGCTTCTTTACTTCTCTTCGAACGAGTAGATTTGTTCACTTTTCGTGAAACACCCACATTTGAGCCAATATGATAAATTGTTTAGAGGTTGGTTTTCCCGGAATGAACAATAACCGGGTTTCAGAGTATTCAAGAAAAATAAGTAGGCGACTTCCAGTAATTACAGTTTTAAACAGCGCTAGTTGTTAAAACTGCCTTGTTTAACGAAGTTTACAAGTTCTACAATACTTGTGTATTTTATAACATCACAAGTCACAACCTCACGCGGTTTTGCGTTCCGTTTATTGTGAAAAGAAAACCAACGATTTGAATATCAACATCCTTGCAAATTGGACCAGGATATGCACTAGCGCTATCAATCATGACCTATCGTTGCGATATCATTACGAGAGTAAGTGTTTGAAAAAGCACTTCTTTCGGTCAGATAAAGTCTAGTAGTACTCGTCGTTTAAACTTGTGCTACCCATCACTTATTTTAAACCAGCCCGCCGGACTGATCAGTTGTGGGTTTGAGTTTTTTTTATTTATGTTGTAATTTTATAAAACCACACACGTTTACCCCGTGACATAAAGTACCTACAACGAGTATGATCGTACCAGTGATCTCTGGACGGAACTTCGTATGGAATTCGGAGGGAAGTATAATGTGGTCTGTGGTAGAGCAAACAACTAATGAGATTTTTTAAAAGATATAAATCCACAAGACCTGTAGCTGTATATTTAGACAAAGTCTATTCTTTCATTAACCCACGCGCACACTGCTCGCTAACACTTGCTAACATCAAATTGCTTCTTTACGCACATTAAAAAAACACATAATTATGGATATAAAACCTCTAACCTCGTAAAAAGTCCAGATAAAAAGGTCGTGCAGGCACTTCCTCCGTCTAATTCCCCATAAAATGGTTCCTTACATCCATTAACACTATTTTTACACATTTTTAAACTCATTGAACGCGCGTCCTCAATGAGGATCATTTATATTTTAAAAACTACGAAAATATAATTGTTTACATTTTAGTTTATGTACGACGTAAACCTGTGTGCTGAATTTTCTAATCTGAAAACGATTTGGATAAGCAATACAGGCTATAATTGCCTGAGGTGTCGTGTTATGATGCAGTGATGATGTATGGCCAGAGAATATGTAAGACAAGCGATTGACGTCTTTAATGCTGTTTTAATTAATTTATTGGCGCTTTTAAAGCGGAAGCAAAAAGTTGTGGAGTAGATCGTGGTGATAAAAATTAAAAGAAATAGTACTATGCTGTTTCAATATTTTTTTATAAAAACTGGCAATGCAAAACACGAAATACGCATCAACTCTTAATGGTTATCATCCTTTGGAAGCGTATATTTAAAAATATTTTATTAAAGGAAAAACGTTCACGGGTACATTCGTGACAAATCCAACCAGAGTAACTGTCTAGATAATGTCTATCATATATTTATTTACAGACTGAGGTGCAAATCTTTTATGACAAAGTAAAATTTCATGAAATATTAAATTATTGAATTATTATACATAGTACACATAGCTTCTTTTGCACTGCTTTGCATCTGAATTAATAAAACTCGTTGATATAAAAATATTTTGTCACGAACAACAGAAAGGTTACCAATCAATCAAATTGTCAACAACTGGGTACTTAGAGCGATAAGCTTATTCCCGTTTTAACTTTTCTAGAGCTGAGTTGCCGGGAACGTGAACAACTGATATATTTATAATCATTAAAACATTGTTATAAATTCAATTAGTTTCTCCACTTCATTATTTGTATGTACTCTTAGGTAGGTAACATAATCGGTAACCAATTACCTAATATAAATGTATTAAATGTAATAAAATCGTCATAATATAGAGCAAAAATAAAAAAGAAAATATTTATATTTGTATTTATAGATATTTATCTCCACAGATTTTCTTGTTCCGTTTTCCCGTGTAGCGTGCGGCGTATTTACAGGTCACATCCGGCGCTCGGCTATTACTTAATAGCCGCTCGTCGCATCGCTCGCTAATGCCCGCAGTGGATCTCAAACTTTCAAGTGAGAATCTGATTTGTATTTTTTAATTACAATACATCAGCCCACACGAGATGGAGAGAAAAAGTTTTGTGACCTGTCACGTGCATTCGAGATGGTAAATCACTCACTTCTTCTTCAAAAACTTTCTCACTACGGTGTAAACGGACCTTATTATGACATGATAGCATCTTTTCTTAACGAAAGAATGCAGCTGACCATGGTGCACGGAGTGAAATCTGACTTAGAGCTGATAGGTAATAAGGCCGTACCACAGGGCTCAATAATGGGAAACTACCTATTTCTCATTCTAATGAATGATATTACAACCGCGTCTTCTGACGCTGAATTTGTATTATTTGCGGACGATAGCTGCCTTATAGTCACTGCAGATAGCCTCAAAAACCTGAGAACAAAGGTAAGCAGTGTAATAAATCAGGTTTCACAGTGGTTCAACTCAAACGGAATGGCCCTCAATGTCGAGAAAACGCACATAATTAATTTTAATATTTGTGGAAGACATACTGAAAACTTAAACATTACTTATAACGGAATGAGCGTTCCTCAAGTTCAGTATGTAAAATATTTGGGATTTATAATAGATCAAGGGTTGACATGGGGTCCCCATATTGAAGCAACCTATGGACGGCTCTCATCGGCGTGTTTTGCGCTTTCCCGACTGACTGGTAGTCTCCATATTGACAACACCAAAAAGGCATATTTTGGGTATTTCCACTCAATAATGCTGTACGGCATTGAATTTTGGGGGGTAGCAGCCGACTGGGAAAGAATATTCAAAGCTCAAAAGCGCGCCGTCCGAATTATGTCTAGCGTTGAGTGGGATCACCCCGCGAAGGAACTGTTCGTGAATCTAAAAATACTCACCCTACCTTGCCAGTTCATACTGCAAGCAGCAACATACGTAAGAAAAAATCAGGAACAGTTCTCAACGGGTGCTGATCTCCACGACTATCAAACGAGACGGCGGCACTGATCAGGCTGCCGACGGGTCGCCGACTCAAAAAGTCAAGAAAAATGTTAGACTTTGTGGGTGTAAACCTATATAACAAACTTCCCAATAACATTAAAGATGCACGTACCGCAAGCGCATTTACCACAAAACTTAAATCGCTGCTGCTCGCCAAAGCTTACTATTCAGTAAAAGAATTTCTAACAGACCAATCGATCATTGATTCATAAAAAATATACAATTTGACATATTAAAATTATATTATTATTACTTTCATAGTATTGTATAAAATGACCTGTAAGAAATCTTATTAATAAATCATTCTAATTCTAATTCTAATTCTATGATGAGGTGTATATGTGCTATAGAATCCGGAACGAAGAAGTTTGTCAAAAAGTCAAGTCACCGAAGTAGCTCTCAAACTTTGCTAATTGAAGCGTCAAAGCCCGACAAATTGATGTCCATCCATGACCCATATAATATAGCTCATGGATGGAAATAAAGTTCTAGTGGGAGGTCCTAGTGGGGTGGGAGGTCCTACTACGTGGACCGACGATATCTTGAGAGTCGGCAGGAGCCAATTAATGCAAATGACTAACCTCGTCAAGTCTGGCATTCAATGGGGTAGATTTTGTGAAACAGTAGATGTCATTATCTAATTTTAAAATAGGTTCAAATCAACGTTAACACATATTGACTAAAATTGTTGTGATATTATGACTGATCTAATTTAAGTCTTGCATATGAAAATTAACCGCGGCGGCGCCGCGCCGCGCCGCTGCCTCGTGTCGTGTAGCACATGACGTTATGTAAGAACATGGTATAATTTAATATACGTTTAGTACATACGAGTATATAGTATATTGTATGTATGCTTAAATATTACATAAATAGGTAACGCACATTCCCCTACATTATGCGTTTATTTTATTTAATTATCTAAGCATATAAGTCGACGGAAGAAAATTTCCGACAAATGGTGGAGTAATTGCAACCTCTTCATGTTTTAGGGGGTTTTAGGAATAGCACATACAATAGATGCCAGAACTGTTACAAGTATATTGTTAGGTTGTTCTTTGTGTTTTTGGAGAAAAACTACTAAATACAGGCAATACGTAAGTACAGACTGACTCCACAAATTCTAATAAATATAGAAACCATTATTGAATACAGACAAACCAATAAGGTCACAGTCATAACAAAAAATAAATAAGAAACATAAACAAGTAAGTAAGTAAGTAACGTATGAATTAAAAGTACGTAATTTTTTTAAAAACGTACTATTAAAATTGTTTTGCTTATATCTTAGCGATTTTAATAAAAGATTGACATACACTGTTCATACAAGCGCGGCCGAAAAGCGCGGATTTTTTACCAAAAGCTATGTAATACGACACTAAAATTGAGTTAAAACAAACATCTAACGTCTCAGTGACGCCAAATATATTAAAAAGGGTTATTATATGTCAACGTGTTCTAAATCAAAGCAGATTACGAAACTTACACAAAAATAATATAGGTACCTACGAGATTTTTCGTATCTCTGAGAATACGAAATATTCTCACAGATACGATAGATCATTTTTGCCTTCTATAGGCTTTGATGACAATCTTAACGGATGGTACTGATGATGTGGTGGAGCATTCTCCATCACATCTTAGATACAAATACAAATCTCTATATATCGCTATCTCTATATATCTAAAAATCAATTGCGGTTGTTTGTTTCGCTAAAACTCGAAAACGGCTGAGCTGATTTAGCTGATTTTGGTTTTGAAATGTTTGTCGTAGTCCAGGGAAGGTTTAAACGAAAAGAATATAGGTATGGAAAAATGGCGAGGAAGATAGTTAAAACAAAAAAATAATTTTCCCATATAAACTGTTGTACCGATACTTTTCTGTCAAGCATTTGACGTTCGTCCGTTAGAATAGATGATACGAAGTACACCGGGTCATTGCACAATATTTATTACTTGTCCAATATAAATATTGTGCAATATATAAGTGTTCTTATTTCTATAGTTGAAGCCCTGCCTTCTGCTTTAGTCTTAGTACTGTGTTGCAGAAAGCAGTGTCTTCCCCAAATAAAACATTCCAATTCCCCAAATATATGAATTTTTTGAACTGGTTACATTGAATCGAATATTGCGTTAGGTACAAACAAAACTGTTTTTTTATATTTAGTGTGTGTATTAGAGTGTGTGTGCGTGGGTGTATTAGATCTTTTAGAGATAGGGCTCTTTTTCCCATACGAATGTATTACTAGTAATATATGTTCTATGGTATTACCAAAATCATTTGTAATTTGAGAATATTTGAACTATACCTACTACGCTATCGTTCAGGTTCAGATGATATTTATCTAGATTCCTCGACATATATCTAAATAGAATTCAGAGCGAATTATAGATAATAAGTTGTCATTACATTTAAGATAAGTATTAAAAAATTAAGTGTCCAGAACCCTATAGATAAATAAGTATATACCTAATATCCGAACCTAAATAATAGCACAGCTTATGCTTATGCTTGATTTACAAACGATTTTGGTATTAGATATGTTTATATAGGAATTGTAATAAAGTTCCCAAACGTATTTCATTACGAGTACAACACTCACAGAAGGAAAATTCAAGTTGCACATAATATGAATAACGAAATTACTACACAGTTTATGATGAATTAATCGACAAAATGCTAGAAGACTGTTTCGCCTCCGCCAAGCTATTGCCTGTCAAGGCCGTATTAGTTGCCGTAAGAGCCTTTCGAGGCTCATAGCCACACACTCATGCCAATGACACCGTTAGGTGCTCAGCGACAGATTTTCCAGACTGGTATTTGCAAAAGTCCCTACCACTATCCAGTGTTCCACTATCTGTTGACTCAGGACTGCCATCTCATGTTTTGATTACTAAACACTGTTAAGATAATAAGTTCCTCAGAAGGTGCTGCTGCCCACCGAGAACACCCGCAAGTAACAATGGGAGGGTGGCATGGTAGCCCGACTCCTCACGAATAACCACCGTTACCGTGTTTATTCGTTTTACTCTAAAAGTGCTTACCGAAGCGCAGAAGCGCTTAATAGTGATAAAAATGCCCGTAGCGGTGACCCATCCAAATAGTGACAGCAGACAAACGTTACTTAATCTATAGTTGACCAGTTAAGGCCTTGCTGATTTGTGGTTTCTTTTAAAGGGAACTCCTTCTGAGTGGCTTATTATTTGTCAGTTAAAAATGTCTACATTACATGATCTAGTGAAGGTTTTTTCATTCACTGTACAATTCATAGGTTTAAAAATACTTAAAATAAGTATGTCAACTCTTATAACGTTCTACTCTAAAAGAGCTTATCAAAGAATTCGTGACATTCGATTTGATAGATAAAACCGCTCACTTCACCGCAGTAGGTTAGTGTTTATTAAGTATATAAAACATTAATATAAGTATAAAATTTTGGAATAAACAATCAAATGGGACAGTGTTGTATTGCAATCGGGAGTGCTACGGCGCCCTCCCCTTGGTCTCTTATGTAGTCCAGGAGCTAGGAGACCAACTTTTGATATAATGTAAAGATGTGATACTTTTATCCCGCCTCTGATAGGGGAGCTTTTTAAAAAGCCAAACTTGCACATATTGTAAAAGTTTGGTCTATGGATTCATTCATCCACCCAAGTTGATGTGAATAGGGAATTGCTACATATTGGGCACACAACAGAGCCGCCAGACAACGTGATACCAATTCAAAATGTACCTATCTCAAATGAGTGTAATATTATACCTAGATGATATACCCATATTATAATAAATGCACAGGTGACACGTAAAGGGCCCTTTTATGGTTTTAATGTTTATATTACGCCTCATTTACTTCACGAAATCCTAAGGAGATAAAAAATGACGGCAGCTCTCAGCCTACTCCAGCCCAATGATGGATTACAGTATGTACACAGATTTGCCTGCAGAACAATCACTTGACATCGTTTTAGCTTTTAAGAGGGGCCGCGATATCTGAACCGTTAAATTTCGCCGGTGTCGGCTTACTTTTATAATGGTCCATAAATGTGATATCGATATTGTTTATTGGACCTTTTTAGGGTTCTCTTCGAGAGAAGAGGACTCTTTTACTAAACATTAGCTGTCCGTCCTACCGCCCTCTTCCTTCCTTTATACTGAAGTAAGGCTGTTATAGGCAAATTTTGAACGTGTTTTTAGAAAGTGTGTGCGCTTTACATATATATAATATAATACGTATTATTCTAGACCAGACATGTCAAACAAGCGGCCCGCGGGCCGCATACGGCCCTCTGGGCATTTGCCTGCGGCCCGATCCAATTTAAAGAATAGCCTCTTGATGATAATATATTATTATTAATTATTATTATTATTATTATATTATTATTATTATTATATTATTATTATTATATTATTATTAATTATAATATATTATTATATTATTATGTATTTGTCGTGATAATACTTCAAAACGCTATAAGCTGGGAATGATCACGCGTCTGCTGACACTGCCGCCGCTCGCGATCGTGCGAACGGTGGGTCCGCTTTGTCCTTGACCGTGCGTATTTGCACCTTTTTTTCCTCCTGATAGGTTAGCCTTTGACCACTATCTCACCTTATGGTAAGTGATGATGTGGTCGCAGACAGACTTACCTAGAATTACTGGATGAACCATCCAAAAATGCAGATGCTACATCAAACTGTCTGAGGGTTAACTCTTCATTTGCAGCGATGCTAAGAATCGATCTTATTGTGGCCATTCTAGCAACAGGGCTAAATGTATCACTATAATCAACTCCTTTCTTTTGTGTAAAACCTCTTACTACTAATCTCGCCTTATGTTTGTCAATACTTCCATCAGCATGGGTTTTAACTTTGAACACCCACTTACAAGAAATTAGTTTTCTGTCTTTTGGTTTATCCACCAAAATCCAAGTATTATTCTCTCGTAGAGATTTTAGTTCGCTTTCCATTGCTTTTGACCATTCCGCTTTCTGAGGACTCTTAATTGCTTCTTTGTATGATTTGGGTTCATCAAAATCACTAACAATAGCAGACGTAATAAAATCTTCAAATCGTTGTGGTCGCAATGTCGATCTATCTCTTAGATTTATTGTAGAATATCCTTGTTCATCGTCTTCATCTGAATCAACTTCTGATAATTCAGGCGTAATATAGGACTCATTAGAATCTTAACTCTCTCAAGGACAGCTGCCGGAACACACCGTTAGGTGCTTGGCGACAGATTTTCTACTTGAGGGTAGTAGCTAGCCAGGTGGGCATTCGCGAAATGCCTTATCACCATGCAAAAATAATATCAGTACCACGGTAATATTATCTATAAATATTACCGGCGGTACACTTGCAGTATACGTAATCTGCAAACGCATTAGATGATCGTATTTCAGAGTACTAAGATAGAATTTTAATATTTTTAATTTTGCAATAACGTAGCTTTGCGGATTACATCACGAAATTACATATTTTTGAGTCATTGTCATGTTAGCACAGTCTGTCAAAGCATACCCCGGCTAAAGGGGTGGCTGACGCGGGCACGAATCCCGCACATGACTATATTTTTTCCTCTATGTTATGTTTAGACCATTACGTAGCATCTTAAGGCTAGACTGCACGAAGCGCTTTCCATACAATCGTAGTTTCGTCATATTTAAAGCACCAAGTATTTTTTATTTGCTTAAGGGAAGTGTACTCATAGCCCTACTCATACAAACGTAATTTTAGTATATTTAAAATAGATACCATGTGTTCATACTTTGGGAAATTTAAAACGTGTATCTTTGAGTCTAATATTTTATTATTTGCCAGATTTCCTTATATGAAGTATTTTTAAATATATTCGTTTAGGTGGAATATAATTATTTCCTAATCTGTTCCACCTACAACTTTGATTTTTATTTTAATATGAGTATTTACTATGGTTCGCAAAGCGCAATTTATTTTTTCAATAACTATACTATCTACTCTGACTTTGACTTTGGTTAGTGTTTGCGCAGCAAAATGTATCGAGTGATAGTATTTTATTTTCATTTCACGGTTTGAATAACTTCCCGTTACCGTAGCGGTAACGGGATGCGGTTTTTCGTATACAAACTTACTAACAACGTTTGAATAATCGTTTAGTATGGGCATTCTTATTTTCACATGATTTGCCAGATTTCGTTAAGGGTATATTTTAGACGAACGCCCACATACAAACGCAGTTCCAATCTCATTTTAATAATAGCGAATAAAACTCAATGATTTGTTACCTACGTAATCAATATCTAGGTTTGTAGTGCATCAGATTTTCATTAAATTATACAGTTTTGAAATTACACTAGATCAAAAACTCGTTATTTTACATAAAAGAAAGACTCAACTTTAAGCACCTCTTTCAAGAAAAATAAGCATGTTTTTAATACTTCTATTGCTCCACAAACATGGGGAGTATAATGAACTTTCTATAATGGTAAGTTGTTTATACATGTGTACTATATTTTTTTCATAAATCTGGAACTACGAAATACTTTCGAATAACGCGCTCAAATTCCTAAGAACAAGTGCTACATACTAAAGGCTATATACTAAACATTGTAATTATTAGCCCAAAAAAATTCAAACCGGAAACGATAGGTTTAATAATACGCTATATTTACATACGATTTTTTTAAAATAACAAGTTGAGTTTATAAATAGCTTTAAGCTTTGGCTGGCGGATATATGTCTAAGTTTTTTTAAATATATTCGATTAAAATCGTTTTGTATGGGCATTATTATTTGCACATTTAATATACTAATAGTTAGGTATAAAATACATGATAAATCGAAAAACTTGTAAACCAGAAGCATAGATATTAAGGCCAGGAATACGCATGGAAAATTTCACCGCGATTCGACAATTGGCATTTAAAATATGATTTATTTAAGTTTGAATGGAAAGGGCCCCGTGTACTCTAGCCCTAAAATAAGATCATTCTACTGTCAGTATGTGGCGTCTGTAAAATAAAAAATCTTCGCTAAGGTAACAAAAATTAGCGGTAATTTTGGTTTTCGATGTTAGATTTAACCCTCTCCTCAGGATATAATATTTGATGAGCCATCAAGTGGCATTGGCTATGGACTACCGCGCAGCAGGTACATGGGTCGAATCCCTCGAATCCCGCTGCGGGCTTGAGCTTCACCGCATGGTGGAAGGGCATTTTGCGAATGCCCGCCTGGCTAGCAATCACCCTCAAGTAGAAAATGTGTCGTCAAGCACCTGACGGTGTGTTCCGGCAGCAGTCCTTGAGCAAGAAAAATAACAGGTACATGAGACTTAACCACTATGCCTCAAGGTGACGGGCGCAGTGCAATTCGTGACTTGTGACGAAATGCATCTGTTATAGGCTGAGATTAGTCCGCTTAACATCAGGTGGGCCTCGAACTAGTTCCGTCAAAATAAAATAAAAAAATAATAATTACACAATTGAAAACAAATCTTTAGAACATTAAAAGAAAAAAAGTGTCTTAAGCCAGGAGCTGTGTCACCTGTGGCGTGACGTGAACTCTGAAATCATCTACGCAGGCTCAATATTACTCAACTTTACTCATGTCATCCGTTAGATGGATACTTATTCTGTATATCTTACATACCCATCCAGATGGCTCCTTAAACTTGTCATGTCTTCAAAAGCTCAAACAAATTGACAGACACTTCTCAATCTTCATACAAGGTAGCTTTGTTAGCCACTTGTACGTCACTAACTTCTGTTCATTACCATGAACGTGTCCTTAGATTATAAATTCAAGCGGAAATAGACCTTATGTCGTAATATATAGACATTATAATTGGAGTTCAATTGAATTTAAAGGTAAGTACTGTTGAAATTTAAAGTGCAATCTATATTATACCGTATTTTGTGTTTGTTAAAGTTGAAAGTGCTGGTTCTGTGAAGCCTCAAGGGTCTAGGGCACATACGACAGCGTTGAGATGGTCAGGCTCCCACGATGTTTGATATTTTGAAGAGCTTCAAAGAGTAGATTATGATGCGTAGAAAGACATGCATATAAGTACATATAGTCTTGTTTGATTTTAACAAGTGTAGGCACGTTTACCTAATGTTATCAAATTTGCCAAAAAATTCTAATACATGTTTCCTATTTCCGTAATATGCTTCTAATATGAATAAAAAATAACTTACCTAGACCATACATTTATAATATTTCATAAAGCGAAAAACGGCAATAATTTACTGTGGAGAGCCTTCGTAGGTGAATTGGGCCCTTATTGACCTCAGAACAGGAAACATCTATTTCTCTGATCTGTGTTATTGACTTATTCGAATGGTAAAGAAAATGATATACATTTTGAATTCCAATTTCAAAATGAAAATCATTATCTTTACCTTCATAAAATGGACATCGTTTCATAATGAAAATGTCAAAGTTATGTCAAAATCTGTCATCTAATGCCAGTTACCTTTATTTTACACAATAAAATCCTGCTGTATTGCATATTGTATCAATCAATCAATCATTTATTTACAAAAATACAAAGTGGTAAAAAGGTCTTAAACATTATGGCGATTTGTTCTCGTATTCTGCCTGCATGCAGGCGTGCAAATATTATAAAATATTTTTGTCACTTAGATCTAAAAATTCCTTTAAACTATAAAAACAATTATGCAAAAGCCAGTCACATAATCGAATTTTAAATAAATTACCTTTCATTACTTTAATTTCTTCAGGAATCCTACTATAAATATTAATACAATTATTATATAATTTTTTTGTAGATATCTTTACGACATGGAGGTTGGTGTAATAAGTTTGCGAAATTGGCTGGTTTTTGCCGTGAATATACTTCGCTCCGCATTTTGAATGCAAACAACGTGACTCTTAACTTTTGGACTCCTTAACTACTGAACCGATTAGTAAATTTGATTTGCACACCGTGTGCAATTTAATCCAATTTGTTTTTATTTATTAAAATAGTATAATATATAATAAATTGAAAGATAGGATAGCTTACATCTCAATTTATAATACTAAATAATTACCCTACTCCGCGCCAAGAGCGCCTAGAGCCGACTTTTAACCTCGTACTTATTCGGTCAAAAACACAAAAAAAATATCTACAAAATATTTTTTTTTTCAAAATAAATAAATATGTCTTAAAATATTTGTTAGGACTAGCAGGAGTCAACCTTAAGAGGTTGTTAGCATTTAACCAATATCCCTATATATACTTATATATTATTAGAATCGTGACGGTTTTTTTTTTGTTCCTGATAGGCCAGCCTTTGATTATTATTTTATGATGTGGTTGAACATGATGTTCAGGCTATTCTAGAATGTGTGTCTCTGATGTAAAGCGGTAACCACTGCTTTAACAGATTCAGTTCGTCACAAGTAGCAAACTGTAGATACTGCACCCATCACCCTGAGGCATAAAGTTATGCGTCTGTAATTTCACCGGCACCTAAACCTTTCGAACACAATAATGCGGACATTTACTGTAGAAACATGTATGGCTGCAATTCCCCGAACAAACTCGCACAAAGAGTTTTACTGCTACGAAATCGATATTGTTGGGTTTATTTTTCATATGATAGATAGATAGATAGATTTTGAAAACGAACCGATTTAATATTTTTACATCCGCATGCTCTGCGGATTACACTATAAAAAAATTTCCTCTTGGAAATGTGTAGTGTTGTAACGAACCGATTCCCGCCAAATGAGCAATAATTTTTTTATTTTTTTTTATAGGGAGGACAGAGTTGCTGGCTACCGCCTGTGCGGTCGTCCAGCTCCACCGGGTTTTGGGCGAGGGCCTGGCCCTACAATAGCCCGGATGAGCAATAATAATTATGTTCAACCTATTTATGGTTGGGAGAAGTTTACCGCGCGCCGCCGTTATATAGGGGTGGCGCTACTGTCTTCGACATCCTGAGAAGCCTGTGAGCGCGGACCATACAATATTAAGAAAATACTGTTACTTGTTTGGAGACGTGAAAACTGTACTAATTCACTGAACAAAGTGCTAGTGAACCTCAGGAACTTTTATTTCGTCCCGGGACATGCTCCAAGTGAGGCTGTAGATTTTCGGCGAGCTTCGTCCATTATCAAAGTCATTTTCTGTTAAGTACAATTTTCATTAAGTTTTTTTGGCCATCGAATTAAACAGATATACTAGATAATTTACTCCACAATCTGTAGGGTAGGAAACATGCTAAAGATACAAAGTAATAAAGAAGTTTTATTAGACCTTTTGTAATTTTTTTTACAGGAAGTCCGAGGTTCATTTAAACATATAATATACTACAATTACATACGTCTATGTAAATAATTGTTTAAAATTTAATAATCATCAATCAATATTACACTTAATACTTAATACAGTATACAGTACCTTAGAACAAAGATTCTAAAAGCTGCATTGACATATATTCTTTTAATGTGTAGAAGGCATTGTTTTCAAAAAAGTTTTTACAAACTGAATTTTAAGGTGGTCAAGCTATCTGGTAATTTATTATACATCAGTATTTTCGAATAACGACCTTGTTTCTGAACTTTGGCTAATTTGATTTTTTGTACAACCCGAATATGATTTTATTTATAATTACATTTTCATTATTACGCAGATTGTAAGGTAGAACTTTTTCCTGCTTTTCTGGAATATTCCTATCTTCATGTATCTCATAAACAATTATACTAGGAACATCTGTGCGAGTTTACTTATATATCCGCTCTCATACCGCTTACTGCGTGCTCAGTTTAGTCCATCTCAGTTTACACGTCAGAATACTAGTTACTCGACAAACGATCAAAATATTTGAGTTTAAACGAATTTGTTATGCATTAACTTGATGGATTGATTGATTGACGGACTGATGGTCTGCTTGTTGCTTTAGGTCGACGGACTACGAAGGTATGGGAGGTCGTTACTAAGAAATGCCATAATTAAAATGATAGGAGCAGAGTACCTACCTATGAGAACATACTGCACACTTCCACATACGCTATGACTCTGGCTGCGGCCGTGGTGGAGCTTTACAGTCGTTTTTAACAGAGCATGATCCAGTGCGGTAATTACTTGGATGGGTGTCCGCTAGTGAGGTTCATACTGAGTGGTTACTGGCTTCGGAGGTAACGTTAAACCGCCCTCGGCCCCAGTTGTCATAGGCTAAGATTCAGAGACAAGTCTAAGCGTGAACTAATGGTTTAATCCGTCAAAATGTAGTGCTTAGCCTCATAATTGTATTCAGAGACATCTGGTACGGCGCTTAAACTTAGCGCGTGCTATGCTAAGCCAAGTAGTGGAAATCGACTACTTTAGCCTGTCTCAAAGCAGAAGTGGCGCCGCCAAGTGAGACACTGAGGCGTATGGTGCAAAAAGTTCTTCAGGATCTTTTTTCGTAAATTGATAAAGGCACTTATGTTGTTTCACTCACTTCAATCACATTTTATATACTGTTGTTCTTGTCCTTTTTTTTATATTCGGATGCACAGATAAACAAGAACCGGTAAACGTTTCAGAAGTGAAAAATATGCCATAGATAATAGAGTGTGATCTAAACAAAGAGCATGGTAAGTAGGACTCAGACTATATCTCTAAATATGAAATTTAAAGATTGGCTTAGCCGACGCTAGGCTCAGGCTGGTCTTTGACCGTCTTACACAAATGTCTCTGAATCTCAGCCTTAGGATGGCAGTCGTTCAAGATGGCGAATACTAACGCAACCGTACGTGACGTATTGCTTTCGGCGGTTTAGTGGGTTCAAATCCCACGCATCCCATTTCACCCCGTGGTGGAAAGGAAGTATAAAGTAATTTCCCGTGATCAAACAAAAATGGCAGTCGTTATAGCCTGATGGCAGGGCATTTTGCAAATGTACGCTTAGCTAGCTACCACGCTGAAGTAGAAATCCTTCCCTAAACACAGGTAACGGTGTGTTCATGCAGCTGCCCTCGAGAGTCAGCAATTTTATGTTAGCCTCAACATCTTTGACCAAATCATCACTTATCAGATGAGATAGTGGTTAAAGGCTATCCAATCGACTATATATAAAAAGAAAGGATTTGTTCAGTCTTTTTCCCGTAAGCAGAGGTAAACAGTCACTGTAAATGTTGCACTAACTTTATGTTTATAATTAAGTATATGTACGACGGACGCGTAATATTACCTATACTATTATATGCCTATACTAGCTTTCCGGGCGTGGCTCCGCCCGCGCGAATGACGGTTTTCGCGCAAAAACATTAACATCTTTTTGCGCAGTTGAATAAAAATTATCCTATGTTTTTTACCCGGTCTCAAACTATTTCCATACCAAATTTCATTCAAATCGGTCCTGTAGTTTTGGCGTGAAAGCGTAACAGAAAATAATTATTAATTATTTCAATTAATTGTAAATAAGTATCCAATACTCATTTTATGGTCATCAATAAATATTTTAGTGGTCAAACATAAAAACATACGCATCGTCTTCAAAAATATCCTTCTTTTTCTGGAAGTTGGTTAAAAAGATTGCTTTAGTCCGATATCTAGCTATATAGCTGTCTAAGATATTCATTCATAGGATCCATAATCAAACCTATTGCCCCTGCAGTAGACAGGAATGAATGTACCTACTTATGTAAAATTGCAAAATGAGAACTTTCCAGTTTTTCATTTCACATTTTCAAATTTGGAGCCCGATCAATGATCAATAAAAATGCATTATAAAACAGCTGTAGCATAATAAAAATGTACAAGGGCTGTATATGATTTGCGGGTAAGGATAGTAGGATAGTTGTAATTAAATAAATTGTGTTGCAATTTATATTAAGAATCTTTGAAGTTATCTCAATAATGCTCCTATGTCCAATTCACGTTCAAATCCACATACAACCTGTATACGGAAAGTGCCATCGCAATAGCCAATGAGGTCATTCAGGTGTGTGCCTGCCGAGTCGGACACGGGGCGAGGACGGTACGAGACGGGTCCGGCACTACAATCGCACGCTAATGAGTCCGCTCTACTAATGATTATCTACCCGCACTTTCTATTCGACGACTTTTCTTGTAGGGTTGAAAGCATTTGAAATTCATTTTTATCATAGAAAATTTCCACCTTCCGTTTAAAAAGTGTTATGCAATAAAACATCATTCAAATCAGACAGGTGAGAACAAGTTAAAATCAGCTATGTCCAATTCCTATTGGAATTACGCTAAATAGCACGCCCTATAAATGATAGTTTACCTTCAGTTTCATTCCTAATACTTTTCTTGAAGAGTTGAGAGTAATGGAAACATATTTTTACTATGAAAGATTTTTCACATTACTTATACGCCTAATACAAAAAGTGGATGACTTTATTGGATCAGCCAGGTGTATAGTTTGAGCATGCAGTTTCCCGACCAAGGAGGATTCAATTCAATTTAAGTACACATTATCTGTGGTAAGCCCGCCGCGCGCGCAACGCACTGGTTTTTATATTGCATTTTATTGAATGTTACCTATAATAGCCATTAGATTAAATAAAGTAGTGTATAATTAGGTATTAAAACACTCGTGTAATCCTATTTTGAAATATACTACACGCATGTTTTAATACCCTCTGTTATATGACAGTTGCATAAACTACTATTTAAAAATACCATATAAATTACATATTAAAAATGTGACGTACTTACCTACCCATACTTACATTTTGAGAAATTTTGAAGACCAGGTACAACGCAGTGCGATAGCAGTAGCTATAAATCAAAGAAACTTACTACCTGAACGTTACGCTACTCTTCCTACTTGCTTGGTTTGAATCAAAAAGCGTCTGATCGTAGCATCTGATCATGATCACCTTATGCATCTCCTGCAATAAAATCTTCTCATAATGCTTAAACACAATGCAATTTGCTCGTAGCGAACTTTGCTTAGCGGTTCTTAACCGATCAGCTAAGTTATGCAACGTCCAACGCGGTCATGACTTGGATGGGTGACCGCTAGTGACATTACTACTGAGCGCTTCCGTTCTTCGGAGGGCACGATAAGCCGTCGGTGCCGGTTGTCTTAGGATGGCAGCATGGTGGTAGGGCATTTTGGAAATGTGCGTTAACTAACTACCACCCTCAAGTAGAAAATATGTCACCAAGCACCTAACGGGGTGTTCTGGCAACAGTCCTTGAGCCAGTAATTCTAGGATAGCCTAAACAACACCTTCGACCACATCATCACCTATACCATCAGGTGAGATAGTGGTCAAAGGCTAGCCTATCGGGTACATAATAATAAAATAAAAACAATTCCGTATGTTTAATGATTTTCCAATAGCTCACCAACCCTGCTTCGCAATAATAGGAAATTTGTTTTCCGGTTCGGTGGCGACCAATTACGCGATTAACGAATTATTTCCACTTTTTTTCCCGCCAGCGGGCGGTGACTCCCATCCCCATTCCACCCTTCTTGGTCCTCGGTAATCTTGCTCAGTCCTTGATAATTCTTTGATACACTCACTTAGCAGTATGCACGTTCTCAATTCTTCTAAAAATCTTTAGAATAATTGCTCCGCTAAAGTGATTGTCAGGCACATTTTAATGTCATGGTGTTTTCTACATCTGTAGAGTTCATGGCTGTTAAGCGTTTATAGAAAGTTGAGGTACCACAATCCTAACAATATCCTTGTTCCATCCACTGTGGGGGTCCATCCCCCTGTTCCGGTTCGTACAAACCGAAAACACTACGCGAAAACCTTTTTACAACAATAGCTGCTTTTTTCATCAGTGACACTTTCTTTATGCGATGTCGTCTGCCCGTTACCGATTCAATTTGAGAATTCATCTTCTACTACTTTTTTACTATACTAACTAGTATAGTACTGCACCCTACTGGTAGTCCAAAGGTGATTTTTATATTGCTTATAGGTTACCCTTCTACCATGGTATCACTTGATGCTATATTGATGTTGTGGTCGAAGGTGCTAACAGCTGAACCTAGATTAGATTAGAAATCTTTTACATAATGTGCTTTTTCAAGTCATAATCTATTATTTTCTAGTAGATGTTTATCAGTGTTCTTACTGTTATTACGACATCTTGAGGCGCTACTTCTATGTACTGGTAATTCGCTCGAGGTTTCCGCCTATTGAATCTCTTTTGATTAGCCTTCTTTCCCGTTTGACGGTGAACGGGACTCGATCGTCACGTTCGCTGTAATTGGTCCATTTGAGCGCTCTCTTTTTAAAAGTGTTGGCGAAAATATTTTTGATCTTTGGTTAGGGAGCTTCGACTTTCAAATTGCGAATATGGAGTTTTTCTTGGGCGCACATTTTGGTATAATCGTACAGAAAAGTAATACACCGGGGTATAATGTTGCTTCACGGGTTTGAGGCTTTAGAACAATTTTCTTTTCATGTTGTTTATCATTCGAAATCCCCGTGGAAAATGTTGACTTTCAAAAATCTTTTTCACACTAGCGTCATAGAACATCAAGTTCCAAAAAGGTAGACTTAGTTCTGCTGCATATGCAGTTCGTAAGATAAGACAATAAACAGACGTACCTACCTATCTACTGCTAGGCTAGTTTATATCACGTTTTTCCACAGTATTATGTCGTATGTTGTATTACTGTGAGGAGTTTCATTGTTAAAATTTGTTATTGACCTTTAAAAAGCGTCGTAGACGCCTAAATTGAATAAATAATTTTGACTTTGAAGAATTACAAAGGGTTTATGAGCCATATGAAAAAAATTGTAAACGTTACAAAATCAAAAAAGGCTCGTTCCCTATTAACAACTTAAACTTTCATATTTTCCTCGAATCAATTTAAAAATTCACTCTGGACTCTGTATCAGCCTGACCACTGCTGACAGCTGAACACAGACTCCCCTTTTATGTGGGTGTTTATTTCACCAACACAGTGTACACCAATACATTCAACTCATAACAAACATTGTGGAATTAAGCCAAGTGTCGTATTTGTCGTTTTGTATTTCGTGTGTATTTGCCATAGTCCCCTCGCTTGGCAGGTGGCTTGGGGATCACAGTGTAACATGGCAGTTCTTTAGAAGGCGCCCACCTTCTGGTATGTTTCCCTTAGTCGCCTCTTACGACACCCACGGGAAGATATGGGGAGGTGCAATTCTAACCCGGAAACAGAGAAAGGAAAGTTTCTCGATATTTTTAAATTTATTCGAGGAACGGATTAAAATATACATATTAAGACATATAAAAAATAGCGTAAAATTATGTAAAGAGATATTTTGGAAGAAGGAATAATAGCCTAGCAGTAGCAGAGCCTATCTATGAGCCGCAGGTCCTAGTTCGTTCCTCACCACGCCGCCACCGGCTTGATATTCACCGCATGATGGAAGGTTATTTTGCGAATGCTCTCTCTTGCTACCACCCTCAAGTATAAAATCTGTCAGTACAGTCATAACAACTTTATAAAATTTCAGAGTTACAGGGGTAGTGCAGTTCGTGACTTGTGGCGAAATGAATCTGTTATAAGGAGAGGTGGCGCTGTAATTAGACAAATTGTGCATTTTTGAAAGTAAGAAAATAGTACTTTAGAACAAGTTATGACATCCATTACTTTATATATGTTTCTTCGATTCTTCCTTCAGATTAATGGCAAAGCAAAACACAATAGCTTTTTTTGAAGTGGTAGTGCCACGCTGTAGCTCTATGGGTTACAGCTGAATGGGCCGGCACGACCGGGGAAGTACCACTCTCCCACATGATATCGACGTGAAGTAGTGGCTTTGCCATTGCGTTTCGATCGATTTGTGGGAGATCCGGAGGCCCAATCCCCCCCCCTAAAGGAATATGGCAGCACAGTTTCACGAGACATTACTCCAGGAGGGTACCAGCCGCGTAAGCGCTGGAGAATCCCTCTCCGAGCATCCACCTCCAGGACCTGAACCTGAAGGTGGATGCTCGGGCTGCCCTGCGTATTCTGGAGGGGGCAAAACCGTGCTCAACCCTATTTCTGCTGCTCGAGGTAAACGAAGCAGGAGGCTTAAGTCACCCCACACCACGCTAACCGTGGACTTTTGCAACATACGGGGTCTCCGTTCTAACCTGAACGATGTCCATTACCATCTGGAGACTGCTAAGCCGGCCTTGCTCTTTTTGACTGAAACACAGATATGCTCTCCGACAGACACCTCATTCCTCACATACCCTGGGTACAAACTGGAACATTCCTTTTTGCCGCGGGCGGGGGTGTGTCTTTACGTCAGAGAGGATATCTGTGCTCGTCGTCTCAGCAGCCTTGAAGGACGGGGCCTATCTGACATTTGGTTGCGCGTAGACTGCGATGACCATCCGCGAATCTACGCGTGCCTTTATAGGTCCCATATCAACGGTAATGCCGAAATAGATCAATTCGTGGAGCACCTACAGATGGCTACAGATTCCGTGCTTGAGCAGATCCCCACCGCAGAGATCGTGATACTTGGCGATTTCAACGCCCACCACGCCGAATGGCTCGGTTCGCGCACCACCGATCATGCGGGGAGATCTGTTCACGACTTCGCTTTAGCGTATGATCTAACACAACTGGTCACCTCGCCTACGCGAATCCCAGATGTGGTTGATCATACACCTTCCCTGTTGGACCTTCTGCTGACCTCTCACCCGGAAAACTACACAGTATCCGTTAACGCTCCTCTCGGATCGTCGGACCACTGCCTGATCCGGAGTTCAGTGCCGGTTACACGCCCAACTCGACCCCGTTTTGTGGGTTGTCGTCGCGTGTGGCACTATAGGTCTGCAGATTGGGACGGGATGCGGTCCTTTTTTGCATCCTACCCATGGGGGCAAGTTTGCTTCTTGCCGGATGATCCAGATGTCACTGCTAACTATGTTGCTGATGTAGTGCTTCAGGGTATGGAACTCTTTATTCCATATTCTGCAGTGCCCATCGGTGGCAGGTCACAGCCCTGGTTTGGTCGCTCTTGTAAAATGGCCTCTGGCCACAAACGAGAGCGTTACCAAGCTTGGGCTGATTCAGTGGCATCTAAGGATTCAAATACCAGCAATCTCAAAAAGAAATATAACTTTGCCTCCAGGTCCTTCAAAAGAGTAATCGCAAGAGCGAAGTCGGAGCATATCGGCAGAATTGGCGAGAGATTAGCCCGCCTTCCTTCGGGAACACGTGCGTTCTGGTGTCTTGCTAGGGCTGTCCAGGGAAATTTTTGTCAGTCATCCCTACCGCCCCTGCACAGAGAGAATGACACACTGGCCCACACCGCAAAGGAGAAGGCCGATCTTCTGGGCTCTCTCTTTGCGTCTAACTCGACTTTGGATGACCAAGGGAACTCACCACCGACTATACAACGGTGTGATACCTCGATGCCGGATATAATTTTCCGGCAATGTGCAGTACGTAAAGCACTGTTCTCCTTGGACATTCATAAGTCAAGTGGGCCTGATGGCATCCCTACGATAGTGCTGCGGACTTGTGCTCCAGAGTTGACACCGGTTCTAACGCGTCTTTTCCGGCTCTGTTACTCATCAGGCGTTGTCCCAAAAATATGGAAGACGGCTTTGATGCACCCGATCCCTAAAAAAGGTGACCGCTCAGATCCGTCCAATTACCGCCCTATAGCTATAACGTCTCTGTTCTCCAAGATAATGGAATCCATTATCAACAACCAGCTCTTGCAGTATCTAGAGGAGCACCAGCTGATTAGCGATCGCCAGTACGGTTTTCGTCGCGGTCGCTCAGCTGGTGATCTTTTAGTATATCTTACGCATCGATGGGCGGAGGGGGTGGATTCCAAGGGTGAGGCGTTGGCGGCTAGTTTGGACATAGCGAAGGCCTTTGATCGGGTGTGGCATAAAGCGCTTCTTTCGAAGCTTCCTTCCTATGGGCTTCCCGAGAAATTGTGCGAATGGATCTCCAGTTTTTTGGCAGATCGGAGCATCAAGGTCGTTGTCGACGGTGCATGCTCCGACTTAAAGCCGATTAATGCTGGCGTTCCGCAAGGCTGTGTGCTATCTCCGAGTCTATTTCTCTTGCACATCAATGACATGCTGCAACTCAGCGATATTCATTGTTATGCAGATGACAGCACCGGAGATGCCTCATACACCGGCCGCGCTAATATTTCTCGGGAAAGCGTTGTCGAGAGTCGGAACAAACTTGTGACTGCAGTCGAGACCATGCTGTCAAATGTTTCGAAGTGGGGCCAAATGAACTTAGTCCAATTTAACCCCAAGAAGACACAAGTTTGTGCGTTTACCGCTAAGATATCCCCCTTTGTCGTATCCCTCCGTTTTGAAGACACTCCCCTTGCCACCTCTACTAGCATCGGAGTACTTGGCGTCGCCATATCGAACGTCGTCCAATTTCGCTGTCACTTGGAAGATAAGGCTAAGTTAGCCTCTAAGAAGCTCGGTGTGCTCGGAAAGGCGAGGCGGTACTTCACGTCGGCCCATCGCCTGCAACTTTATAAGGCTCAGGTTCGACCTCACATGGAGTACTGCTCTCACCTCTGGGCGGGAGCTCCCCAGTACCAGCTTCTTCCATTTGACCGCGTTCAACGCAGAGCGATTCGAATCGTTGACGATCAAGTTCTCTCCGGTCGGCTCGACCCTTTGGCTTTGCGTAGAGATGTTGGATCACTCTGCATCTTTTACCGTATATATCACGGGGAGTGTTCTGAGGAACTGTTCGATTTACTACCTGCAGCTCAATTTCGCCACCGGACTTCCCGACAAAGCGTGATGTTTCATCAATTTCATGTCGACGTCTGGAAGTCCACAACCTTGCGATTTTCACGGCATTTTCTACCTCGCACTGCCACATTATGGAACCAGCTGCCAGGTGAAGTATTTCCGAACAGTTACGACTTAGGAACCTTCAAGAAAAGAGCATATTCCCTCCTTAAAGGCCGGCAACGCATCCTCGAGACCTCTGGTGTTGCGGATGTTTGTGGGCGACGGTGATCACTTACCATCAGGTGAGCCGCCTGCTCGTTTGCCCTCCTATCCCATAAAAAAAAAAAAAAAAAAAAAAAAAAAAAAAGCTTAAAATTTTCTCGATACAATATTTAATTTAAAACTGTACCTTTTTGAACTTTACATGGATATATTTGGATAACTACTGTGCATATCAAAATGGGACTTATACAATATGGTAGGTAATGAAATTTGCTAAATATTTGGCAAAGATTTTCTTGATACGACTCATAAATATAATATAAGACCCATTATATAATAATCCAGGGATCAGCCTAAACGTCAGCGTACGCGTCGGCCGCTAATCAGTACTACCGTGACCACTGTCAACGTAGGACGCGTGTTTGACTTTCTCAGCAGAGATTCGTATAAATATCAGTTATTTTTTTTATCAAAGTACTATTATTACAATAATAAAACTGTTTTATTGTGTTATTCAAGTCAAATAGGTTACTACCATGGGTAAACACAGTAAAAAAGTTGTGAAAAAGAGAGAATGGATACGAGACTTCAAGTTCAAAGAGAAAAACTGAAAAAATAAGGGAACAAATCCGGTAAGTACACACACACCTTCATAATCTTCATTATCGCGGAACAAGTGGACCTATTTTGTTGTGATCTGAGCGAATTTACAAAAGTCGCATTACATGTTCTGTGTAACAGGAATTAAGAATTAGATACCAAAAAAAAATTATATATATATATTAAATGTGTATAAGTACTATTGTATTGGGTGTGTACCTGTAAAGATAGATGTATGTATGGAAATAAATAAATAAAATAAAATTACCTACCTAGGTTACTATTTGTTTTTTTTTATATAAATTCTAATCTCGAAAAAGGTCTTGCGAGTTGTTGCCAGTGCTTATGAAATTATTGTATGGTCTTATGGAGGTAGTTATATTTCAGTGTACTCTGTATTTTGGTGGACATTTTTATTTATTTATATCTAGATATCTACCTACAACAATTCGATAAGGCTGAGCTATACATTTTTTACCGGTAAGAATCTGCTTTGAAGATTTGAGAAAACTAAACTGGTGTAAATATACCATATATACCCACTTACTTCCATGACAAACCATAAACATATTCATAATACACCTGAGCGAACTAAGTTTGCCGAGTAGATACCGACCTATTCGCTGAATCAAAATAATTATGCCTGCATTGTTGGCAATGCTACTTATAGAATTGTAATGTTTATAACTTAACAGAACTTTGCTTTTTTTTTACTATTCTAATATGCATTGGCATCTTTCGATCAAGCCCTCGCAGAGCCATAATAGGCACTGTGTACAAGTGCACTAATTACCTCTTTTGTTGATGATCCGCGTGCTAAGTTACATATCAAAGATTGTTCCTGTGTTACGTACCTAGCGTTTTTGACGTTTTGCTCGTCGTCACGACGATATACATACCTAATTACCTAAATTAAAAAAATCTAGTGGGCACGGTCAATAATATAATTTCCATTAGTAATTTACTTATTAACCTGATTACATTTTATTATTATTTCTTATTTTTTACTTATTTTAATAATATTATTTATTATTTTTCAGATTTAATGCTTCTAGGGACGACAGGTCTGGGGCATCAACATCACTGACTACTCCAACAGCAGTTCACGTCTCAATGCCTGATGGATGAAGCTACTCAGCTACCAAGTTATCTATTATTTGTGTTTATCTAGGGATTGTGAAATTTCGGGATTTACAAGAAAACCGGGATTGCAATAATAGTCCCGGGATTTTTGATAATTATTATAAAATGTGATAACTTTTCTGACTGTTTACACTACTATAAAACGAATGAAATGATGTTTGTTTGTTTTGATCTAATGAAAGAGGTTTATAAACGCCTTTGATAAATTGTTAGGCTTAGACTGGAAATAGGACAAATAGTACGATGTATCATGGTTGTATCCAGGTATCACATAGGTGTAGTGATGCTAGTTGTATTATGCTATAAATATCTTTGTGATGATTACTTGAACTATAAATTAAGCAATTTTTTTTCAGTTGTTCAATACAAAGTACCGTACAATGTCAAGAAGTCATAAATATGTCTAAGTGAGTAATTGTGTTTATTATTATTTTGTAAAAATGTATTTCGGTGAAGCAACTATGTTTTTTTCCAGTGAAGCAAGCAAAAATAATACACAATATCGAATGGAATATCAAGAAGATATTAACGTACCAATGTAAGCACGTTTTATCTGAGTTTCAAGAAGGGCTATGTTTTTCACTCGTATCTTGTACACTGAGAAAAAAAATAGGTAACGCAACCCTAATATTTAACCTAATATTAGGGTTTGGTCGGACAACGTAACGTGTCTAGTATCTACAACCGAGTGCGCTAGGTACTAAGTGTTCTTTGTTTTACTTACTTACTGGGTAAATATTAACGTTACTCTCTAAGGTAACGTTTACCTATTAATAGGGTGTCCGACCATTAACGTAACGTTAGGTTAAATATGTAATACCGAATAATTAGGTATGAATAGAATACCTACTAAAGTTTACCGATACCTTACGTTACGACTAACGTTAAAAATACGTACCAAAACGTCAAACGTTACCATTGATAGCAGATTAAATTCATATAATTTATAGGTTAGAATTACTGAATGTATTTTGTATCACTGACCGAGTATGATGAATTAAAAATACCTGTTGTGTGTTATCAAATAGTTTAATGTAACCTATACTGTTACGCAATAATACGTAATTCTAACCATATCGATTAGGCTGCGGTTAATTTGGTAATACGTAATTGCACCATGGATTCGGCTAGATCGACCTAGCTAATAGATTGTTCATTGTAGTAAAGTAGTGTGTTTGTAATTATTACCTAATAAATCCTTTTAAAAAAACCCACTCGACAGGTCATCTGTACCTTTTGAAAGAATGCAATTAGCCGTATCAAAAGGTTAAGTATACGCGAAATAGTTGGTAGGAGTTACTTTTTTATTATGATACAGCAATATTATTAATGAGTAATTGTAAACAAATTACATACGCAAGTAATACGTAGTTGTGCGTAAATGATACCCACTTAGACGGTCTCAAGTACCTTAACATATGTGTTGTTCTAATCTAATTGGAATGCTTTTAGTTAAGCGCTAACCAGTTCTTAGGTTATTGTGACCAAGGCAATGGGGCTCTGCAATATTCTGTATACGTTTTGGTTACCTAATAAAATGTTTTACGACGTCATGGCTACCATACTATAGGTTCAAGGTACTTAATGTAAAAGGTATTAGTAACTATCTACTAGGTTGTATCAGACTATTGAATTATTTACGGCAACGAACTATGTGCGTACCGGTTACGTTACCTGAACGGTGAACAAAACCTTGTTGGTAGGTTTATGTACCTTTTTAATAAGTAGTTGTAAACTAATTGATAAGTGTGCGGTCAAATGACTGGTATGTTATTGTAACCAGATATTCGGTTGTAACCGTTTAATTAGTAGTTAACGATAAGTAGAGATAATCTACTGTTAGGTATAATATATGTAATAAAAAAAATTGTACAGACCTATTTGACCAGTGAAATATATCTAGTCAGTAAGTTATGGGTACCCAGTTTTATGTTAGGTAACCAACAATCGAGCAAAAATCATAATTATTTTTCACTCAAGTAGTGAACTTAATAACAAAGTTACAGATTTACGAGAGGAAAAGTTATCTATTATAGTCATGCGATAAATAAAGTGCAAGGTTTGCGTACAATATGGTTTTTGCATAATGTTTGTTAACTAAAATAGTTGAGTATACCCGTAACCCACAGACTAGGCTTTATCACGATAATCAATTAGGTCCAAAAACTTATTTACTAGTTTATACTATACCTACAACAGACTATTCGTTAACTGTTAATTAAATTACATCAACGGAATAGCTGATTATTATAATACACCGCACAATTCTCAATAAAAAAATATACATATGAAAAAGGTCCTTAATCTGAACTAAATTAATTTATAGAGACTGAGAAACAGATTTGTACACATAGTTCAACTTTTTTTTTTACACAGTACATAGTGTATATCGTATATCTATAATTACAAAACTACCAACTTGCTACCTTTAAGGTTGTTATTTCTACTGATGTGACAAGTACAGAATGCATCGATAAGGAACAATAAACGGAATAGATCACAATTAATATATATTTATTTGTTTCTAATTTCATTGCTTTAGAACTAATCATTACAAAAAAACACAAAAATTTAAATACGATAATAAGTTAACCAGTCAAATTTAAAAAACAAATTAACTCATTTTTCTAGCCTATTGAATTTATTTTTATGGATAGGAACTATCTAATGATTGAAAAGCCGGGCATCAATCAAAATAATTCTTGCCGTCAGTCAAACTTACAATCTTTTTTTTTTTTTATTATTATTGCTGATAGGTAAGCCTTTGACCACAATCTCACCTGATGGTAAGTGATGATGTGGTCGAAGGTGATAGCAGGCTTAACCTAGAATTACTGGCTCTCAAGGACAGCTGCCGGAACACACCGTTAGGTGCTTGGCGACAGATTTTCAACTTGAGGGTGGTCGCTAGCCAGGCGGGCATTCGCAAAAATGCCCTACCACCATGCGGTGAAGCTCAAGCCCGCGGCGGGATTCGAACCATGGACCTGCTGCGCGGCAGTCCATAGCCAAAGCCACTGAGCTATCACTGCTTCAATCATTACACTAATGCTTACAATTACAATCGATAAGTAAGTATAATATCAAATACAATATTAAAATTCTTAATAATATAAACAGCGAATTATTCAGGAACAATGCGACTACAATCACTGGTGTTGATACTGGTGGTACTTTTCCGCCAGTGGAAAATAAATATGGCAGCAGAAGCAGGGCAGCCGTCAATTTGTTGTTTTCATTGTCTGTAAAATTAAATAAATACCACGGTAACGATTACTTGCACAGAAAAGTATAATTATATATTATAACAAAAATCATAAACAAAAGACCTTTTTCGTGCTTTAAAGTTTGCAAATCTTTCCACATTTTTTCAAATTTAATCGTTTGTAAACAATCGCTTTCTATATATATTAGCGAGAGCACTGCAAGTTTTTGGTGCCGGAGTCTGGAGCGCAAGTCATTTTTTATTCTTTGAATTGCTGAAAAAGACCTTTAGCCGCTGCGCTGTAACGCTTATTTCCAAAAAAAAACATGTTATAACCACATTCTGGAACATGCATGAAATATAAAAAACAAATTAACTGCAACCCTTTGGAGATCTGGCTGAAATAGAATGCTCGGCCACGATGATGTCAGTTTTTAAAAACTGCGCCAAATGCACGCATTCTTCTGCTTAGGTTTCTTCTAAATCAGTGGCATATAGTTTATTTAGCTCTTTTGTTTTGTTTCTAATAAATTTATTGTCGTCTAGATCATGCAGGTTCCATAAGAAACTATACTTTCTGTATTATAAATAATTTGCCGGGTTTTATGTGCACTTTAAGACAATCAATAGCTGAGTAATAATTATCAACGATGATAGATCGTCTCCCTTCTAACTCAATATGCCCCGTTTTAACTTCATCAAAGTGACATTTTGGTTTCTTTCTTCTTACATCTCTTTTGTATGTATTTACTTCGCATCTCTTTCTTGCCTCTGATTCAAAATTTTACTATCAAAATAAAAATTTAATATCACATAAAGAGTAACAACGTTAGATAAATGAACAGAACTTGCTTGTAGCTGTGCACTAACAATTGCTGCGCTGTTGCCAGCACACTTACATGTCGCTCGACCACCAACCGATTGGAGTGACAAGTCAGTGTTTTAGAGCGCTTTTTAAAATTTATTGTTAAAATCAGGGGCTCCGAAGCTTTTTCAGTTCACAGCGCATTTAGTTTTAGTGTTTTGTCTCGGTCTAGTTGAAATATGTATAGGGTGTGTAGATGTAATGATGCTAGATTAATAATACATGCGAAGAAACGGTTTTAGCGCGCCCCCCTAATCCTCGCGCCCTAGGCTGCAGCCTAATTAGCCTAAGGGTTAATCAGGCCCTGTGGCTACGTGAGGATATGAACCTTGAGTTGAGACGTAGGTACCTAGCTGATTTTACTTATGACTCTTGCAAGCATTTACATTTCTTTGTGTGTAACGTAAGTATCAGGATACTGCTTACATTATTTACCCAAAAAATGCCTTGCTAAACAGTTCTTCCTTTATAGTAAAGCTAATGGCAATCTTCATGAGTGGCCTTCATCTAGCAGGTAATCAATAATAAAAAGCTAAAACAGGCTGAAGATAACAACAGGTATACTTGCTTACTCAATTTCAAATATAACTCACACATATCATAATATACAAACGCTTATATGTATTAATAATATACATATAATATTTATATGAATATATATAATTATTATACCACACAGCAATTAAGCAATATCACAGTTTATAATGAAAAGTGGTAGGTATATGGACTGATACAACTTTTTTATTTGGTCCTATGTCTCACGTCGTAATGAGACGGGTAGAGGATTCCATAGACAGGCAGATTGAATAGTGAAAGCAGACTAATTCAATAATTATCGAGACTTAATTATATATGGACCTAGCTAATTTTAGCTCTCGGTAACGTTCTGATTAGGTATAGTTACCTAACAATGCTTCAAAAGAACCTAATCGATTTGATTAAAAAAATACTTTGCTCTAATCGCATTATTGGTGCAAGTTACGTAACGAGTAGGGAACCAGTAACTATTTATTAGGTTGTATCAGTTGCTATATTGAGCTGATATATAAATTAAATTATAATAGGTACCTTAGATAACAAACAAACATAAGAATTCACACTCTTTATTGTTCTGCGGGGTACAACGTGACGGGGGCTGCTTGCAAAACAAAGCGATGCTATAATCATATTATCTTTGCCACCCCACGAACCCTGTACCTGCCTATTATAGTATACCTAGGATCCTACTATTAAGATATATGAATGGGAAAATAAGACCGCAGGGTAGGTTAGTTATGGATATAGGCTGTTAGGAAGGTTCGTGTAGGCCGAGTAACATCCACACATAGAACTTATGTACCTATGACACGAGTGGGTAGCAGTCGCTGTTTTGGTTTGTTCGTATCAGAATAGTAACGACTATTTGATATCCTGGGTAGGTGGTAGTGGCCATAGTAGTTAGGTGAATTATAGTCATGTTAGGTTCAAAAACTTAAAATTTATTTAAAGAAACTGAATATGTAGTTGTATGTCACCACATGTTGGTATTTTTTTATTCATGCTTAGTAACAGAGATTTAAAAAAAATCTTAGCTTAGTAACAGTCGTTTCTTTTACCTTTTGTCATTTTGTCAAGAATACGTTTAAGTGAACATTTACAGTAAGTACGGTAAATTTTACATACCTAGTACCATAGTACATGTGTACACCTAACTGTATGTTACCGTTATACAGGTGCATACCTACCTGCTAAACAGATGGCTATTATTACGGTAAACGCTACGAGGTTTCAAAACTGCGAGCAATAAGGTAGGTACATCTACCTACCTATTTTGAACTGGTCAGATAGGTTCATCGTGTTTTAAAAAATAATTGAGTTATTTTTACCTAGATTTGCTTTCAACATTGATGTATTAAATAAATTTTGACTAGATTAAACGTTCGCATGGTAGTTAAAACCTAGTAGTAAGGTTGATTTCAAAGTATTTGAATAAGTTCCGATAACCTAAGAAAATCTTTGTTGTAATGGGTATATATTACGTAATCACCTAATCACACAATTTTAAAGCCATATTAGCTTATATATGGCTTTAAAATTGTTTAAAGCAACTGAATATGTTCGTTTGATTGTACCTAATTATTATGTTACATAGGCCGGCGTCGGCGTCGGGGTCTGTGCCGGCGTCGCTGTCTGTGTCGGCGTCGGTGTCTGTGTCGGCGTCGGTGTCTGTGCCGGCGTCGGTGTCTGTGCCGGCGTCGGTGTCTGTGTCGGCGTCGGTGTCTGTGTCGGCGTCGGTGTCTGTGCCGGCGTCGGTGTCTGTTTCGGCGTCGGTGTCTGTGTCGGCGTCGGTGTCTGTGCCGGCGTCGGTGTCTGTGTCGGCGTCGGTATCTGTGTCGGCGTCGGTGTCTGTGCCGGCGTCGGTGTCTGTGCCGGCGTCGGTGTCTGTGCCGGCGTCGGTGTCTGTGTCGGCGTCGGTGTCTGTGCCGGCGTCGGTGTCTGTGCCGGCGTCGGTCTCTGTGCAGGCGTTGGTGTCTGTGCCGGCGTCGGTGTCTGTGCCGGCGTCAGTGCCTGTGTCGGCGTCGGTGTCTGTGCCGGCGTCGGTGTCTGTACCGGCGTCGGTGTCTGTGTCGGCGTCGGTGTCTGTGTCGGCATCGGTGTCTGTGTCGGCGTCGGTGTCTGTGCCGGCGTCGGTGTCTGTGTCGGCGTCGGTGTCTGTGCCGGCGTCGGTGTCTGTGCCGGCGTCGGTCTCTGTGCAGGCGTTGGTGTCTGTGCCGGCGTCAGTGCCTGTGTCGGCGTCGGTATCTGTGTCGGCGTCGGTGTCTGTGTCGGCGTCGGTGTCTGTGCCGGCGTCGGTGTCTGTGCCGGCGTCGGTGTCTGTGCCGGCGTCGGTGTCTGTGCCGGCGTCGGTGTCTGTGCCGGCGTCGGTGTCTGTGTCGGCGTCGGTGTCTGTGCCGGCGTCGGTGTCTGTGCCGGCGTCGGTCTCTGTGCAGGCGTTGGTGTCTGTGCCGGCGTCGGTGTCTGTGCCGGCGTCAGTGCCTGTGTCGGCGTCGGTGTCTGTGCCGGCGTCGGTGTCTGTACCGGCGTCGGTGTCTGTGTCGGCGTCGGTGTCTGTGTCGGCATCGGTGTCTGTGTCGGCGTCGGTGTCTGTGCCGGCGTCGGTCTCTGTGCAGGCGTTGGTGTCTGTGCCGGCGTCAGTGCCTGTGTCGGCGTCGGTGTCTGTGCCGGCGTCGGTGTCTGTGCCGGCGTCGGTGTCTGTGTCAGCGTCGGTGTCTGTGTCGGCGTCGGTGTCTGTGCCGGCGTCGGTGTCTGTGTCGGCGTCGGTGTCTGTGTCGGCGTCGGTGTCTGTGTCGGCGTCGGTGTCTGTGCAGGCGTCGGTGTCTGTGCCGGCGTCGGTGTCTGTGCCGGCGTCTGTGCAGGCGTCGGTGTCTGTGCCGGCGTCGGTGTCTGTGCCTGTGTCGGCGTCGGTGCCTGTGTCGGCGTCGGTGTCTGTGTCAGCGTCGGTGTCTGTGCCGGCGTCGGTGTCTGTGTCAGCGTCGGTGTCTGTGTCGGCGTCGGTGTCTGTGTCGGCGTCGGTGTCTGTGTCGGCGTCGGTGTCTGTGTCGGCGTCGGTGTCTGTGTCGGCGTCGGTGTCTGTGCCGGCGTCGGTGTCTGTGCCGGCGTCGGTGTCTGTGTCGGCCTCGGTGTCTGTGCCGGCGTCGGTGTCTGTGCCGGCGTCGGTGTCTGTGTCGGCGTCGGTGTCTGTGTCGGCGTCGGTGTCGGCGTCGGTGTCTGTGTCGGCGTCGGTGTCTGTGCCGGCGTCGGTGTCTGTGCCTGTGTCGGCGTCGGTGTCTGTGTCGGCGTCGGTGTCTGTGCAGGCGTCGGTGTCTGTGCCGGCGACGGTGTCTGTGCCTGTGTCGTGGTCGGTGTCTGTGTCGGCGTCGGTGTCTGTGTCGGCGTCGGTGTCTGTGCAGGCGTCGGTGTCTGTGCCGGCGTCGGTGTCTGTGCCGGCGTCGGTGCCTGTGTCGGCGTCGGTGTCTGTGTCGGCGTCGGTGTCTGTGTCGGCGTCGGTGTCTGTGTCGGCGTCGGTGTCTGTGTCGGCGTCGGTGTCTGTACCGGCGTCGGTGTCTGTACCGGCGTCGGTGTCTGTGCCGGCGTCGGTGTCTGTGTCGGCGTCGGTGTCTGTGTCGGCGTCGGTGTCTGTGTCGGCGTCGGTGTCTGTGTCGGTGTCGGTGTCTGTGTCGGCGTCGGTGTCTGTGCCGGCGTCGGTGTCTGTGTCAGCGTCGGTGTCTGTGTCGGCGTCGGTGTCTGTGTCGGCGTCGGTGTCTGTGTCGGCGTCGGTGTCTGTTTCGGCGTCGGTGTCTGTGTCGGCGTCGGTGTCTGTGTCGGCGTCGGTGTCTGTGTCGGCGTCGGTGTCTGTGTTGGCGTCGGTGTCTGTGCCGGCAATAAGCTAATATGGCTTTAAAATTGTTTAAAGCAACTGAATATGTTCGTTTGATTGTACCTAATTATTATGTTACATAGCATCAACTTAATATTAGGTGTTTTTAAGTCATGTATATTTTCTGAGTGTAAAATTTACCAAATTTGATTAGTTTAACGTAATTTTACGATTAGGTAACGGCTCATTAACTTAGCGTTTAGGTAAAAATAAAGGTATGTGTGACCTAAAGTAGGTGAAATACACCTGGTATTTGTTCCTACCTAACGCTGCACGTGGTGCTTACCTATCGCCAGGTAAATATATTACCTTTTGCTACGTTCAGACAAACCTAGTTAAAATCAAACAATTTTTTGCATTACCTACAGAATTAGGTTTTGAGTTACCTAATTTTTTTCTCGTATGTGTGTTTGCTTGTACATTTCTTTATCACACCGTATCTTCCAAATGGTTGGATGGATTTCTACAGTTAAAAGTGAAAAGGAAGTGGAGTGGTGAAAAGGAACGACTCAAAACTGAGATCGTAGAAAAAAATTACCTATTTTGGGAACAAAAATGAAAGATTTTTTTTTACAATTTTACATGGTATGGCTTTTACCGGAAATAGTTGACTCTCGTAAAACTCGCGGTATGCCCCTGAGAGAAATATTGCCCTTAGCTCATCCTCCTAACCCTATTTACAATTTATCTGAATATGACGAATCGTCAATAGGCATAGAAGATGAAACATTAATTGAACCGAGACGACTTAATTTTAAAGATTGTCAATTAGAATATTTGGATTTCAGTATGCCTTTTTTATTTTTTAATAAGAAATAACTAATTGATAATTATATGTTATATAATAAGAAATAATTGAAATTGATAATCATATGTATTTAAGGTGCAATGTAGGTATTAGGTTTTTACGTAATAATAACTTGAATCCCGGGATCCCGGTATTTAAATTATGAATGAAATCTGAGAAAAATATCCACTCTATTCTATTTTAGATACTTATACTACCTACTTAAATGTTTTTCAACCATTAATGATGTTTTATCGAGTGTGTAGGAGAAGTAAGACCTCTTTCATCGTCACAGTTTATAACTAGGATTTTTTGACTATTTACACTGTAAACGGTTCTCGCTTTGCACTGCGAGTTTAACGCTAGCGCGTACATTTCCAAACACTCATTGAATTTTTTAACAAAATTAAGAACTTTCTTCTTCACTGGAAAGTGTGCAATTATTTGTTGGTGTCGGTACAATGCTGGTTCAAAAGTACCTATTATCTCAATATTGTGCTCACGGTACCGACTTTGACAAGTTATTTCACACTTTACAGTGTTGAAGTCGGTTCCAATTTTTCACCCATTTTCTACTTATGGTATTTATTGTCATTTACCGTCAACTATGGAATCATCAAGATATTGTAACACTTTACAGTTATTTGACTGTAACTCAAAAACCTCTTGACCAATGTTGATGAAATTGTAATAATAATAATAATAATAATAAAATCATTTATTTTGACCAACAAAGATCATACAGGTACAATATCAAATCATAGAGGTTATTATCATAAACTTAATACAAAAACAGTTACAATTAGGCATGTCAGATTTAACAAGATAGCAAAAACAATTATTTTTTTTTATTAATGTTAGCAAACAAGTAAAATAAAAGGAATAATACTAATAATAATGGCAGTAACAATATTATAAAATAATCCATTGAGCAATGTTTAATATAATATAATAGAATAATGTGAGATGTCAATAGAGCGATTTGTCAATTTACCTATAATATCATTAAGTAGCCAGTAAGTGTACCCCTGTGGTGTGCCCTAAAAGTAATGGGAGCACCTTTAAAGTATACCCTACCGAGTAAAAAAGAATCATCACGATTGGAGGATTTAATAAAAGTAATGCATATAGTCTATAGATATAGTCGAAACTGTCATTGGAATAATCAAACTTTTATATTTGAGTAAAAAACACGTTAGTTTTTAGTGTACGAGTGTTGAGATTATTATAGTTATACTATTCATAAAAAATATTTCAGACTTACCTTCCACATATTCATAATAAAATTTTGAGATGCAAAAAATTCTGGCAAATTTTATAGAAGAAAAAAAGCATTACTATAGAGTTACGCTTTTTTCTATATAATTTGGTACTACGTAAGTTCTCAGATAGATACTTGGGTATCCAACAAGTATGTGAAGTGAAATTGAAATAACTTGTCGAAGTCGTTACCACCAGCACATTATTGATGTTATATTTTTGAACAGAAGCGAGGTTTCGACATCAACAAGTTATTGCACTATGTTCAAATTAAAAAAAAATCGTTTTAGAAAAAATATAGATAATAAAAAATGGATATCAGTAATGAGTAAGAACCACTCATTTATGTAACAGTTGGAAGAATATTGGTGAAAAAAGATAACCGAGGTCCTGGAATAAAAGAAGCGCTGCCTCAGTAAATTCTCATATGTTCCTGAGAGAGCAAGCATAATTCGAATTCTAGGATTGAATTCCGGGTTCTCGGGTGAAGTCGCGAGCAGAAGCTTGTAAGCTTACATAATAAAAAATCACATTTCAAACAGCAGAATTAAAAACTTATAATTCCGCACATATCAGTTTTTACCCGCGCAGCAGCAGAATAGCGGCCCGATTCAACAATCAAACTACGCTACGCGACACCACAACGGCATTTTTCGACAACTCTCCACAGCGTTTTTACCTATTATTTGGGAACTCGCCTGCACCGAGGCAGCGATACGTAATTGTGGTTCAATTGATGCTGTATCATTATTTCTTAATTTTGAGTTATGTAATTAATATATATTATATTTAAGGATTCATTCTATAAATCATACACTTTGGAAACACGATTACTTGAAATTTTCTCTATAGAAAATAAAGCCAAAGTTACATCTAAAATACGAAATAAACTACGGCGTAAATACTTAACGGATTCATCAGTATTTGAATAATAAAAAAACAACGTGTTTTCTATATTTTTCAAATAGGTATTTGTTTTTATTATACGAAGGAAATAATCAAATTCACGCATGTTCCGCCCATTTTAGTCAGAGCCGCGATGCTTTGTCCCTATCCGCTTTAGTAATTCTTCGGCCGTCACACGGGGACGGATGCTGTTGACGTGCCTTACTTACGCACACATACGCAGTACGCCTAAAAAGCTCGGTGCGCCCTTGACAAAGCTGAACGTCGCGCTGCGCTAGTCACGATCCTAGAAGAAAATTACTTCAAATTTAAGCTGAGAACAGAAGACTTAATTACTAAGATAATAATGACCAAATCATACTTCTACTAGATATTTAATATCGAACTGGTTTGAATGCTGCCAAGGGGTAGAGCTTCACCACACGGTATTAGAGCATGTCTTTAATGCTCGCGTATCTAAACGTGAATTCCGGCAAAAGTCTCCCATTTTATGTATATTTATCAGGCTTAACATTTTTGATCATATTATCCAGCACTTATCAACAGGTAAGAAAATGATCAAAGTATATATAATTAAACAATATTTTTTAGTTATTTTTAAACAATTCTGAGCTCACAGAAAGGTGTTGTCTAGCGGCGGTATTGTGTGTCGGGCCCCCAACTTCCCTCAAAAATGGTTGAGGAAGGCGATGGCTGGCGTCAACTCGGGAATGAGTACTGCTAGAGGACGCCGCTGGTCTGCTCTGGATGCTAATGCTATTGACTTTACCAGAAAAAAACAAATAATATTATAAATAAAAAAGTGGACATAAATGAAGCAAGCCTATCTATATAAAAAAACATTTTATAAACAAGCTTTTATTATGTTCTTGTTAATAAAAAAAACTAAAAATTCTAAAATATACTTACTCGTCAAAACGATTCAAATGAGCCAAAACTTGTTAGGGTTGTGTCGTTTCATTGCGTAGTTCCTTTGGCCACCTTCCAGCTCCATCATCAGATCAGCACCATGTCATCATAAGACTCCATTGACACGCGGTTTACACATGTATGCAGAATTTTAGCTCAACCGGTAACCGGGAAGTGGACTAAATTTAATTTGCAAGATTTGATGATAAATCAAACAAATTATTGGAGTACAAATTTTTTTTTTTGCCCAAGGCGGGAATTGAACCCACGTCCTCCGATATCGCGTCGGATGCTTACATGATGACAAACTTCGTAAAATAAAGCTTATAAAAAGTCATGGACCCTGGAGTCTGTGGAGAATAGATTTATAAGATAACAAAAACAGTTCCAAGTAAAAATATAAGTCTAAGACTGCTGCTAGATTTGAGAAGATTTAAAGTAGATTAGTACCTATATTAATAAAGTTAGGTGCACCTATAGAAGCACTTCACTACTAACCTGATTGCACGAGTGTGGTCTAAATTCAGCACGCGTACACCACTCGAGATTCGCTTGCCCAATTCAACAGTACTTCTTTTTGGTACAAGCAAATAAAAAATCGTTTCGAAATAAAAAAAATAGTCAACATAATTGCTCCAGTTATTACATTCTCAAATGTTATGGCAGAGGTGTGAGTATTCTTCACGTTTAAAGTCTATTTTCAGTTTCAAATTCATCAGCAAATGTAACACGCCACAAATATATTGCCACCAACCATAGTAAAGTTTCGAATTTCTCGTCGGATAAATGCTATGCACTATTGTGGACTAAGGAATTGAATCAGGGACTTCTCAAATAAACGTACTTTCATGCCACTTAAAACCAACCACAGCTTTCAATGGAATAAACACTGGTAACACTGCCCTGAAGTGTGGAATAATACCTGGCAACACCGTTCAAACTAGAATATGATAAACATTGCTGTGGGCGGCTAAATGAAAACAGTATAGACATCCTCAAATCTTCCTCAAAATAAGGTTTTACACGTAGTTTAACTGTATAACAAAGTGTCAATGGTTGTCACCATTAACACTTCGTTCACGAAAGATGGTATAGAGAATTGGTTCTTCACCAGCAAGAAGCACCGGACTGTCACATTTGACACACGAGCCAACTTACATTGATATTAATGTATACAGTGTTTTTGGTAAAATACTAACAATCCCTTAGGGTTGACTTCTGCTAGTTCTAACAAACATACACACAATATTTTTTTCTATTACTGTCTGAAACTTTCGAGTTTTGGTCTCGTAGTAAAAGACAATGCCTACTCCGAGCCAAAAGCGCCCGCTGCGGCAACACTGGACCGCACCGCGCTCCATTTGCATAGAGTTTGTAATATTTACATCAAGCAAAGTAATAAAAAATATGAAAAATAAATTACAGGCACAAGAGACTTTTAAGATCAGGGTGGTTGTCTCGTGCTTATTCCGCCAAAAACAAAAAAAAAACTAATTTAAAATAAAAAAGAAACAAAAAAATCATCTCAAAATGTTTGTTAGGACTAGCAGAAGTCAACCCTAAGAGGTTGTTAGCATTTTAGCAATAACCCTGTATAGTAAACGAGATATTTCCTTGTTCATTACTGGTAACATGGACTAAGTCGTCATATAACTAATTTAAATGACAGTGGTGATGATAATTATTTAACATAGACAATTAACTGCAATGTTAACTTGTGTCATTACGAAGATAAAGTTTTCGATAATTTGTTAAAGAATTAATACTTTTCGATAAAACTTTATAGAGTAAAACTCTGGGTCTTTTCATTTTGTTCTCGGCCGTCCATTGCCGTTTCTTTTGGCAACGGGAGAAGGTAGTCTGGCCAAATACTTATGGATTTTTGGACGCTCTTATGTGCTCTTAATCGTAAATCATTCATTTGTCTAACTAAAGTGGTACATTATTGTAGCTATAATGGGCCAAACTTGTACTTTGAACAGGTCAATTTGTTTTGTGTGATGAATAGGTTGACTCGCTTGTTTTTTAGTTGGTTAATTCACGTTAAATAATACCTAGGTAGGTATTAGTTACCGGCATACGTGCCCAATATTGACGAAAATATGTATTTCGATATTGGGCGCATATCAATGTGTAGGCTAGTCGTTAACAATCAATTTAACTCACAGATCTTAAAATATTTCCTTTAGGCTGAGCCTTAGAGAATGCATACAGAATGTCATCTTATTATTCCTATGAAAGTATATTATCTGAATCTATCGCCTTTGGTATTGAAAGGCCTTTTTTAACCGATCCAAAAAATATATACCTACATTTCAGCTACTCGTTTTATATAAATACAAAAAAACATTTTAAAAATATATATGTTTGTGCACTCCCAGATACGCTACGGATGAATTATTATTTATAAAATATATCCTAAACATGACACGTAATATCGGAATAGAGAAGAATTGTAAAATTCACTCGAGGCCGTTCGGAAAATAATTAAAAGTTCACTTGACAATAGAAATTACCTGAAGCAAAATAGGGTAAAGATTTTCACCTATCGTCCCAAAAATTAATATTTATTAAAAAATATATGTTTAAATTCTGTAAAGCTATAAGTATATTCACTAGATAACAGTAAAACTATAGTGTTATAGATACCGATATGTATCGGTTGAAGGTTTAAGAACGTGAACCTCTTTGCTTATATAAGTAATAATTTTTTGTCATTGAAAAATATATGCACAAGGTGGAGAAAAAATTATGACTACTAATTACTCGTGAGTAACTCTATGCTCTTTCGAAAACGACCAAGTTCACATATTACATGACGTTTAACCTTGATTAACTGACAAATATTACACTGAAATCACTTGTTTCCGAACGCTGCCTAGAAAACGATGCCCATTATAAAATTCTTATATCGGAATGAGCTTAATTGTCATGACTATTATAATAAGATAATGATTGTCGTCACCCATGACAATTTCGTTAAATTTGAAGGCGCCAACTCATATTATCTATCAAAAACAGACAAAATAATTTCCAAACAAGCTTATCTCCATCTCTGGAGTATTCATTTCGCCAGTGGCTCCTGTAAAATGTCACGGAGATAAGCAAACAGGAATGGAGATAGCAAAACATAAATATCAGGTGAAGTGGTACTCACGCAACTTAAGGTTCGAGTGGGTCTACTCCTTTTGTCGAGTAGTGTTGGACGTGCTCTCGCATAGGTAAAATATCGATGTCAGTAAAAATGTCACTACTATTTTCAAATGTAGGAGTACGAAGATGTTATCAAATTTTCTGTAGTAATTTCTAAGTTCTTTGCGGTTGTTATATAACAATTCTCTCAGACATACAACAGTACCTACTCACTTCGATATCGCGTTCTTTGAAAATTAGACATCTCTATTGTTACTTTACTGAATTGGATATTTTCTAATAATTGTATCCGAGTTCTACAGATCTACCTCTCATGGTTCAATCGTGATGACCAGAGATCGGAATAGGTAGAATGATTTAGGGTCAATGATCTCGAACGTATATGTTAATATGGATAAGGCTCTCAGATTTCGGAATTTTAAATTCATTTTTTTTTTCCGGAATATCAAAAATATTACGTGGAGGCGTAAAGTATCAATATGAGCATTTTTTTCTGTATAACTTTTAATGCTCTTAGAGCGCCATAGGTGACCAGTATTTTAAAGCAAAGAAAACTGTGGTGTTCAAAATCTTTAAGTAAAAACCTAACTAAGTATAAATAGGGATAAAGTTATTAGCTCCACATACAAAAAAAAATTAGGTAACTATAACTCGGGAAATGGGGTCTTTTGTCACCTTATACTTCGTATGCACAATTGCAACCAATCAGGACTGAGTATCTTCGATGGTTCATTTATTTTTCGTCACAATATTGCGCGCACGCTCACTTCACAGGTAAATAACTCAGTAGAAACGAGATCAGATGAGCTATAAATACCATGAATAATAATAAGTGCCTATAACTCGGCTAATAGGGTCTTTTGTCACCTTATCATTTGTATGCACAACTGCAACCAATCATAACGGCGTATCTTCAATGACTTATTGTTTGTTTGTCAAAATATAGCGCGCACGTGCACATCGCAATTACCTATCTCATTCTCTTACATCGGTTCGTAGAGTGCGTTTCTTTTTAATGAGTTTTGCTGTGTTGTGAAAATCGTGAATTGTACGGACTTTCTGGAATCTTCTTAAAACTACAAATTTGGCTTGAATCTAAGGACTTTGATAAGTTAATGAAGTAGTTACTGAATCACTATTTTAATAATATTATGTAACGCAATCCCGTGAATATCGGAACTTTCCGGCAAAAATGGCATATCCATGTTATGACAACGTGATGTAAGTACGTAAAATCATTCAGCCTATTCCGATCACTGGTGATGACATACGTAGAAATAGACAATTATTTTGAATATATTAAAATTCGAGCGAAACGAGCTTGAGCCTGAAGTACCCTTGGCATGTGGGGTTTGAGCATTTGTGTCTGAATGAACATATTATACAACGACAACTTTTGAATGCAAGCTTAGTTTGGGGGTTAGTGAGATAGATATAATTATGTTCTAGAAGAAATTGACAAATATAGGGACAAATTCATAGATTTATGAATCAGTAAGCAGGTATGTAAGGATTTGAGGATGTGGGTATGTTCGTTGTTCCATCACGCTGAAACGGCTAAACCGATTTGGATTAAACTTGGAATAAAAATATTTTAGGCCCATGATTAACGCATGGGATAATTTTCAGTCTAGTAAATCCATAAATATAGATGTCCAAAATATGTACTGCTAAGCTTCTTGTCATCCGGCTATTTGTGCCAGACGCGTTTTCATCTGCGTTACCGAAATAGAGGTGTGAAGTTTACACCCTACATAGCATTTAATCGTCATAGGAGACTGCGGCCATCCTTCAAATACTATTGTAGACACTATAGCAAAATATGTGTTTTTTTTAAACACTCACACACTGATGAATACAGGAACGAAAGGATAATTTGAGCTTAACATTTAGCATTTTCTACTGATTGTTTTCGTGCATATAGACTGTTCACTATTTACTGCTTACAAAAAAAAATTAAACCGTGAGCGGTATTAATAATACTGCCTTTGTTTGGTCAGTCCAAAGTAATGCTGGTCTGCCACGTGGTGTTAAACTAATTATAGAATCTATCTTATTGCAGACACTCCAGGGATATTGAGGGTAGACCTTCCCCTCAGTGCAGTGAAGCTGGAGTATGCCGCAGCGGCAGGCAGTATTCAAGTGCATTGTAAAAATATAAATATATGTAATGCAAAAACACTCGATGTTTGTTATTATCCATATTGAAATAAAATATATTAACAAGTTGAGAAGGTCAGTTGGTACAATTGACCCCAACCATTTTCATCTTAAGTTCAAGATGTCATCACATCACATATGTTATGTGCAAGGCGTGGCACCGGGTAAGCAAACGACATTAGGTAATATGTCCTTTTCCTAAAAACTTGTAACTCTGTTACCTTCAGAAAGTTGATCATTAAAAACCAACGTAGATATCTATCGACACTTTCATCGTATGCACATCGATATGATTGAACGCCCCATCCCTCGTAACCACTTGGTTAAGCCTAGCAGCAAGTGGGCAACCCACTGTTATCTTGCTCTGCTTGTCCGTCTATATGTTTACATCTTAAGAGCAACCTTTTATATCGTTTCTTTACTTATATTATAACTGACTGTTTGAAAACTTCCACTTTTTGTTTTTAATTTAAACGGAAACGTATCAGTAAATCATAGAACACTGTGAATTTTGCAATGTATAAATATACACTGCTCCATTAAACTAGTCAAACATAGTTTAAATATGACCTAAGCAATTATTTGGTACTTACTTTCAAAGAGCAATAATTTACAGGTTGAAATATAAATAAGTTTTTAACCGACTTGCAAAAAGGAGGAGGTTCCCAATTCGTCTGTTTTTTTTATATTTGTTACCTTAGAACTCTTAACTGGGTGAAATTCTTTTTTAGTTTGAAAGCTGATGCTTGTCGTTTGGTCCCATTTTAAATTTCATCAAAATCGGTCAAGCCATTTTTGAGTAACGCTCCAATAACTGAAAAATATTCACCTATCTTGATGATATAGTCGTTGACAATGAATGAGAATCTATCCCGTAAGTAGCAAGGGTCACTTAAAAGAGTGAAAAAAAATGTACCAAAAATTGGAACCGACTTCAACACCGAAAAGTGTAAAATAACTTGTCGAAGTCGGTACCATGTGCACAATTTTGTGATAATAGGTACTTTTGAACTATGATGGTAGCGACTTCAACAAGTTATTTCACACTTTTCGGTGTTGAAGTCGGTTTCATTTTTTTTTTATGTGATTGTGGCGGAACAAGCGCAAGACCCACCTTATGTTAAGTGAGTAACCTCTGCGTATAATACAGCATTTCGTCACTTGTGTTGTGACGAAATGCTGTACGCTCGTCACACTGAGACATACCTACAGTAGTTAAGTGCCTGTAATTTTACAGGCACTCAAATATTGCTGCCGGAACACATTATTATGTGCTACAAATTTTCTTGATTGAGGTTGACAGCTAGGCCAGCATTCGCAAAATGCCCCTCCACCATGCTGTGGAGCTCAACCTGGCGCGGTGGAAATCGAACCATGATCCTGCGGCACGGCAGTCCGTAGCTCTTACCGCTCGGCCATCAATGCTTATATTTTTTCTGACCTATTCCTCTGTACTCTTGGCTGTTATTTTTCTTGAGGCTATTCATTCATTCATCAACAACCATATATCGTCCACCGTTGAACAAATACCGCCCCCAAGGGTTTGTCATAATCCCCACGCTTGGCAGGCGTTTTGGAGATCGCTGTATGATGGCAGTTCTTTAGAAGGCGCAGCTGCCCATCTTCTGGTATTGTTCCGATTCAATAATTCTAGACTGGCGCCCCACGGGCATTGAGAGTATAAACATTACCAATCTTGTTGCGTGCGTTTTATTTGTTCGAAATTCACTTTTTATATCAACATTTTAAGGTTGTTCACTAGATGTTATTGGCTTTTATTGTGACGTTCTGTTTATAAAATTTTATTGGCTGTTCAATTTATTTAATCTAAAATTTTGAAACTATTGGTACCTGCATTGGTATTTCTATCTACTGAAATACTATATAAGGTGACTATTAATTCATCAACAATACTGCGGGGGATGGTGTAGAATCGATAACTGAATGTGATCCACTCATAATTAATTTTCACATAAACAAAATTAATACTAACTATTGCCTAAGCTGTGGCGCGTTGACTTTGAGAATGATACCGACGACAACACTCGCGGCCGCCGTGGACAAGACTCACACATACACACACGTTCTAAATGCGTTGCGATATAATAACTTCTTTGTATAATGTAAGTTTATCCCAATAACTATTCTAACGCAAAGTCACGTAATGAGACGTGGAGCCAAGCGAGGCGAAACGTTACATAGCTTGTGACCTTCGATAAACTATACCCATATATAGGGTATATTTAGGGTATATTTTATCGAAGCTTGTGACCATAGAACATATAATAATACTACGTAACCCTACGAAGTTGTGACCACAGGAACGCGCGAGCCGAGCGAGCGACACGAGCGTCCCGCGGCAGCGTTCGCAAATGCACCAGAAGAAATTTTCTTAGGCATTTCTTACTGTTTTATCACTGCGTTAAGTAATTTTTATAGGTTTTATATTTTTATACATTTATTTTTAAAATTTAAAGCGATGCCATAGCTCGTAGAACATCATACTAATTTCTTTTTCATATTGGCATTATAAAGTTTTCAATTTTTATTTAAAATACCTCTTTCGTGTTATTTATATTACATATACAAAAACCTTTACTAAATTGTGTTTATTGTTCACATCACATGCTCGTGCCCGTTGTAAACGTACTTATACGGATTTAATAAAGTCAAACACCGAACCATCAGTCAGATCTCTAAAAGCGATTGAAATATATGTATAAAAAAGTATTTGGCAAATGGGAACTATTAAACTTTTTGCATATCTGAGGTCTGTTAATTTTTTAACTAAGAAATACTCTCAATTACGAGTATTATGAACAACATTTCTGTTTTAATTGCTGATAGGCTAGCTTTTGACCATTGTCTCACCTGACGGTAAGTGATGATGCGGTCGTAGAGTTGTTCAGACTTACTTACTGGCTCTCAGAGACGACTGCCGGAACCAAACGTTTTATATGTTTCAAAACAAATCTAAACACTCAATCGATTTCATTACACATTTTGCAAGCAAAAAGCTTGTAAAAACATGCGATAAGAACCAATACAAATCTAATAGATCGAGATTTATGATAGTACAAGTGTTTTGTATTCGGTTTATTACATTTGAAGTGCGTTTTCATATAAACTGCGATTGCCTATTCGTTTGTTGCGCAAGAGAAGCAGAGTCGGTGCTCTGGAGTGCTTGCTCGATTTGTCTAGACTTTAAATAGTTCTCTAGAGGTTTAATTGAATGGCTTACGATACATTAAAAGCGCATCGATTACCCAAAATTGAAAAGAGTATAAAGATTAGCTTATTCATATGGGCATGTCCTAAGTAGGGATAATTTATGATAAACAAAATTATGTCGAATGACAGAGTACTAGAAAGATTGCACAGGCTACGATAGCGTGATCGCATTTCCAAAATGTGATTAAAAACTTTGATGAAAGAATCGACATCTGTCAGCGTGCTCGTGGTGGACATTTGCCAGATACCATTTTTCATTCATAATTGCCAAACTTTTCTCTTCGTAATATAATACAAATTTGAATCATCTTCATATAAAATCTTTGTTTTATTTTGTTTTAGAAAAAAAAGTTCTTGTTGTAAACCCCGTTATCTCAAAATGCTTGCTGATTAAGATTAGTGTATATTTAGAGCTTTCCATACAAACGTAATGTTTCAATTCGAAACACATGAGAATTAAAATATGGCAAACTATATATTTTTTATGTTATTGTGACGGAACAAGCTCGAACCCCACCTGATGTTAAGCGGACTAACCTCTGCCTATAACAGATGCATTTCGTCACAAGTCACGAATTGCACTGCGACCATGACACTGGGACATAGTTGTTAAGTCTCATGTGCCTGTAATTTAATTAAATATATGTTAAATCGAAAAACTGGCAAAACAGAAGCATAAGTATTAGACTCAGGGATATGCATTATGCATGCTTCACAGAGTATGATTTTTTTTTTCATTTTGTCATTATTACGTAACAATCTCGAGGCCCACCTGATGTTAAGGCGCTCCGAGTTCCCAAATAATAGGTAAAAACGCTGTGGAGAGTTGTCGAAAAATGCCGTTGTGGCGTCGCGTAGCGTAGTTTGATTGTTGAATCGGGCCGCTATTCTGCTGCTGCGCGGGTAAAAACTGATATGTGCGGAATTATAAGTTTTTAATTTTATTCTGCTGTTTGAAATGTGATTTTTTATTATGTAAGCTTACAAGCTTCTACTCGCGACTTCACCCGAGAACCCGGAATTCAACCCTAGAATTCGAATTATCCTTGCTCTCTCAGGAACATATGAGAATTTACTGAGGGAGCGCTTCTTTTATTCCAGGACCTCGGTTATCTTTTTTCACCAATATTCTTCCAACCGTTACATAAATGAGTGGTTCTTACTCATTACTGATATCCATTTTTTATTATCTATATTTTTTCTAAAACGATTTTTTTTTAATTTGAACATAGTGCAATAACTTGTTGATGTCGAAACCTCGCTTCTGTTCAAAAATATAACATCAATAATGTGCTGGTGGTAACGACTTCGACAAGTTATTTCAATTTCACTTCACATACTTGTTGGATACCCAAGTATCTATCTGAGAACTTACGTAGTACCAAATTATATAGAACAAAGCATAACTCTATAGTAATGCTTTTTTCTTCTATAAAATTTGCCAGAATTTTTTGCATCTCAAAATTTTATTATGAATTATGTGGAAGGTAAGTCTGAAATATTTTTTATGAATAGTATAACTATAATAATCTCAACACTCGTACACTAAAAACTAACGTGTTTTTAACTCAAATATAAAAGTTTGATTATTCCAATGACAGTTTCGACTATATCTATAGACTATATGCATTACTTTTATTAAATCCTCCAATCGTGATGATTCTTTTTTACTCGGTAGGGTATACTTTAAAGGTGCTCCCATTACAATTTCATCAACATTGGTCAAGAGGTTTTTGAGTTACAGTCAAATAACTGTAAAGTGTTACAATATCTTGATGATTTCATAGTTGACGGTAAATGACAATAAATACCATAAGTAGAAAATGGGTGAAAAAATGGAACCGACTTCAACACTGTAAAGTGTGAAATAACTTGTCAAAGTCGGTACCGTGAGCACAATATTGAGATAATAGGTACTTTTTAACAGCATTGTACCGACACCAACAAATTATAGCACACTTTCCAGTGTAGAAGACAGTTCTTAATTTTGTTAAAAAATTCAAGGAGTGTTTGGAAATGTACGCGCTAGCGTTTAAGGGGATCACCGTAGTGAAATGCGCTCTTTTGGAATCTTCTTGTACTGAAACTATGAGTTAAAAATGTGCGAAAAAAATATATCATATTCTTTAATTCTTTATTGAGTGAATTAGTTGATTAGTTTTTATTGAAACCAATTAGTTCTTCTGTAATAAATTGTAATCGACGACCCTTTTTAGATTGTTTTTTATTAATTTAAGAGACATTTGAACATAGTTGAGTTAAATGCAATGATTCTTTTTTAAAAAAATAGCTAATACCATACTCTAATGAACTACTTACTAACTTGTGTTGAAAACGTTTTTATGAATTTTTGCTACAAAATTCTTTGATCGCGAGAAGAAATCGCAACGAAAATCAGTCTGCCCGCAGCGCTCGGGCCGTTTGGACGTGGGATCTGTGCCGTTCGTTACGCCATCATTTTTGTGCATTTATTTTACGAAATATTACAATATTTTTTTACCATACGTTAATTTGGAACTCATAAATTATTGAAACAGAAGTAAAACATTTATTGGGGAAGTACTTTTGTTTATATTGATTTATAAAATCTTTATAATAACTTTTTTGAGCGAGTTGATTAAAGTTCAGACACGGCATTGTTAATTCCTATTTAAGTAGGTATCTAGATTTTTAACCCTTGGTAAAATATTTCATTTTGTTATTGTAGTGTACATTGCCTACCTACATAATATTAGTATGGCGGTAGCCTCAATAAATCAGTTGTGTCGTCGACTTGGTGTTTCATTGTGTGTGCTCCCTTGTAATTACCTAAATACTTAACTGGCGACGAGAAAATCACAAAATAATACTTTTGACATTTCTTTTGTCAAATCTAAAGATAATGGTAATGTAGACGCGCTGTCTCGCCTGCCGCTGCCGTACGAGAGACGTGATGAGCGGGAGTCGGTGTCGTACGTACATTATGTTGAGGAATCGTTTCCAGTAAGTGCTAAGGAGGTAGCTTCATGGACACAGAAAGACGCAGTATTGAGTAAAATATTAGTTTACCTCAACTGCGGCTGGCCAAATAAAATTGTAGACGATAAGGAAAAACCTTATTTTAATCGAAAGGATAACTTAAATATTGATAAGGGTTGCATTTTGTATAACCATCGAGTCATAATTCCGGAAGCATTGAGAAAACAAATTTTAAGCGAACTACATGAAGGTCATTTAGGTATAGTCAAAATGAAAAGCATCGCTAGAAGTTACGTTTATTGGCCAAATTTGGATGAGCAAATAGAGCGCTTAGGCAGAGAGTGTTCTGCGTGCCAACAACAACGCGATGCGCCTCCGCGCTCGTTGCTGCATCCGTGGCCGTTCCCGGCGCGCCCATGGCAACGCGTTCACGTAGATTTCGGCGAATTTCAAGGTAAACATTACCTAATCACCGTAGATGCTCACAGTAAATGGATCGAAGTACAAAAAATGACGGGCACCACTGCTAGCGCTACTATATTAAAATTACGCGAGTTATTTGCTCGTTTCGGGCTACCGTCACAAGTAGTGAGCGACGGTGGTCCTCCGTTTGCTTCGGAAAGCTTTGCGAAATTTATGTCGAAAAATTTTATAACTTATACAATTACGAGTCCATATAGGCCGGCGGGAAATGGCGCGGCAGAGAATGCTGTAAAACTCGTTAAACGTTCTATGAAAAAGGCCGCCCACGAAAGAATCGACATTGAAACGGCGCTGCTCAAATTCTTGCTTCAGTATCGCAACTGTGAGCATGCTACCACGGGCGTAGCCCCCGCCGTTGCAATGCTCGGGCGGCAGCTCCGCACTCGGCTGGACGTGGTGCGCCCTAGCGCGGAGCGCCAGCGCCGCTGTGAGGAGGCAGGCGAGCGCGCCGCGTGCCTCCGCCCCGGCGCGGAGCGCAGCCTCGCCGTCGGCGATCACGTGCTTGCGCGGGACTATCGTGCGAGATCAGATAAATGGGCGCCGGCCAACGTCGTGGCTAGGGAAGCACCACTCACATATCGGGTGAGGTGTTCGGACGGCAACGAGTGGAAAAGGCATATAGATCAACTGTTGCCTACACGAAAGTCACTGACTACTTTGCGTCATTCCGTTGAAATGGGGAATGACAACAATAAACATGATAGATCATCGGTTGAAATGTTCGCGATGATGCTTTAGATGTGGAGCCTGCTATAAGTCCGCTATCAGCGTCGTCTGCGTCCATGGAGGATCCTTCCGACCGTACTTACCAACCAGACTCAGACGCCAGTGACGGCAACCCGACACCTCCTCGCACTCACACACTTAGGGCTAGACCTATACGTTCATGTGTGTTAAACAAACGCAATTAAATACCTACTTGAGTTACGTGCTAGGTACTTTATAAAATGCAAGTTTATAAGAATACAGCAAATTATTTTTTTTCTTCATTTATGTATAAGGTATATCTCGTAAGTTTATTGTATACTCTTAGTTTTTTTTTTTCTTTATATTATATATTTCTATATTGTAGTATTATATATATATATATAAATCCAAAAACAAAAACTATAATAGAATTGACGACAATGACCACTTTTTTTTAAAAAAGTACGCCATTTGTGAGTCATTTCTATTAAACTGTTTTAGTCACTTTCGTTATACATAGTTTTAACCGAATGTTGATGAGTAAACACAATCTTGAACAAATCAAGGTGTTCAACATATATTATAATAATACTACATATATATAATAATAATAGTTTTTATAATTACCTATACTCATTACTACTCACTTTTAGTATGTGTGTCAAAATTACTACCAATTAGATAAGTACATACGTTTTTTTATTAAGGGGAGGGCGTGTAGTGTACATTGCCTACCTACATAATATTAGTATGGCGGTAGCCTCAATAAATCAGTTGTGTCGTCGACTTGGTGTTTCATTGTGTGTGCTCCCTTGTAATTACCTAAATACTTAACTGTTATTATTAGGTTACTGTACAATTAAATGAGAACCTATTCCCAATGCCTTTAACACACTTTCCGAGACGACCAACTACTTTCTAGGTATTTATATATCCAATCATTCAAATAAAGGGAACTTATATATCTCTTTTATCTCTTTGACTTTAACAGTTAAATACTTAGTATGTAGTTAGACGGATTGAAATGTGTGTTACAACTGTATGACGCCGCTGTTCTTTCGTACTACCTCTAAAAGCATGTACCCGTAACGTTTGAACCGTTACTTCTGTAGATAGTTTCATTTTCATAGCAAAAGTGATAATGTGTACTATTATTATATTTTATTTTATATATTTTAATAAGTGGGGTTCCTTAGGCAAAGTGACCCGGTACAATTCTTCTCGTACAACTTTAAATAGCAGCAGTCGAATGAGACTTGACAAAAACCAAAATGACATATTCAAGATGGCAGGTAAAAAGTTGCTCCGATCCGACTGAAAATCAATATCTGGGTGGTTTTAGGCGTGAGGCTGCGTGATGTTTGTCACATCACGTAGATAACAGGAAAATTAGGCGGAATTGTCACTAGATATATAATTTTATGCTTTTTTAAGTGTTTTATTTAAATATTATTTAATATTTTTTAGGATACTTTTAAAAGTATTTGTTATTATTAAATATGGATTTCCGCAAAGTAACGCCTGAATCTATCCATTGTATTTATTATGTTATCTCATAAATAAACTCTAAAATTGCAAAATGACTTTCTATAACTGAAATTATACCTATGCATAATATTTATTTATCTATAGAAATATGATCAAGAGTAAAATTGCAAGTTTCTGTTTTAGAGTTGGTAAGTATATGAAAGTAACCCAGTGGTTGGTGCGGATAACGTCCTATAAGTTCAAGTACATATTTAATATGACGAGTAGGATATATTGTGCTGTTTTTGGTTGCATGAATTCGTCCAAACCAAACATATTAATTGTAAAATAGCTGCAGGTATCTATAACCAAGTTAAAAAAATATTTCCTGTTCTCCACCTTGTCCATGTTTGCAAAAACAATTTTTGATTAAGCTTTATACTTTAAAATTCAATATAAAGCATTTCGTACGTTTCAGTCGAGGTGCAAATATTTTTTTACTACCAATCCAAAACAACACGCATTTTTACACACTTTTTATTCAATTTACAAAGTATTTTATCTAAACTAATATAGGTAATGAAGCGGAAAGATTTGATTGTGCATTTGTTTGTTTGCATTGAATAGGCTGAAACTAATGGACCGATTTGAAAAATTCTTTCACTATGAGGATCCCAGATTATCCTTGATGAACATGGGCTATAGAAGATTTTCAAAAAAGTTAGGCCGTATGTAAACTTCGATAACGTAACATAAAGTGCGAAAAAAATACCAAAATAAATCGTTAGGTATATCGCATACGCTGCGAAAATTATTGAAAATAGAGCCAAGTGATATACTACAATTTTATAGAAGACATCAATAAAAAAGTCCGCAATACTATAAGTCTAACTATTACAGTTATGTCACAATAACTTTTTTTTTATATGTTTAATTTATAAGTTATGAATTTTTTTGTTAAATAGCCGTGTTAAACCGGGGCGAATCACTTGTTTGCTTATATAAAAAAAGTATATTTACAATCACAAAACAAAATGGAAACACAAAGTAGGCAAATGTAATTCAAATGCTAAAAGCGGGCAGCCCTATCGCATGTTGACGTACCGCGCGGCTGTAGGTAGTTATTTCGAGGACAGGGCCGAGTTAAAATACTGTATAGATAATATTACCGTGTTTTCGTACCGCTTCATGAAGTCAAAATACTTTTTTGATCACAATATTGAGATAATACTCTTGAATTTTAAATTACAATCTCGTTTTATGGACCCTATAATCTCAGCAAACCACAAACCAATTAAGCTCTTACAGGTTCTTACTTGCAAATTCTGTTGATATGCAAGATAGACACCTTTCTACCAAATTTCATGAAGATCGATTCAGGCAATCGAGATTTATTGACGGGGAAATATACACTGCTCAGACCTCCACCGAGACCTCGCTTCGCTTAGTCTATTAAAAAAATATCATTACCTACAAGTGATAATATTTTTTTACCTTAGAGGTTCGCAGTAACTACAGATAAAAATGTTGTTATCTACACTTCTGTTCTGCCGCTTCTAATAGCGCACGAAACTCTACAATTTTAGCGACGCTATCCGTGGTACGGCGGGCGTCTAGTGCCACCGTGCGACTGAATATTTTTATGAGTTAAAAGTAAACGCCCATTTCTATTAGCTCCGCCTGAATTAGAAATTATTTTGACTACGGTCTTGCCCTTAACTCGCAGTGCAAAGCGAGAACCGTTTACAGTGTAAATAGTCAAAAAATCCTAGTTATAAAATGTGACGTTGAAAGAGGTCTTACTTCTCCTACACACTCGATAAAACATCTTTAATGGTTGAAAAACATTTAAGTAGGTAGTATAAGTATCTAAAATAGAATAGAGTGGATATTATTCTCAGATTTCATTCATAATATAAATACCGGGATCCCGGGATTCAAGTTTTTATTACGTAAAAACCTAATACCTACATTGCACCTTAAATACATATGATTATCAATTTCAATTATTTCTTATTATATAACATATAATTATCAATTAGTTATTTCTTATAAAAAATAAAAAGGCATACTGAAATCCAAATATTCTAATTGACAATCTTTAAAATTAAGTCGTCTCGGTTCAATTTATGTTTCATCTTCTATGCCTATTGACGATTCGTCATATTCAGATAAATTGTAAATAGGGTTAGGAGGATGAGCTAAGGGCAATATTTCTCTCAGGGGCATACCGCGAGTTTTACGAGAGTCAACTATTTCCGATAAAAGTTAAACTAATCAAATTTGGTAAATTTTACACTCAGAAAATATACATGACTTAAAAACACCTAATATTAAGTTGATGCTATGTAAAATAATAATTAGGTACAATCAAACGAACATATTCAGTTGCTTTAAACAATTTTAAAGCCAATATTATCTTATTGCCGGCACAGACACTGACGCCGACACAGACACCGACGCCGACACAGACACCGACGCCGGCACAGACACCGACGACGACACAGACACCGACGCTGACACAGACACCGACGCCGGCACAGACACCGACGCCGACACAGACACCGACGCCGACACAGTCACCGACACCGACACAGACACCGACGCCGGCACAGACACCGACGCCGACACAGACACCGACGCCGGCACAGACACCGACGCCGACACAGACACCGACACTGACACAGACACCGACGCCGGCACAGACACCGACGCCGACACAGACACCGACGCCGACACAGTCAACGACGCTGACACAGACACCGACGCCGACACAGACACCGACGCCGGCACAGACACCGACGCCGGTACAGACACCGACGCCGGCACAGACACCAACGCCGACACAGACACCGACGCCGACACAGACACCGACGCTGACACAGACACCGACGCCGGCACAGACACCGACGCCGACACAGACACCGACGCCGACACAGACACCGACGCCGGCACAGACACCGACGCCGACACAGACACCGACGCCGACACAGTCAACGACGCTGACACAGACACCGACGCCGACACAGACACCGACGCCGAAACAGTCACCGACGCCGACACAGACACCGACGCCGGCACAGACACCGACGCCGGTACAGACACCGACGCCGGCACAGACACCAACGCCGACACAGACACCGACGCCGACACAGACACCGACGCTGACACAGACACCGACGCCATCACAGACACCGACGCCGACACAGACACCGACGCCGACACAGACACCGACGCCGACACAGACACCGACGCCGACGCCGGCACAGACACCGACGCCGAAACAGTCACCGACGCTGACACAGACACCGACGCCGACACAGACACCGACGCCGGCACAGACACCGACGCCGGTACAGACACCGACGCCGGCACAGACACCAACGCCGACACAGACACCGACGCTGGCACAGACACCGACGCCGGTACAGACACCGACGCCGGCACAGACACCAACGCCGACACAGACACCGACGCCGACACAGACACCGACGCTGACACAGACACCGACGCCGACACAGACACCGACGCCGACACAGTCACCGACGCTGACACAGACACCGACGCCGACACAGACACCGACGCCGGCACAGACACCGACGCCGGTACAGACACCGACGCCGGCACAGACACCGGCGCCGACACAGACACCGACGCCGGCACAGACACCGACGCCGACACAGACACCGACGCCGACAAAGACACCGACACCGACGCCGACACAGACACCGACGCCGGTACAGACACCGACGCCGGCACAGACACCGACGCCGACACAGACACCAACGCCGACACAGACACCGACGCCGACACAGACACCGACGCTGACACAGACACCGACGCCGGCACAGACACCGACGCCGACACAGACACCGACGCCGACACAGACACCGACGCCGGCACAGACACCGACGCCGACACAGACACCGACGCCGACACAGTCAACGACGCTGACACAGACACCGACGCCGACACAGACACCGACGCCGGCACAGACACCGACGCCGACACAGACACCGACGCCGGCACAGACACCGACGCCGGTACAGACACCGACGCCGGCACAGACACCAACGCCGACACAGACACCGACGCCGACACAGACACCGACGCTGACACAGACACCGACGCCATCACAGACACCGACGCCGACACAGACACCGACGCCGACACAGACACCGACGCCGACACAGACACCGACGCCGACGCCGGCACAGACACCGACGCCGAAACAGTCACCGACGCTGACACAGACACCGACGCCGACACAGACACCGACGCCGGCACAGACACCGACGCCGGTACAGACACCGACGCCGGCACAGACACCAACGCCGACACAGACACCGACGCTGGCACAGACACCGACGCCGGTACAGACACCGACGCCGGCACAGACACCAACGCCGACACAGACACCGACGCCGACACAGACACCGACGCTGACACAGACACCGACGCCGACACAGACACCGACGCCGACACAGTCACCGACGCTGACACAGACACCGACGCCGACACAGACACCGACGCCGGCACAGACACCGACGCCGGTACAGACACCGACGCCGGCACAGACACCGGCGCCGACACAGACACCGACGCCGGCACAGACACCGACGCCGACACAGACACCGACGCCGACAAAGACACCGACGCCGACGCCGGCACAGACACCGACGCCGAAACAGTCACCAACGCTGACACAGACGCTGACACAGACACCGACGCTGGCACAGACACCGACGCCGACACAGACGCCGACACAGACACCGACGCTGACACAGACACCGACGCCGACACAGACACCGACGCCGAAACAGTCACCGACGCTGACACAGACACCGACGCTGGCACAGACACCGACGCCGACACAGACACCGACGCCGACAAAGACACCGACGCCGACGCCGGCACAGACACCGACGCCGAAACAGTCACCAACGCTGACACAGACGCTGACACAGACACCGACGCTGGCACAGACACAGAATGGAATTAACTTTTGTCGTGTATTGGTACATACACCGGAAAAATAATCGGGTCCTGTAGGGGTTCGGTCAGTACAGTAGTGTTTATATATCTATACAGGATGTTAGGGTCATTGTGTACCTACGGTTATTTTAGATGGATAAATTATCATTCTTAAGAAAAACATTTTTATTTGTGAGAACTACATTAAATTAATATATTAAGGTTCTATTATATTTTTAGTATAGAGAAAGCCGTTTAATGCACCTATTCACAAATGGAAATTTGGTAATATTATTATATTTCAAATATATATATATATAAACTTCATCAAAAGAAAACATTAAATGTCACAACCATGTCATGTGAGATTCCCAGAACTCAGTAACAAGTCTGTCTGTCACAGTTGTCCTATTAACTAATGGCGTCGAGTGATATAGCTTCGTAAGAATAAGTTATATATTAGTTATTCTGTAAAACGAGTACCCTTATGCTGTCAAGACCGTGACTCTTAAAATATGTATTTATGAATATGTCTACGCAGATTAATATTAATATGGTGTGTTTAATAACAATGAATCCAGTGATTGTTTTAAGATGGCTATTTTTGTTTAATCTTTGTGGTTATAGCATGATGCGAACATTTCACGTCCATGGACGTCACAACCGTGGTTTTCATGGCCTAAGGCCCATGGTCGAGACAGAATCGTTTAGTTTTAGTTAAGTTTTTTTAAATTATTATTTTCAGACCATGTATTCAACATAATAACAAATCTCAAAGAATTATGTCGTGCGTTTAAAATAAACCAAATTCCACAATATTTTTGGATATCATTTTAGCTCATTCTAATTTACTGTTTTGCAAGTTTTATAAAAAAGATATTATCCAAAACGATACGTGTTAAGTTGAGCGCTTATAGAGAGCATTTTTGAAACTAAAAATATGTATCAATAGTCTTGGTTGTGACAGGAGCCCCATTGTAATAAATTTCATAAAGCTGTCCTTTACAGAGTGCTCAATTCAAAGTCAATGAGTACAAATTCTTACTTCATAATCATCGCTCATCAAGGCAACCTTCTTCAGGCAGATATGTGCCTTCTAGCGAAATTGGCCAGAAATAAAAATAAAATTTGGCAGATAGTGTCTATTATTGAAGATACAGTAGAACCATATGCCGTAAAAATAAAAAAAAAAGTCATAAAACAGGGCAACAGATACTATATTTAGATATAATGAGTCTATACGCGCACTATAATAAATCAAAATGTTATTTGGAATTAAAAATTGATAAATTAATTTTAAGTTACTATATAAAAAATAGTTTATGAAAATTGTAAGGTAAGGTTTTTAACAAATTTCTAATAAATTCAGTTCATAATAGCAAAGCTTATTAGATTTCAAAAAGTAGGGGGTTCGCAATTCGTCTATATTTTTATTATGTGTGTTACCTCAGAACTTTTGACAAGGTGAACCGATTTCTATAATACTTTTTTTATTTAAAAGCTGATACTTGTCGTTTGATTTCTAAATGAATTCGAACGAAAAGTATCAATTTCTTTAAAATCAGTTGTACACTCCAATAACTGAAAAATATTTTCCTATTTTGATGATATAGTCTTTGACAGTGAATGATAATCGATCCAGTAAGTAGCAAGAACCACTGAAAAAATTTTTAATAAATGTAAACCAAAAAATGGAACCAACTTCAACACTCAAAAGTGTGAAATAACTTGTCGAAGTCGGTTCCAAGCGCAAAATATTGTTATACTAGGTACTTTTGAACTATTATGGTACCGACTTCAACAAGTTATTTCACACTTTTGAGTGTTGATGTCGGTTTCATTTTTCGGTAAACATTTTTTTTATATTGAGACATTGCATAAGTATTGGATTTGTTAGTAAATTTGTGTAGTATTTTTTTATTATTATAGAAATAATATGTAACATTAAGTGATTTTTAATACTGGATGGATATAAATTGAATTATGGGTAAAAAACGTATCCGGCTGTATGGAAACTCATGTCACGTCACGACTATGTTGCTCAATATCACACCTGAGACTTTGAACTAGTATTTTAATATTTTCCTAGGTTCAATGAGCTTGCAAAAATGTAAAGGGTTTTTATGTGTGATAATGATATACATAAAAAAATCTAAATATATATTTTATTACAGTTGAGTTGAGGATTACCCAGATAGCAAATATAAAGAAATACAACAGAATAAATTAAACTCATATTTTTTGGCATTGGACCTAACAATAGTGATAACAATTTAAATTTAAAATCAAGATAGGAAAATACCTTTCAGTTATTAATAGTAACTCAAAAACGGCGTGACCGATTTTGATGAAATTTAAATGGGACCACACCACAAACATTCAAATAAAAAAAACATATAAATCGGTTTATCAGTAAAAGTTCTGAGGTAACAAACATTTAAAAAAATAGACGAATTCAAAACCTTCTCCTTTTTTGAAGTCGGTTAAGAAGCTAACACACATACTTACTTTCAAATTTATAATATATATTATTATTATCATATAATAAACAAGGGTGGAGTAAATCTATACTAAAAATAATATAGTACAGATTTGATTATTAACTTCATTATCTTAGACCCTGGGTACGAAATACTAGACATTCGGCTAAAACTAGATATAAAAACAATAATTTCATTGCACTTTAGCAAGCTTATTGAACCTAGAAAGTTATCAAAAAAACTTGTTCACATCACGGGTGTGACATCGCGTACCATGGTCGTGACGTGACATGAGTTTCCATACAGCCAGATTTATGTTTTTACTTATAATTTAATTTATATCCATCCAGTTTAAAAAAACGCTTAATGTCACTTATTATTTCTATAATCATAAAAAAGACTACTCAAATTTACTAACAAATTCAATACTCATGTAATGTCGCACAAATTTTTTTTTTTACCGAAAAATGGGCTTGATTTCAACACTCATAAGTGCGAAATAACTTGTTGAAGTCGGTACTGTGATAGTTCAAAAGTACCTATTATCACAATATTGTGCGCATGTTCCCGACTTCGACAAGTTATTTCACACTTTTGGGTGTTGAAGTAGGTTCGGTAAAAAAAAATCTTCACACGTTTTAGTGTCCCTTGCTACTTGCGGGACCGATTGTCATTCATTGGCAATGACTATATCATCAAGATAAGAAAAAACATTTCAGTTATTGGAGTGTAACTCAAAAAACGGCTTGATCGATCTTGATGAAATTTAAATGGGATCACACGACAAGCATCAACATTCAAATAAAATAAATCATCAAAATCGGTTCACCAGTAAAAAGTTCTGAGGTAACAAACATAAAAAACGGACAAATTGAGAACCTCCCCCTTTTTAACCAACTTCCAAGAAAGGAGGAGGTTCTCGATTCGTCTGTTTCTTTTTACGTTTGTTACCTCCGTAACTCTTGACTGGGTGAACCGATTTCAAAAAATATGTTTTTTTGAAATCTGATGCTTGTCGTCTAGTCTCATTTAAATTTTATCAAAATCGGTCAAGTCGTTTTTGAGTTACACACCAATAACTGAAACATATTGACCTATCATGATAATATAGTCGTTGATAATGAATCACAATCGATCCCGTGAGTACCAAGGGTCACTAAAAAGATTAAATTTTTTTTTACCAAAAAATGGAACCAACTTCAACACCCAAAAGTACGAAATAACTCGTCGAACTCGGTACCATACGCACAATATTGTGACAATAGGTACTTTGGAACTATCATGGTACCGACTTCAACAAGTTATTTTATACTTTTGGGTGTTGAAGTCGGTTCCATTTTTAGGTATTTTTTTTAATCGGTTAATAACACACATACTAACTTTCTAATTTATAATTTATATTATTTTTATCATATCAAAGCTAGACAAGGGTGGAGTAAATCTATAATGAAAATAATATACCTAGCATAGTTTTGATTATATAATAGTAATGAAGTTAATAATTAAAGCCCAGTGTGTACCTATACACTGGGCTTTGATTATTAACTTCATTGTCTTAGACACTGGGTACGAAATAATAGGCATTCAGCTAGATTAATTAAAAAAAAATGTAAACATTAAAATAATACCAAAAAATGGAACCGAATTCTACACCCAAAAGTCCAAAATAACTTGTTGAAGTTGTTACCATGCGCACAATATTGTGATAATAGGTTCTTCACGGTATCGAGTTCGACAAGTTATTTCAAAGATTTCAATGTTGAACTCGGTTCCATTTATTTGTAAAAAAACACCATTTTCCTAATATTAACACACATACTATAACTTTCACCATACTAACTTTCACTACTTACGAAATCTATTGTCATTCACCGTCAATCAGGAAGTCATCAAGATAAGCGTAACGAGTCGATTTTCTAAAAGTTAGCCCTGAGCATATTTTATTTTGTTGTGTTTGATATTCATTTTGATCTTTTTCTGTGTGGCGCTGCGTAGGTCGCAAAAATTGACACAGGTCCAACGTCGACGAGCTCTGCGAGCGCACTGGCGGTCAAGTGAGCGAGCTCTGATACCATAAATTCATGATAAAAAATCATATAAAATTAACATGATAACTTTTTAACATTTTTATTTATGATTTAATTTCTTTTATTGATTAGTAATGCATTAAAAAATAAATTAAAATTAAAGATTGGTAAAAAGGGAGACAAAAATCGTTTTTAAATTCGAAATAGAGGTAACTTTAGGATTTTTTTCTATCGAGTGAAGTTATTTATTATGTGTATCAAATTTATGAATTAACTCAAGAATATGCTTAAAAATAACATATATTTTTTTTAGTTTAATAACCGAGTTTTTTCTTTGAGAAAAGTTAATTCTTGTATGGCGCTTTCTGGCCAGGAGCGCCTTAATAGTAGGATCCTAGGTATACTATAATAGGCAGGTACAGGGTTCGTGGGGTGGCAAAGATAATATGATTATAGCATCGCTTTGTTTTGCAAGCAGCCCCCGTCACGTTGTACCCCGCAGAACAATAAAGAGTGTGAATTCTTATGTTTGTTTGCTATCTAAAGTACCTATTATAATTTAATTTATAAATTTAAATTTTTTATAATTAAATTATTTATTATAATTTAATTTATAATTTAAATTTTTTCCAAAACATATCTGAGCGCTTGGTCGATGCGACGCGTGATCAAAATGCTGGCACATATTTGCCTCAACGAATAAGCATTGCAATTCAACGGGGCAATGCTGCCAGCATGCTGGGCACGCTGCCAACTGGGAGTGGGCTGGAGCATTTGGACTGCCTATGAGTCTGCTATGACTTATAGGTGTCTAAATGCTTTTATTGTAGTAGCTGTAGTGTTGTATATAGTTCATAGTATTTTGTTTAATAAAGGCATACCGCCGTAATTTTAAAAAAAAATTATATATCAGCTCAATATAGCAACTGATACAACCTAATAAATAGTTACTGGTTCCCTACTCGTTACGTAACTTGCACCAATAATGCGATTAGAACAAAGTATTTACGCACTAATCAAATCGATTAGGTTCTTTTGAAGCATTGTTAGGTAACTATACCTAATCAGAACGTTACCGAGAGCTAAAATTAGCTAGGTCCATATATAATTAAGTCTCGATAATTATTGAATTAGTCTGCTTTCACTATTCAATCTGCCTGTCTATGGAATCCTCTACCCGTCTCATTACGACGTGAGACATAGGACCAAATAAAAAAGTTCTATCAGTCCATATACCTACCACTTTTCATTACAAACTGTGATATTGCTTAATTGCTGTGTGGTATAATAATTATATATATTCATATAAATATTACATGTATATTATTAATACATATAAGCGTATGTATATTATGATATGTGTGAGTTATATTTGAAATTGAGTAAGCAAGTATACCTGTTGTTATCTTCAGCCTGTTTTAGCTTTTTATTATTGATTACCTGCTAGATGAAGGCCACTCATGAAGATTGCCATTAGCTTTACTATAAAGGAAGAACTGTTTAGCAAGGCATTTTTTGGGTAAATAATGTAAGCAGTATCCTGATACTTACGTTACACACAAAGAAATGTAAATGCTTGCACGAGTCATAAGTAAAATCAGCTAGGTACCTACGTCTCAACTCAAGGTTCATATCCTCACGTAGCCATAATATGTACAATTTATTATAATGTAGTATTGTAACAATCCCCTCTATCTAATATAATTTCCTGTGTACTCTTGATACCATCTTATATGAAAATGTTTAATAAAATGAAATTTAATTGTGATATCCTATTTGTGTGATTACTTCTACCATTCTGAGATACCGTATCTAAACACAACACTAAAACCTAATATTGAGTGTGTCTTGACTGAGATCATTATAAGGCCATGTGATCGTCTAGTATAGTGGTCAGGATCCTATATTGTGCCATAAGTAGCAACTCAGTTTCTTTTCCAAAGGGCTTGAGACGTGACATACTCTACCTATGTACTCTACAAGTGGTGTAATTAAGAACCGGCTTCCTAACATAATACAGTAAAAGTGTTAAGTTGCAACAACAAAACTGACTATTGCTACTTTCTTACTATCAAAACCAAACTACCTATTTCATGACTAAATGTTGTGAGTCTATTAATACTTCAGCATATTGCCATAAGTATTATGCAGTGATGGAATCTATCTATAGTGACTAATGTGATGTTCTAATAAAGTTGAATAAAGAATTACATACTGTGTAGATATGTAACTATCTGCTTTATATTAATATTGGTAGAGTGAAAAGAAGATTGTTGCTAAGATGTTCTAAGTATGAAATAAGTAAGATTTACATAAGAACCTTTAAAGTAGGTAAGTATGCAAATAAAATTAAGAATGATATTTAACTGATTGCGGCTAAGGATAACAGCCCCTCCCCGCTGCCATCTGTAGATTTCGCCTTGTCCAAACTGGTCATCTTCCACCGCATATGTCTGTTATATTCCTTACTAATTACCCAACATAATTAGTAACCATATAATCACCTATTGTAAGAGGACTTTATAAAAATCTTATTCTTTTCTTTTTTTTGTTTTCTATTATATAAAGTCAGTAAGTATGTGTATTGTAATTGATTTAGTATTCCTATATACTACATGGGCATGAGGACATATTCTTTTGGCAAAAGGGAATGCCACTGATATGACACTGTAAGTATGTAAGTTTGTATCTTGTCTGCACATTCAAGGACTTATTTACTTTACCTCTATGGAAATGAGAGACATTATTATCCATAGCTATACAAAACAAACCACCCATACTACCCAAATGAGTATCTACCATAGCACCAAGACGCTGGCCATCTCTGGAGCTGCCTAGCCTCAGTAAGGGCATACATCCAATCATATCTCGGTTCTTAGCGGGACTTCCTTTTACTTATTATGGTAAAAGGGAGTTCCTAATATTATGCTAGTATGTACTATGTCCTAAAACCTAATTGGATTGGGACTACAAGAAACCCTATACATTCTACAGCCTATCATATCTCTGTTTGAGTAGACATATCTAGTTAAATAATATCTTTGAACCTATTCCACCACTTTGTTTAGATGTCATATCCTGTTAGCTGATATCATTGATCCAATATATATATTTTGAGCGTGGAGAATAATTATACAGTTTTACTTGATTTCATTATGTCTAGTAATTTTAATAGTGAAACAAATAAGTTTATTATATTATCAAGGTATTCTTGAGTATTTGTTGTTTGATATTCTATCTTTATTTCTGCAAACTTATGACTTCAAAATGTAACAATATATTCTTTCCATGTTGTTTGAGGAATAATGCACCCAGACTATATGTCTGATAGAAAAGTTGATCATAATGAAACAGCTTTGCTTGTCCATTAATTACATGAAAATTTCAAGATATTCCATATTTACTGAAAACATGGGTATTTTCTTTGCTGGCTGACTATCTGTGTAACAAAGTTTGTTCTTTTACTTGATTGGATTGTTAATGACCCTGTTAAGGTTATTAGTACTTATGTTATTTTAGCATCATTTGTTTTGAGGATATTATAGTTCCTTGTTTTATATATTTGATATAATATTTTGTTACTTTGATTCTAACAGATCCTAATAGCGACATAATAAATTGTAATATATCCTTTCTCATGCTGTCGAAGAGTAGTCAACCATTCTGTCTCTCATTAGATGGTCTCCCACAATGGAACTGCACAGCTTGTCCATTGGCATCAAAAACGATACTTTACATTTATTACGGTCTTAATTTGAAACTAATTTGAATGTATGATAATTATAAATATGAACCTAAAACTGATTTTTGTTTTATTTATTGTAGCAAAATAATTCTAGTTTGTAACCCACATGGCTATCAAAGTATTTCCTGGACACTTGATAGAATATTCAATATTTTAACAATTTAGCGAACCCAAGGATGCTAGCCTACCTCCTGTAATCCGGGAAGTTGTGAGTACGCCTATAAGTTAGATAAAAAAATGTATTGCATCATATCATGAGTCTACCCCCTAATTATTACTACTATTTCCCAAACAATTTCCTATGTTCCCTATTCCTACTCAAATGTACCCAGTTACCTAATAACTATTCTTCTAGATGTAGTAATCAGCCTAGAGATCCATGTCTCACATTTACTTTAATCATGTGGTGTGTAATGTAGCCCCCTTTCCATAGCAATGGTAGGTAGGACAGCTTCCCCTCGGTGTAAAGAGGAAACTCCTGCTAACAGAAGCTAGCTGAAAGTGGAATGGCAAATTCCAATGTATACTAAATGCCAGTGTGTAATACGTTCACATACATATGAGGCCGAAGCTTGGGTTTGTATTGAACGAGGATTTGATACCTATGGTGTAAAATATATATAATATAGACTTCATTGCAATAACACCTATTATGGTTATTAGCCCCTCGTACGTCGAATCTGCCAATAGGGTAATGCGCATGTGTCGAAAAATGTTGCTCAAACGAACAGTGGCGTTCAAACGATCATATCTCAAGATTTTGTCGGAGTTAGGTATAAAAACTATATATTTTTAGAAAGCCGGTAAAATTACCTATCTGTTACAGCTGTTTTATTTACTTTTTATTGTTTCAGATACCATCTACAGCGATGTTAATTTGAATATCCTGAAATTTTAGATAAAGTTTTAGAAAACTGTAAATTTGAACAAAATAAAACAAGTTTTACAACGGTTTATGCAGTTTATTTTAATCTTGAATACGTAGCCCTACATAGATAATCATCAAATAGATACCATTTTCATAAAAAAATCGAAAAATGTTTGGTTGAAAACATAACCTAAAACCACTGTCCCTCAAAAAACAGGTTGATGACCTGCGGCGCTCTGGAATATATTACTCAATATTTTGTTAAAATCATTACAATAACCTATATATTTTCAAAATCCTGCTAGAATTATCTATCGAATAGAAGAATTAAATTTAGTTTTTATTGTTTCAAGGACCATCTACAGCGATGTCAATTTGAATATCCTGAAATTTAAGATCAAGTCTTAGAAAAGTCAAAATTTGAACAAAATAAAACAAGTTTTATAATGGTTTATGCAGTTTATTTTAAACGTGAATACATAGCCATACCTAAATAATCATCAAATTAATACTATTTCATACAAAAATATTGAAAAATGTTTGGTTGAAAACATAACCTTAAACCACTGCCACTCAAAAAAATAGAGTGATGACTTGCGGCGTTCTGGAATTTATTACTCAACATTTAGTAAGAATCATTACAGTAAACTATATATTTTCAGAAAGCCGCTGAAATCACTTATCTTTTTCAGTTTTTTTATGTAAATTTAATTGTTGCATATACAATGTACAGGTATGTTAGTTCGAAAATCCTTAGATTATGTTCCAGGCTTTAGAAAAGTAGTAATTTATTTAAAATAGAACAGGGTTTGCAATGGTCTTTACAGTTTGTTTTAATCTTGAATACATTGTCATACCTAAATAATCATCAAATTTATACCATTTGATACAAAAATTTTGAAATATGTTTGGTTGAAAACATAACCTTAAACCACTGCCACTCAAAAAAATAGAGTGATGACTTGCGGTGTTCTGGAATTTATTACCCAACATTTAGTAAGAATCATTACAGTTAACTATATATTTTCAGAAAGCCGCTGAAATCACCTATCTTTTTCAGTTTTTTAATGTAAATTTAATTGTTGCATGTACAATGTACAGGTATGTTAGTTCGAAAATCCTTGGATTATGTTTCAAGTTTTAGAAAAGCAGTAATTTCTTTAAAACAGAACAGGGTTTACAAAGGTTTTTCTTGTTTACAAGATTATTATACTCTAACTTATATCATACTTACTACAAAAAATAAAATATATATACCATTCCTTAGAAAATCTCACAGAAATAGAAAGTAAAAACAATTACCGATGATGGTTGTTTGAGTATAAGTTTAACATTCAAAAAACTCAAAAACGGCTTGACCGATTTTGATAAAATTTAAATGAGACCAAACGACAAGCATCAGCTTTCAAACAAAAAAAGAATTTATAAAATCGGTTCACCCAGTAAAGAGTCTGAGGTAACAAACATAAAAAAAAAATATACAGACGAATTTAGATCCTCCTCCTTTTTTGGAAATCGCTTAAAAATATATATTTACGTAATATTAAATATATTGAAAGAAATATAATAAAAATTTAATTTAAAAAAAAAATTTTTTTTTCAAAAAATTTTTAATTTTTTTTTTAAAATATTGTTGTGTTATTTAAATTAAGCGTCTTAGCGATTCAAAGCACTAGATTGTTCATTGTTAACAATTATGCTAATAGATTAGAATAAATAAAATATTAAAAAAAACCTTGAATAAATGAATACAATCCAATCCTTTTGTAAGTTACAATATTATACACACAATATTAATTATCGACGAAAATATATTTTTAGGATACACAATAGACAACAAAATTAGTCACAGAACACATATTGATAAAATAGCGGTTATTACGCTTATCCTTAAACATAAACCATTTTTAGGTAAAAAAAAAACACTTATATCCGTGTACAATGCATACATACATTCAATAATATTCCCACTTGCTAGGAGCACCTAAGCCACACTAGGATATACGACACTGAAGGGAACTGTAACTATTTCCCGAAGGATACAGCCGCCGGCTCGTTCCAAGCGCGGGCACATCCCGAGGGACGTTGTCTAAATCTGGGGGCTTGCACCCCCAGACCACGGCTACACGTGAAGACGATAATACCTAAGAAAATGAGGAATCATAATGTAGGGTAGGATGCGGGAACGCTTGGAGGAAAACGCTACGTCGTAACCTTTCTTCTGCGATTGCTGAATACTCGGATTACTAATAAATAAGCATTTTGTCAGTCATGCTAACTACTTTGCTCCGGGTTTCCCTTTTTAGAGGTACTAACCCTGCCAGTTTAACACTGGGCGTGCCTACTCCCTACATAAAAATCGACCGAAATCCCCACGTGTTGCCACGTGTTGGGAATCGTACAGACTTTTCATCGGCCATGCCAATTACTAAGTCCCATGTCCTTTGTCAGCATTTAGCCAACTCGAGACTCCCTAACCCCTAACCGGTGTAACACTTCTCAATACACAATTCACTTTAAATTTTTACCAATAATTCACTCCACGAACTTTAAGAAAATCACCGAAGACTGTCTTCGGAGCACCTCCCGAGAGCGACCTCTGAGGCTTAATGCCTCAATCCCACCATCTTTTTTATTTCCTCACTTTATCCCGCCTAAACTGCACCTATCTCCCCACCCCCCGTCTTGCCATCCCCCATTTTTCTTTCCCCATACAAAAACTGCCCAATATTTTTCATTTAATTCTCCAATAATCATACTTCAACCGATTCTTATTGTCAAAAGTCCCCGATTTATGTGCGGTTCATGCATTTGGCAACATAAGAAGCATCCAGAACAGCACACTTCTCTCCTCTCTTTCTTTCTTATGGAAAGATAGCACGAGTAAAAGGGTTAATACGATTTCGTTCTAAAACATTCAAAATGCAGCGAACTGATATTTGTAAATAAATTTATTTGTGAACGTGGCGGGACAGAGAAGGGCCTGTACCGTCACAGCATCATCTCTCCGTGTACTAAATGTACATATTTTTGTTAGTTAGCTCATAAATTTAGGTACTTAAACTTACAACTATCGCAACTAATACGACCAAATAAATAGTAGCTACAACCAAACCGTTACGTACGTTGCATCAATAAAGCGGTTACTGAAACGTATTAATGAAATTGATTAGGTTCTTTTGAAGTATTATTAAGTATCCTAATACGCAGTTAATACTATCTATACTGGTACTGTAGGTCTTCAAAACTTTACCAAGAGCATAAGAATAAATAATAAAATAACAGAACACAACGGAACATTCTTCAACTGTGTCCCAAAGGTCGCCATTTATAGATATACCTAATTTTATACTTCACGTCGTTACTCCCCTCTGCCATTCAGGTGTGTTGCCAGGGTTGCTTATTGTTAGAGGCTGGGCCCGTTCAATAGGGTAGCGACGTCGATGGGGGCTGCGGATGAGAGAGGCAGAGATCTGAAAACCACAATGGAATGGATGATCAAACTAGAAAAAACTAAGAAGTCTCAGCGTACGAATTGGTTTTTGCCAAGGAAACATTATAAGGTTATAAAAATATTTTACAATAACATTAAAAAACCTAATTTTAAGTTTAAATAACATAGCACTATTAAATTAAGCGCGCAGCGACCTATTATGCCGACAACTTATTTTCAAATTGTATCGGCGGTGGTAGAATAGTTGATTGCAACAGAAAATTATATGCGATCATTCAAAGACGGGTTGTAGAAAAATATATACTTAATATAGGTACTTATTACATAATGGCCTTGATAGTTGAAGCTATGTTTGTTTAAAATGATAAGACTATATTTTGTTTTGTATTCTTTCTATAGTAAAAATGAAAACTCTTTCAGTTTTATTTTCAAAATGCTAATAAGTATTTGGGGTTATATTGAAAAAAAATAGGAGGAAATTTCACATAAACATCTGGTAACACTATAGACTAGAAAGCGCGGCGCAGGTACACGCACTTCATTTCTGATTTCATTCGTTTCGACAAAGTAAAATCCATCGGAGTCACGGACGAATAAATTAATGAATTGTGGTTTGATAGTGTTATGTTCCATGGAAGAACTACTAAAAGATTTTGAGATGCCTGATGACATAATTAAAAGATTTACTGGTAAGTGAGAATTATTTTCATCTATTTAATTTCAGTTGGAAGTTTGGCATAGGTGTTTCGTTGCTTTTCACATTTTCAATTAAGATGGCGATTGCCATTGATTACCAATCAGGTTTTATAGTTAACAGTTTTTTTGATGCATACAACTGAACTGGAACTTCTAGTTATACCTAACCTACTACTTACTACTTGTTGGATTTAGCTACCAGCTAGCGACGAATGCGGTTAGTTATATAAAATGTTTCAAATTTGTAGTCGGTCCTTTCTATGATTCCGCTAAATTTTCATCAAAAAGGATACAATTACTACGAAGACATGATTATGAATTTGCCTAATTATTACATACGTTTACCTAAAATTAGTTTCTTATAAAGTACTTGTAAGGTAATGGTATGATTCATACTCGCAGTAGTTAGGCATATTTCTTGGTGTATAGGTATATTCAATATACCTAAATTAGAATTTAAGAATCTAGCTTGGGGTACACCCACATAACATTTTATTCTTAGTTCCTGTGTAGGTACCTATATGTATATTATAAAAGAACTGAAACTTATAAAATAGCGTCTTTTACGCAGGAATGTATTGTTATTGTATATTTTCATGCTTATAGTACTGTTTTTTTACCTAACTTTTGAATACTGGAACCTTTTACTTGTTGTATCAATGGTGTCATAAATATTATCCTGTTTTATTCCAGCTCATGGTCTATCTGTGTATACGTACATACATAGATTTAACTACTTAGTCTCTTTCATTATTGAATATATGATAAACATCTTAAGTTTTTAGGCGGATGAGTCACCTTCGTCCAAGGGACCAAGTACCTTTATCTCAATACCCTACAAATGGTTCCCGGGCAGTGCCGTCAAGATCTAGCCTATTAGCTGTATAAAAATGTTGTTAGTATCCATTATTTTACCAGAGAATTATTGTTGTATATAAATTATTGCCGTCGTAATCCTTTTATTAAAGTCTTCTGAATTATACTTTTCTGTGCAAGTAATCGTTACCGTGGTATTTATTTAATTTTACAGACAATGAAAACAACAAATTGACGGCTGCCCTGCTTCTGCTGCCATATTTATTTTCCACTGGCGGAAAAGTACCACCAGTATCAACACCAGTGATTGTAGTCGCATTGTTCCTGAATAATTCGCTGTTTATATTATTAAGAATTTTAATATTATATTTGATATTATACTTACTTATCGATTGTAAGCATTAGTGTAATGATTGAAGCAGTGATGGCTCAGTGGCTTTGGCTATGGACTGCCGCGCAGCAGGTCCATGGTTCGAATCCCGCCGCGGGCTTGAGCTTCACCGCATGGTGGTAGGGCATTTTTGCGAATGCCCGCCTGGCTAGCGACCACCCTCAAGTTGAAAATCTGTCGCCAAGCACCTAACGGTGTGTTCCGGCAGCTGTCCTTGAGAGCCAGTAATTCTAGGTTAAGCCTGCTATCACCTTCGACCACATCATCACTTACCATCAGGTGAGATTGTGGTCAAAGGCTTACCTATCAGCAATAATAATAAAAAAAAAAAAAAAGATTGTAAGTTTGACTGACGGCAAGAATTATTTTGATTGATGCCCGGCTTTTCAATCATTAGATAGTTCCTATCCATAAAAATAAATTCAATAGGCTAGAAAAATGAGTTAATTTGTTTTTTAAATTTGACTGGTTAACTTATTATCGTATTTAAATTTTTGTGTTTTTTTGTAATGATTAGTTCTAAAGCAATGAAATTAGAAACAAATAAATATATATTAATTGTGATCTATTCCGTTTATTGTTCCTTATCGATGCATTCTGTACTTGTCACATCAACAGAAATAACAACCTTAAAGGTAGCAAGTTGGTAGTTTTGTAATGATAGATATACGATGTACACTATGTACTGTGTAAAAAAAAAAGTTGAACTATGTGTACAAATCTGTTTCTCAGTCTCTATAAATTAATTAAGTTCAGATTAAGGACCTTTTTCATATGTATATTTTTTATTGAGAATTGTGCGGTGATTTGTGTATTATAATAATCAGCTATTCCGTTGATGTAATTTAATTAACAGTTAACGATAAGTCTGTTGTAGGTATAGTATAAACTAGTAAATAAGTTTTTGGACCTAATTGATTATCGTGATAAAGCCTAGTCTGTGGGTTACGGGTATCCTCAACTATTTTAGTTAACAAACATTATGCAAAAACCATATTGTACGCAAACCTTGCACTTTATTTATCGCATGACTATAATAGATAACTTTTCCTCTCGTAAATCTGTAACTTTGTTATTAAGTTCACTACTTGAGTGAAAAATAATTATGATTTTTGCTCGATTGTTGGTTACCTAACATAAAACTGGGTACCCATAACTTACTGACTAGATATATTTCACTGGTCAAATAGGTCTGTACAATTTTTTTTATTACATATATTATACCTAACAGTAGATTATCTCTACTTATCGTTAACTACTAATTAAACGGTTACAACCGAATATCTGGTTACAATAACATACCAGTCATTTGACCGCACACTTATCAATTAGTTTACAACTACTTATTAAAAAGGTACATAAACCTACCAACAAGGTTTTGTTCACCGTTCAGGTAACGTAACCGGTACGCACATAGTTCGTTACCGTAAATAATTCAATAGTCTGATACAACCTAGTAGATAGTTACTAATACCTTTTACATTAAGTACCTTGAACCTATAGTATGGTAGCCATGACGTCGTTGAAACATTTTATTAGGTAACCAAAACGTATACAGAATATTGCAGAGCCCCATTGCCTTGGTCACAATAACCTAAGAACTGGTTAGCGCTTAACTAAAAGCATTCCAATTAGATTAGAACAACACATATGTTAAGGTACTTGAGACCGTCTAGGTGGGTATCATTTACGCACAACTACGTATTACTTGCGTATGTAATTTGTTTACAATTACTCATTAATAATATTGTTGTGTCATAATAAAAAAGTAACTCCTACCAACTATTTCGCGTATACTTAACCTTTTGATACGGCTAATTGCATTCTTTCAAAAGGTACAGATGACCTGTCGAGTGGGTTTTTTTTAAAGCATTTATTAGGTAATAATTACAAACACACTACTTTACTACAATCTATTAGCTAGGTCGAACTAGCCGAATCCATGGTGCAATTACGTATTAGCAAATTAACCGCAGCCTAATCGATATGGTTAGAATTACGTATTATTGCGTAATAGTATAGGTTACATTAAACTATTTGATAACACACAACAGGTATTTTTAATTCATCATACTCGGTCAGTGATACAAAATACACTCAGTAATTCTAACCTATAAATTATATGAATTTAATCTGCTATCAATGGTAACGTTTGACGTTTTGGTACGTATTTTTAACGTTAGTCGTAAGGTATCGGTAAACTTTAGTAGGTATTCTATTCATACCTAATTATTCGGTATTACATATTTAACCTAACGTTACGTTAATGGTCGGACACCCTATTAATATTTATCCAGTAAGTAAGTAAAACAAAGAACACGTAGTACCTACCTAGCGCACTCGGTTGTAGATACTAGACACGTTACGTTGTCCGACCAAACCCTAATATTAGGTTAAATATTAGGGTTGCGTTACCTATTTTTTTTCTCAGTGTACAAGATACGAGTGAAAAACACAGCCCTTCTTGAAACTCAGATAAAACGTGCTTACATTGGTACGTTAATATCTTCTTGATATTCCATTCGATATTGTGTATTATTTTTGCTTGCTTCACTGGAAAAAAACATAGTTGCTTCACCGAAATACATTTTTACAAAATAATAATAAACACAATTACTCACTTAGACATATTTATGACTTCTTGACATTGTACGGTACTTTGTATTGAACAACTGAAAAAAAAATGCTTAATTTATAGTTCAAGTAATCATCACAAAGATATTTATAGCATAATACAACTAGCATCACTACACCTATGAGATACCTGGATACAACCATGATACATCGTACTATTTGTCCTATTTCCAGTCTAAGCCTAACAATTTATCAAAGGCGTTTATAAACCTCTTTCATTAGATCAAAACAAACAAACATCATTTCATTCGTTTTATAGTAGTGTAAACAGTCAGAAAAGTTATCACATTTTATAATAATTATTAAAAATCCCGGGACTATTATTGCAATCCCGGTTTTCTTGTAAATCCCGAAATTTCACAATCCCTAGATAAACACAAATAATAGATAACTTGGTAGCTGAGTAGCTTCATCAGGCATTGAGACGTGAACTGCTGTTGGAGTAGTCAGTGATGTTGATGCCCCAGACCTGTCGTCCCTAGAAGCATTAAATCTGAAAAATAATAAATAATATTAGTAAAATAAGTAAAAAATAAGAAATAATAATAAAATGTAATCAGGTTAATAAGTAAATTACTAATGGAAAGTATATTATTGACCGTGCCCACTAGATTTTTTTAATTTAGGTAATTAGGTATGTATATCGTCGTGACGACGAGCAAAACGTCAAAAACGCTAGGTACGTAACACAGGAACAATCTTTGATATGTAACTTAGCACGCGGATCATCAACAAAAGAGGTAATTAGTGCACTTGTACACAGTGGCTTATTATGGCTCTGCGAGGGCTTGATCGAAAGATGCCAATGCATATTAGAATAGTAAAAAAAAGCAAAGTTCTGTTTAGTTATAAACATTACAATTCTATAAGTAGCATTGCCAACAATGCAGGCATAATTATTTTGATTCAGCGAATAGGTCGGTATCTACTCGGCAAACATTAGTTCGCTCAGGTGTATTATGAATATATTTATGGTTTGTCATGGAAGTAAGTGGGTATATATGGTATATTTACACCAGTTTAGTTTTCTCAAATCTTCAAAGCAGATTCTTACCGGTAAGAAATGTATAGCTCAGCCTTATCGAATTGTTGTAGGTAGATATCTAGATATAAATAAATAAAAATGTCCACCAAAATACAGAGTACATTGAAATATAATTACCTCCATAAGACCATACAATAATTTCATAAGCACTGGCAACAACTCGCAAGACCTTTTTCGAGATTAGAATTTATATAAAAAAAACCAAATAGTAACCTAGTTATAGGTAATTTTATTCTATTTTATTTATTTATTTCCATACATACATCTATCTTTACAGGTACACACCCAATACAATAGAGTAGCTACTTATACACATTTAATATATATATGTATATATATATATATAAAAAAATTATATATATATATATATATATATAATTTTTTTTTGGTATCTAATTCTTAATTCCTGTTACACAGAACATGTAATGCGACTTTTGTAAATTCGCTCAGATCACAACAAAATAGGTCCACTTGTTCCGCGATAATGAAGATTATGAAGGTGTGTGTGTACTTACCGGATTTGTTCCCTTATTTTTTCAGTTTTTCTCTTTGAACTTGAAGTCTCGTATCCATTCTCTCTTTTTCACAACTTTTTTACTGTGGTTACCCATGGTAGTAACCTATTTGACTTGAATAACACAATAAAACAGTTTTATTATTATAATAATAGTACTTTGATAAAAAAAATAACTGATATTTATACGAATCTCTGCTGAGAAAGTCAAACACGCGTCCTACGTTGACAGTGGTCACGGTAGTACTGATTAGCGGCCGACGCGTACGCTGACGTTTAGGCTGATCCCTGGATTATTATATAACGGGTCTTATATTATATTTATGAGTCGTATCAAGAAAATCTTTGCCAAATATTTAGCAAATTTCATTACCTACCATATTGTGTAAGTCCCATTTTGATATGCACAGTAGTTATCCAAATATATCCATGTAAAGTTCAAAAAGGTACAGTTTTAAATTAAATATTGTATCGAGAAAATTTTAAGCTATTGTGTTTTGCTTTGCCATTAATCTGAAGGAAGAATCGAAGAAACATATATAAAATAATGGATGTCATAACTTGTTCTAAAGTACTATTTTCTTACTTTCAAAAATGCACAATTTGTCTAATTACAGCGCGCGGTTACGCAGCGGCCTATAACAGATGCATTTCCTGAACGTTTTATGAATCGCACTGCGCCCGTCACCTTGAGTCATAGTTGTTAAGTCTCTTATGCCTGTAATTTCACTGGCTCTCAAGGGCTGCTGCCGTAACACACCGTTAGGTGCTTGGCGACAGATTTTCAATATGAGGGTGGTCGCTAGCCAGGCGGGCATTCGCAAAAAGCCCTTCCACCTTGCGGTGAAGCTCAAGCCCGCGGCGGGATTCGAACCATGGACCTGCTGCGCAGCAGTCCATAGCCATTGCCAGAGCCATCACTGCTTCAAATAATTAACTTTGGTAAGTATATAAAATTATGTCGTAACTACGTTTATATGCAAAGTGCACTCTGGCCTGAGAGCTGAAGACAAAACGACTAATTTTCCTTTTACGTTACAACCCCCAAACTTCCAGAAAAAATTCAAATAACTGAATTGTAGACTTTCTATAAAAAAGCAACACTTGTTTTCTCAAAAGCAAGAGTTTTTTTTCTACGACAGTACAATAACACCTGCTACTGAACTTGACGTTTTATGAAATCAAAGGCCTACCACATTTTAACGTTTCATAGTTTAAAGTTATTCATGTATTCATTATGTCCTAAACTGGAAAGTTAGGCCTAACATAAACACCAATTTTTCAACCGCGAAAGTTTCCCTATCATTATAAGAAATAAAAAGTTTTAAAGCTGCGTTTGTATTACATCACTCGCTCAATTCCACGCTCATTCCAGTCGAAATGGCACTAAAACAATAAATATATTACCGAGGTACGTCAGTACATCAACGTCAGAATAGTTTACAGATTGTCAGCGGAATGATTTTTAATTGCTCGAAAAGATTCAAACAAAGCTCGAATACAAACTAGACAAATAAATTTCAAATTTTAAACGTATAATTTACCTAAACAATAAACATGCTATTAATGTTACTGGGGTGATAAAAGTAACTTGGTTTTAATCTGTGGTCACGAGTAATTTAAACTCAGAATGATGAAAGTCTCTCACTCTGAATGACAACGAAAATAGAGGTTTTAATAAAAGTATTAATAAACATTGCATTGCAGGGCTCTATGACTATAGTAGCACATGCTTAATAACCCGTGCCGCGTATTCTCTCTGCGCTCAACGCTCTCCTGTAGATTTACCCCGATAACCCGATTTTTTTTGTGAATGGACAGATGACGATATCGTCGGTTTGTCTAAATTCCTACGAGAGTGATGATACCTATATGTTATTTACTTTTGGTCAGCTATAATCCTGTTGCTTTGCGGGCGTTTTTCGCAGTATTTTACATATAATACATTATTTTATTAAGAATTGTATACACATGTGAATAATCTTATATTTTGCGTCACATTTTGTAATTATTTTAATTTCTGTCACGCTGTAATAGTTAGTGTTACATAATTAGCTGTGAAATCGTTTTAATTATTGAATCTAAAATGAAACAGATAAATAAGCTTGAAGATTTTGTTTTTCTGTCGTCAATGCTGTCTTAATATGGTCTTATCATAATCAAACTCTTTATGCATGCTTGTATACAATGAATTAATTTTCCTTAGCATTTCCTTGATTTTTACACGGATTTTAAGCCATCATCATCAATTTCTTACAATACCTATGTCATTTCTATCACAAAAACGTATCAAAAATGTGTTTTCGTTAAAAACATACAGGGCAACACGCAAAGACGTCATTGTAAATGTTTAGACCTAGACAAGTAATTAAAAAAAAAACAGATTAATTTATCTATTATATTTTACAGTAAAGTAGTTTTTTTTCATTTATTAGTAACTTTTCACGAAAGCTTAGGGCGGTATTATATTATAAATGTTTATTTATTAATGTGTAGATGATTCTAGTTTTTTCTTATGCGTCTTATGATAGGTATATGTACGGAGCGCACTGCCTGAAAACCCTAAATAAATAAGAAATACCGGTAAAGCTGATTCAGTACAGGTAAGAGCTGCGTAGTAGGTATAGAACTCTCTGGAAACTGGGTTATTCACCAGATACATTGTTATGTTGCATCACGCATGTAATGTGCCAATTACTAATGACCTTGAGACATGTATGAAAGAAAAAATATCCTCTAATCATATAAATTACAGCAGTTTTGAATACACTGAACCGAGCAATCCAGAATCATTTTCAAAACAAACTGTGACAAGAATTATTAACTCGCAGACGCAGTAATTAACATTAAAAAATGTCCGATGCACGTCATCAAGGTAGATTTCACTGTGTTCGAAAAGCAACGTTCAAACTCAATATATTTACACGTATGTATATGTGAAAAAATCACATAGTTAAAACAGATCAACCAAAAAAGATAGTTTCGGAATTATTTTAACATCGAGTATCTACTATCTAATATATCTACAACCTGAATAAAAACAATGCTTAAAACAGCACTATTTTGGCGTCACCGTTGAATGCTACTGAAGTTTTTTTTTTATACTTAAGGTGGTAAGGAGCCTAAGCACTTGTATCTATAAATGACTAAGTTTATGTTGGCTTATAAAAATATAATTTACAATTTCCTACAGGTATGAGCTAAATCTTTTGGGTGGACTGTTGAGGTCTAGATATAGGGTTTATGAAGCACTGATGGCTCAGTGGCAATGACTATGGACTGCCGCTCAGCAGATCCATGCAGCAGATTCAAATCCCGCCGCGGGCTTGAGCTTCACCGCATGGTGGAAGGGCATTTTGCGAATGACCGCCTGGCTAGCAACCACCCTCAAGTAGAAAATCTATCGCCAAGTATCTTGGGGTGTATTCCGGCAGCTGTCCTTGAGAGCTAGTAATTCTTGGTTAAGCCTGTTAACACCTTTGACCACTATTAAAAGTCCTTATTTTGTACGTGTCAAAATAAATTGTATTTTATTTTACACTGCATAGTGTTTTTTCGCAAAAACATAAGTATTATCCATAAGATGTGGACAAGGCGGGTTTTTATTTTTTCTTAAAACTTTTTTGCATATTTGTTTTTATTACCTATGGATTTCCAAACAGTCGCCTGAATCTATTAATTATTAAAAGTATATTTCTTGCATCATTTAAGAAATAATAAAATTGTGCCTGTTTCTTTAATTAATGTATATCAAACAATTTATGATTATGAAAAATACTTACACTTAAAAATCAATTCCAAAACTCGAAATCTACCTAAATTTTAACGACTGGTAATCTTGCCCAGCCGCAGCTACAAGACTAAATAAACCACCCGACGTTTGTTGTCGTTGTAAAACAATAAAAACTTATTGACACGAACACTTGTTGAAATAACAAACAATAGTGCACGTGTAGGGCGACGCGTATAACAACCTATTAATTATATCATAAAATAAAACCTACCGTTTAAAAAGAGAACAACCATAAAACCTCAGATTTTCAGGTTTTTTTCTTATATACATATCAAGTGAAGCGCTATACAGATAATTTGCATAATGACATAGATTAGTGATGACATAAAACTACTTCTGTTTATGGATAGTTTATGAAGGGTCCACGGCAATAATGCTGAATGGCCATAATTTTACTTATCTAAACTAAGTAAGCCATTCGGTTCCCTCTGCAAATAAAGATTTTGCATTTACAAACTGTACAATAACGCTGACAGTCTCAAAATGAATCGATTTTAAAAAGACGGCTACAGACTATAATCATGGCTGTCACATGCGTTCAGAACGATAATGATGAATGTCCATAGAAAATTCCCACCGCCATTTTTATTGCGAATTGCTAAAAAGGAATTCCATCATTCGTTTTTCAGATCGGTAATCGTTCAGTTGGGTGCGTATAGGTAAATGAGTGTGTTTTGTTAAAACAAAACACATATACGCATCGTCATGTCGACAGAAAACAATGAGGAACGCATATAAACAAGAAGAAATATAAGAAAAAGAGAAAATATACGGAAACAATGAGCGATGTTTTGAAGAAACTTCGATTGCAAAGTCATGAGACTGGAAAAGACTTGAGTGTACGCTGATATTTATCTAAAAGTTCATATGTTCCTCTTTTTTATATTCTTAATACAGAAGTTTTGCTTTATCCAATTAAAAACTTTAGACGCAAATATTCAAACTAGATTGTAATGACATTATTTTTTTTAACTATGATTGTGGCGGACCTAGCACGAGGCCCACCTTATGTGAAGCGGATTAACGTCGGCCTGTAACACATGCATTTCGTCATGTGACGAATTGCACTGCGCTCGTCAAATTGAGACATATAGTTGTTAAGCCACATGTGCCTGTGATTTTTCTGGCTCTCAAGGCCTGCTGCCGGAACACACTGTGTGCTTGGTGGCAGATTTTCTACTTAAGGGCTGGTAGCGAGTTAGGCGAGCATTCACAAATTGCCCTTCCACCAGGGATCTGCGTCATGGCAGTCCAGTCCATGCAATGATGAATGTCATTACAATGGTGATATGAACCCTTTTTATTCCTTCCATGCACCCGTAGTTTGCACAACAATATAGACGCAGTAAAGGCAATATGCCTTCACAGTATAGACGTGTGAATTCTAGACAGAAGTTTCCATTTACGAAAGCACTCCCCTCCATATTGTTTGAGTGTAGTTGAGTTGTAAAATATTGCCTACCTAAGCGATCATATATTATCGTGAATACATCATTAAAATTGCTAAAACATACACGTCAAAAGTACATTTCAGTATGTGTACAAAATAATATGACACACTTACATAAAAACATTAAAATACTATAATCTACGTCTTAAACGTTATCAAATTAATTAAATAATTTGAAATATCATTATGATAAATGTCAATAATCAAATCCTAATAATACGTCAAAAATAATAACAAACCTATATATGTCAAAAATAAATTCAAACATAAAATAAAAATAATCATATAATAAAGTAGTCATAAAAATGTCGGAAACAGAAAAAGACAAACTCATATCAATATCAAGAAATACTCACAGTACTCACATTAATAAATAAATAAAATTGAAAAAATGCCTACTTCGACTCGCAATTGTCCGATCTTTTCCTTTTACGGGTCGTTGCGTTGAGAAAACTACTAAAACCTAAAGAAAATCGACTCCCAATTGATTAATTTCTTTCTATTTCAACGTCTTGCTATTTCTAATCGTACATAAGCAAGATCGTAAGCATAAACCGATATAGCGTGGTGGTGAAAATCATCGTTTTAATAGTTTTAATTACATTCTGGCTCGCTTTAGCGAAGCTTTCTATTCTGGGCACCACCAACGATGTTTCTTTTGATGAATGTGTTATCTGTAGCAACCAAAAACATAATGAGAAAGAATTCACCGTCGCCTCAAAATATAACAATAATAAGGTGAATCAGTTACGTTACGTTTTTCAAAATGTCTACTAAAGATAACTTTAAAGCATTTTTTTATAGATATAAAATACATTATAAGGAAAGTACCTAATCTAAAATGTACTTTAGGACACTAGTAGTAAATTACTTTTGTACAATAATATATTTTATAAAATCTCATTCGGTAATATTCTAATTATGAAATTAAATACAGACTTTTATTGGCATATTTTATTAATTATTAAAGTACAATGTGTCCCGACCAAAGAGGTTTGTTTAGGGAGGACATAGATGCTGGCTACCGCCTGTGCGGTCGTCCAGCTCCACCGGGTTTTGGGCGAGGGCCTGGCCCTACAATAGCCCGGGAGGGAGAAGTGCCGAAGGCACTTCTCCCGAGACGGGCGTAGAAGGCGAAAAGCGCCTTCTACCTCCGTCTCCTGCGGACGCCGAAAACGTACCGCTATTATAGGAGGGGTTGACAGCGAGCTCAAGGGCACCACTGTGGTTCGGACCTCGGCTTGTCTCACTGTCGAGAGACATGGGGGGGATCGGAGCAAAATGCCTCTGTGCAACTGCAGTGTTGCACAATTGGGCCCTACTGAATAAAACTCTTTGACTATTTGGAGAGCAATTTATCGTGACCTTGTTTTTGCCTCGAGCTCGCCGGCGAGCTCGGTGTTTGATTGTGTGACCTCTAATTACCTCACACCTGGGGATTTTACCTCGACGACTTGCGGATAACGCTAAAGCTGCCAATGTAATGACTGCGATGGGGTCATCCGGGTCGTCTAATACCTGCCGTGGTCGGCGACGGGGGGGTTTGAAAAATGGGATAGAAGAGGCGGTCGAGTAGTTCGATGCCTGGACAACCAATGGGTTCGAGTGGTGGGGCGCTCGATCAAAGTATCGGCGAGCGCAGTCCTTATTGAACTGCGCTAAGGAGGGAAGGTTTAGGTCGCAGTGCAACTCGGTGTTCCGGACATACCACGGAGCGCCGGTTGCACTACGAAGAAAACGATTTTGAATGACTTGAAGCTTATGGAGATGGGCCTCACTAGCATGACTAAACACTACTGATGCGTAAGTCATGATGGGGCGGATGCAGGCAGTGTAAAGTGTCTTCTTATTACTAAGAGACATTTTACTCTCTTTGCGAATCAGGGGACCAAGGCGACCCATTACAAAGGCCGCTCTGTTTCGGACGGTTGTTATATGATCGCTAAAGGTGAGATTCCGATCAAGGGTGACTCCGAGATATTTTGTTTTACTAACCCAGGGGATGGGTTGGTCAAACAAAGTTAAAGGTTGCGGGTAACGGGGGCGAGTCTTCTCAGTAAAGTACATAGCTGCACTTTTAACTGGGTTGACCGCGATGCGCCATTTACGGAACCAGTCACCGATCTCGGTGATGGCCCGTTGGAGGGCGAAAATGGACTTTCTGCTGATACGCCACCCAGTGGTATAAATAGCGGTATCATCCGCGTATTGGGCCAATAGGACGTCTGGCTGAGAGCGTGGGATGTCGCTGGTATACAGCGAGAAGAGAATGGGTGATAGCACGGAGCCCTGCGGGACTCCGGCTCTGACTGGGTGGGGGGAGGAGAGGGTGCCTTCCACGCGATAGCGAAAGCTTCTGGCTTTAAGGAAGTCTTGTAGGATGAGCACAAGACGTTCTGGCACGCCAAGTTGGTATAGCTTGTAAATCAAGCCATTGTGCCAGACTTTGTCAAAAGCTTTCGCCACGTCGAGGAAGACTGCTAGCGTGGTCTGGGGTTTGGGGTACTTGTTAAAGCCCTCAATGCCGACCAAAGAGGTTTCAATTCAATTTAAGTACACATTATCTATGGTGAGCGAGATGCGCGCGCAACGCGCTGCGCTGGTTCCGAGCCAATAGACTAATAACATACTTTTTCCATTTTGGCGCTATTTCGTACATACGGATTTGAATAATATTTTGTTGGATAAAACTTTAGTAGCAAAAATGTCAAGCAACACCCACGATACTGATGATTTAACTCCACCTGACATTTTAGAAACAGCTACGAAACTGACGAATAGTTTTTTGCCAGAAAAATCAAGAAAAGCGTATAGCCACAGAGAGTTGAAATACAGGTAAAAAAATGTTTAATGTAGCCATGAGATTAAATAAAGTAGTGTATGCAACTGCATATAATTAGATTAAAACACTCGTGTAATCTTATTTTGAAACTCGCCTGCGGCTCGTTTCAAAAAACTACACTCATGTTTTAATACCCTCTATTATATGACAGTTGCATAAACTACTATTAGGACACTAGTACTAAATTACTTTTGTACAATAATATATTTTAATTGTACATAAATAGTATACGTAAGTACGCATAGTAATTGAACAACTTGGAACAGTTCAAATCGCGTATACCTATGTACCCTGATATTTTAAACACTGCCACATGGTAAAAAGACACTGCAGTGCATAATAAAAAGGTCACGGATTGACTAAGCTTTTGAAACGTTGGGATAAAAATAATGATATATTTACGATTAAATACGCGATTTATACCATTTGAAGTTGTTTATTTTTTTTATAATATTGTGACGGTACGAGCTCGAGGCCCACCTGATGTTAAACGGACTATAGCCTCTGCCTATAACAGATGCATTTCGTCAAAAATCAAGAATTGCACTGCGCCCATCACCTTGAGACGTAGTTGTTAAGTCTCATGTGCCTGTAATTTCACTGGCGCTTAAGGACTGCTGCCGGAACACACCGTTAGGTGCTTGGCAACAGCTAGCCAGGCGGGCATTCGTTAACCATGCGGTAAAGCTCAAGCCCGCGGCTGGATTCGAACCATGGACCTGTATGTTGACATGGAACTGTACGTCTCAGTGTAACGGGCGCAGTGCAATTCGGGACTTGTGAAATGCATCTGTTGTGGGCAGAGGTTAGACGAATTTACATCAGGTGGGCCTCGCAGTTGTTCAGTCATAATCACAAAAAAATATTAAGTAATGATTAAAATTTGTTTAAAATTCTAATGAAATGAAATTGTATTAGCTTGTGACCCTAGATTTAAATATAAAAAGAAGTATCACTAGGTTCCGATTCAAAGCATACAACCGTGAGAGTAAAGAATTATCAGTACTAATATTATAAATGCGAAAGTAACTCTGTCTGTCTGTCTGTTACGCTTTCACGCCATAACTACAGGACCGATTTGAATGAAATTTGGTATGGAAATAGTTTGAGACCCGGGAAAAAACTTAGGATAGTTTTTATCCAACTGCGCAAAACGAGGTTAATGTTTTTGCGCGATAACCGACATAAGAGGGCGGGGCCGCGCCCGGAAAGCTAGTAATAATATAATCAAGACATCAATACATATCAAATAACGTAACGGGTTTGAAGCGCTTGTAGCGAAGTTTGCTTGGTCATTCTGAACCGATCAGAAAAGTTAAGCAAAGTCCGCCGCGGTCATGACTTGGATGGGTGACCGCTGGTGACATTACTACTGAGCGCTTCCGTGCTTCGGAGGGCACGTTAAGTCGTCGGTACCGGTTGTTGTCTTAAGATGGCAGTCGTTATAAGCATAAGCGTTACAGCATGGTGGCAGGGCATGTTGCGACAGCCCGCCTGGCTAGCTACCTGAGGGTGGTACCGCGCCACCGTGCCGCTTCACTGCATGGTGGAAGGGCATTTGGCGTTACCCTCAGGTAGAAATTCTGTCGCCAAGGACCTAACGGTGTGTTCCGGCAGCTGTCCTTGAGAGCCAGTAAATCTAGGTTAGCCTGAACCATCTTCGACCACATCATCACTTACCATCAGGTGAGATAGTGGTCAAAGGCTAACCAAAAAAAATCTACTTTAATGCATATTACGTCTATGGTATAGTAAGTACGCCTGGTCATGAGAAAATCAGAGATATTCATTTTAAAAGTGTGTTGATCATTCGTATAACGGATTGAGATCGGTATTTTGATAACCATTGCAGGTGCCATACGACATATACTTTTTTTTAATAATGCAGAAATTGAGTTTTATAAGGTTATTAGTTAGGTCTACAATCTGGACTCAGAATGTTAGACTTAACTATTTACTTCTTAGTCAGCGATTCAAGGTCGTCCAAGATAAAGACAGGTTTATCCACTGGTTCTGTTTATGTTTGCTCGTTTTGGAAATACGTAGATTTTTTTATTTAGTCTCTACCAAATCTTTAGGTGATGGGTAGGTTCTTGGTCAGCCCTAGTGCCGTAGTTTGCAGGTCGACATAGCCCTTCGACTACCATCCACAACAACCAGAACCAACGATGGCTAAGCATGGTCTCCAAAGCAGGGAAGCTCTCAGTTGCTAATTTCACTACCTCGACCCAAAAAAGCGGCGAAGGCAAAATAAAATTGCTTATCAAAGGTACTGGGCCATCATGTGGATTCGTATGCATCCAGCGAGATGGGCAACAATCATCATACACGACGGAAAGAGAAAACATAGACAGAGATAAATGGAGGAATTATGCTATAGGTCAATATATAAAACAAGGGTATCTAGCAAATTGAGGCGTAGGCGGTCGTAGCAACTAGCTACGAGCACTTCAATTAATGCAATGATTCAATTAATTTAATTATTATGTCTAAATTTTCACAATGTGATTATTAATACGATACCTATGTACTACAAGGGTATTTAAGCATACGTCCAAATTTTATGCAACTGTTTAACATTAATATATTCCATAAAGTGTACCTCCTCATCGGTGCGTCGCGTCGTCACTACGATTAATTATACACAGAACCATATAACCATAATGTAAACTATTATCTACCGCAGTGAATACCGTTCATTCAAGCTCACTGTATAAGCAGTGGTTTCAACGCAGTCCGCTTTCCAGTAGTGTAAACTTTTCACGTTACCCTGCCTCTGTCGGAAGTAAGGCGCCGCGTTTGTATGAGGATAGTCGAACGGCGAGTGCAATGAATATTAAGGATTTAATTAGATCTTTATTTATTTCATTGTATTTGAACTGAAATTTTAAAAAAATGATGCGTGCAAGTAATTATTAAAAAATTCACGAGAGTGACGTTTTGTATTTGTCTATATTCTTCCTGGGTAATGTTCCTATTATTATATATTATATATAGGGCAATTTATTTTGCATAAAATCTAGGCCTACTCTGTAACAGGCAAGTATAGACATCCCTAAAAAATAAAACTTTTAATATAAAACTAAAACTGTCTTCAAACATAAAATACGCATTATTAGGAACAACTGAAATACTACTTGTCAGATCTCACTCAAATTTAAACGGAAGCACAGGACACGCTTCGGAAGATTCGATTCTTTTCGATTCTTTCTTCGAGATTCGAAAGATGATTCTTTCGAATGTAAAATAAATGGAAATTGGTACACCCTGTATAGAGTTATGAGGTAACATGCAGAAAAAAAAACAGTCGAATAGTAGTGTCCGACCGAAACCGAAACCGAATCTTCGGCCGTGGCTTTAGTTTTGGGTTATCAAATTACTAATTGATACTGTTTTATTAAATACTAGGTATTGGTATTTTGAAATCTTATTGATTAATACTTTGATTAGTATTTGTTCTTAGAAGAATCATCAATCTCTTTTAGGTACGTCTTATATGAAAATATTAATTACTAAAATTACTACTACAATCTTAGTTCCAACCTCAACAAAGATATTCAAATTAATAATTAATTTATAATATTGTAAAGATATTCAAATCACACATTTAGAATTAACAAAGATACCTAGATTTACATGTAACTTGATTGGTTAATAGCAACAAAAAAGTTACTGACTCAATATTTAACTATATAAATCATTCAAGTACAGAAACGACACAAAAACTAACATGTAATCAGTTCCATCAAAACATAACCTCTAAAGAAAGTTTGCGTCGAGCGATAAGGCACTGACTAAGTTGTGTTGTTACAGAGCTATCCGAACGGCGTGGTGCACATACTTCCCGAACAAGGCCGCCAGCGAAACGAAGTTAGGCGAGCGTGTACGACAAGTTCCGAAGGCAGTTTCGGTTTCGGCCAATTTTGCCCAAAACTACCGCCGTAACTTGATTTTTGGCCGAAACCGAAACTGAACTTTCGATCGGACACTATCGAATAGTTAATTAATAATTACTAAAAATATATATCTGACTGAAAATCATTAAAAAATGCCCCGTTTTACCACCTAATAAATCGAAAACATTTTAACATAGAGAAAATGATAGCAATATTTAACTTTTATGCCAAGAAACATTTAATTTTTATGCCAAAAATCATTGAACTGTCTCAGTTTTGGATGGTAAAAAAAGGACGCAACGTCGATTTGACGTGAAAGTTATACATAGCCAACTATAAATACTTTTCTGACGTCTATTTCCCGCTTGCAATAACTCAATGACAACAACTCTTTTATCGATATACAAGGAACATAATAAGTAGACAATAGGTGCATAAATATTGATGTCGTAAATATGAGTGAAATACAGTATTATTATTATAAGTGATTTTGTAGATGGGCTATGGCATGTAACAAAGGCACCCACCAATTTCCATCTCATTTTGAAATGTGTTTAGAAAAGGTATGAATCGCCGCCACCTACTAACCAAACCTGCTTCCCCCTTAGGGCTGGCTGCTGCATTGGCGATGAAGAAGTCAAGTTTGATGTTGGCCATTAATGGGTGTGGAGAAGTTTATTGCAGTTTACTAAGACCCAGTTACGGGGTTATGTTTCCACCCTTGGATTTAGGTATGTCCCTCTTGCGTCTCTGCCCCCCGACGGTCTTCATTACGTCAAGTCAAAGCCATCAAGTCAGTTGTCAGTCAGTATTATTATTATTATTATTATGAATCTATCATTTAACCTGTGCGGAATATTTATGTATTTTAATTTACGTCTATAACACTGAGTACCAAATGTAGCAAATTTTATTATTCCAGCGTTATAATATAAGAGTGCAAACTGCCCTATACCAAACGAAGCACCTAACCCTTTCAAGCAGTTTCAGTAGCCTAATGTTATTTTTGTCTAACCGCGCACGTGCAAGAATTGTCTTACATGCACACATCTAGCTCATTCAACTTTACAACCTTGCCGCTGTTAATTTCTACATAAAGTATATACGATCAAAAAGACTCAGATGTGATTTTAACTTTGACAAAGTGTTAAACTGTAATTAGAGGAGGTGCGGCTAAATTCGTCGTGCGCTTTGTGAAGACACTAATTGATTTTTAAACGTTTTGAATAAGCTTTTGTGGGTGATTGAGCCGTTTCCTTCGCTAATAGAAGTTCATATTGCTTTGAAAATGTTTGAGTATTAGAGAACATTAAACGATCTTTTAATGGCGAGATGTTATTACATTTTGCTAGTTGTGTACGTGTTTCTTGAGTTCTTTTTATTTCAATTTTTACTTGCTGGGTGGGGTAAGACTCCGAAAGTTACTTTTTCAGCAACTTCTTTCTGCTCTCAGTTTCTAGGCGGCTAGAAACCTTGACTTCTTCCCTATTCGTGTTTAGTAAGCTATATTAGTGATGGCCACATAGTTCATCACTGACTAAATGCATCTGTTATGGGCAGAGGGTATCGTTTTATACCAGGTGGACCTCGTCCTTGTACTCTACAATGGCATAAAAAATACCTTAATCGGGGAGGCTGTGTTCAGAATCGAACAATAATTATATTGAGCAGAAAGTCGTATCTTCTACTATCTTGGTGGCCAAAAGGTGAAGTTGCCTGAAGCGTATAACAAAGAGACTCAAGATTGAATTACGATGTATACGAGTACCTATTATGAAAATTTGTAAATAATAATGGCTTATTAAAAGAAAAATAGTATTCTCGAATTTGAAGGTAAGAGGCAAAGAGTAAAAGGCGACTAAGAGAATAATACCAAGAGGTGGGAAGCAGCGCCTTCTGAGGAACAGACTTCTTCTACGATCTTTAAGACGTCTGCCAAGCGTGGTTTCTTTCAATTCCCCCCAATTGGAGAGACCTTGTACAACGTTGGACATTCCAGTTGATATGATGATGACAACAACAATACTGCAAGCAAAACTATCCATAAAGTGTGGCAGTCCATAGCCAAAGCTCAGTGGCTTTGGCTATGGACTGCCGCGCAGCAGGTCCATGGTTCGAATCCCGCCGCAGGCTTGAGCTTCACCGCGCGGTTATTTTTGCGAATACCGCCTGGCTAGCGACCACCCTCAAGTAGAAAATCTGTCGCCAAGCACCTAACGGTGTGTTCCGGCAGCTGTCCTTGAGAGCCAGTATTTTCTAGGTTAAGTCTGTTAACACCTTCGACCACATCATCACTTACCATCAGGTGAGATTGTGGTAAAAAGGCTTACCTACCAGCAAAAAAAAAAAAAATTAAGAGGCTTTTTTATGGGATACATTAAAGAGGCGTTGAAGTTACCCAGACCGATGGTAAGGGTCACAACTGTCCAGTACAGATGCAGTGGCATCATCCTCTTCCAGCTTGACAATGCACTGCGCTTGTCACTTCAAGTCGTAAGCTTATACGTCCTATTTTTTATCTCGTATGCCCAGTAATTACAGCTAAACTGCCCTTCACACCTAAAAACACAGTAGTGTATGCACACTACTGCTTCGTGGCAGAATATCTGACACTGCGGTGGTTCCTACTAAGACGGACTCCTACTTAAGAGACCTGGTAAAATTTATGTTAAATAACTTCTAAATTATCTTCATAAGTTATAATGAATAGATTCAGGGGTTACTTTGCGGAAATCCATATTTAATAATAACAAATATTTTAAAAATATTTTAAGAAAACTTTCAAATAACATTAAAAATTTAAAATGTTAATGTTTATGTTTTCTTAAAATATTTTTTTTAAATATTTGTTATTATTGCATAAGTTATCTTTTTAGAATTGAAAGTCATAAAGGAAACTAGCCGTGTTCCAAACCAAACACATGGTTTTGGGACTTAAGAGCGACTGTTAAAATACTACCGATGCAAATTGAGGCCACTAAAGTTGCGTTTAATATCATAGGGCTCCGTACCCGAGGGCAAAATGCGATCAATTTATTCATTTGGGTATAGGATCTTAAAATGTAATTTGTCTGTCAGCCCGTCATGTCAAGGATCTCTAGTTTCTTTTTTTTTACTGACTGACTAACTTTCCGGCCGCGGCTCAGCCCACGCGTATGTCGGTTATCGCGCAAAAACAATAACCTCTTTTTCCGCAGTTGAATAAAAACTGTATGTCTTTCCCCGCATCTCAAACTATTTCCATACCAAATTTCATCCAAATCGGTCCAGTAGTTTTGGCGTGAAAGCGAAACAGACAGATAGAGTTACTGTCGCATTTATAATATTATAGTATGGATGTGCTAGCCTTTGATCACTATATCACCCGCTGGTAAGTGATGAGGTCGAAGATATTGTTCAGGCTAACCTAGAATTCCTGGTTTTCAAGGTCAGCTGCCGAAAGACACCGTTCTGTGCTTGCTGACAGAATTTCTACTTGAGGTTGGTAGCTAGCCAGGCGGCCATTTTTAATTTTTGATTGTGACGGGATATGCACGAGCTCTGCCTATAACAGATGCTTTCCAGATATAGTCACACGCGACGAACTGTACTGGGCTCATCACCCTGAGACATACAGTTGTTAAGTTTCATATGTCTGTACTGGCTCTCAAGAAATGCTGCCGGACTGTTTAAGTGCTTGGTGACAGATTTTCTACTTGACGTTAGTAGCTAATCATGCAGGCATTCGCAAAATGCCCTTCCACCAACTTTTTCATTCCATAAACGCTAATTGCACGATTTCCTGGCCCCAAATTAACCCATCTTAACCAGCCACTAACCAACCCCACCCTCTAACGTAGGCGCATTTAACATAAACATTTGTCTTACTTTAAACGACAAAAACTAAAATTGTTAGTAATAGTAAAAAAAATATAGTAGGTAGGAAACACGTCACGTGTACACTTCTCGGAAACTTGTTAATTATGTGTTGTAAACTAATAAAATGTAATAAAATAAAACGTGTTGCTTGCTTGAACGCTGTTTTTGAGAATTGGGCGGAGGCGGGAGTTTAGTTACTATCGTTTTATGAAACTTTTAGCTCTTGCCCGCGGCGTCCAGTACCTGGTTATTTATTTAGAGTTTCCTTGCTTGTGGGCTGTTTAAAATACAATGAGGTAAGTTTTTCAATCATCATAATGGTTACTATTCATAAGAATAAATGTATACCTACACGGCCGATAAAAAAATAACGAATGGTGGTTATTTCTAAGGAAAGTTCACGTGTTTTAAATTTGGTCGGTTACTATTTTATCGGTATGATAATGTTTTATGATTGAATATTATATAAATGATTGAAAATATGTATAAATTAAATTGTGATAGGGAGGGGCAAGGAACCAAGAGTCAGTAACAAAAGGAGTTAAAAATAGGTATTACATAATCGTTAATAGTTCTTAAATTTAGGTGCGTTACATCCACGTATATGGTCTAGCTGCTTACTGAAACCGAACTTCCCCAGAATCTTTATCTATAACTGATAAATAATCATAACTTTTATGTATCAAGCTTTTAAATTAAATTTATTACATACGTCATTTTAATGTTACCTTTGTGACCACTGCAGAATGAACATTCTATAAATAAGTCTTTATATCTAATCATTTGAATTCTATATCTATTAGTCATGTACGTACTTACCTACCTATGTTCTTATATAGATTATCAAACTTTTTATCCCTTTCTTTTCGATAATTCATTGTTGTTTGGTTATATAGCCTGACTACTTTTTGTATATGTATCTTCTATTTTTACACTTTCCCATTAATATTTGTGTAATGTAAATGTGTGTGCTAATGAAACAAATAAAGTTCTATTTATGTCTATGTAAACCTATTTATGATTATTCTTTTTGATGCAATTGCATCACTCTAAAGAATACATACGTACAGAAAGTTTTCTGTTTCAAGTAGGTATATACTACTTGCACCATCGAGCTTCGAGCAGTTCTTGAGGACTGCAGTAGCCTTGGAAAAAACATGATAGCAACTTCAGCCTGACCATCGAGTTTAAGCGTGTTAGTGGCTAACAATTGATCAAAAGACAGATGTAGTTGTCTTTGAAAGTTCTGGAAGACCGCCAGAGCTTTGATTCTTTATGTAGAGTAGTGTTATGTTAAGGGACAGCGAAACCGTAAAGAAGGTTTTATTTAAGCTGCTTGAAACGAGCCGCAGGTGAGTTTCAAAATAAGATTACACGAGTGTTTTAATACCTAATTATATGCAACTTGCATACACTACTTTATTTAATCTTATGGCTATAGGTAGCTACATTAAATAAAATGCAATATAAAAACCAGCGCGCTGCGCGCGCAG